>JAZDUA010000511.1:600000-1070000 GCA_038098605.1 Gryllus longicercus | reverse complement strand
ACCATAAGGTGAAACCGTGCAGTGAAGTGCGAATGAATGGGAAGAATGAATGGTTATGTATATAATGAAACTAGTATGAATGATGTGTGAATGTAGAAAAAAAGATACCAAGCCATATAATAACAATTTACGTAGTATATATAATATAGTTTAACAGAACTGATCTAGTGTAAGTTAGTGATGCCAAAGTGCAAGTAAGTTAACTTTAGGTCTAGAATGTAAAATTAGTTGTAAGAAAAAGCCCCGCCTCTAGCTGCTTAAGCCGCAAGGCAGCAGCAAAATGTAAGAAAATTTAAAGATAATAAATTCCCCTTCTTCACAGGGTTACTGTGGAGGGGACAAAAGTAAAAGGTGGAACCCATAATAGTCCACATGCAACGTTAGGAGAACGCCACCAGATTGAGCTAGGCGCAATCGAAGGGCCCGCTACCACAGCAGGTAGTAGCTGCGTTTGAAAGGCCATGAGAAGGGCGGAGCGCGTGCTAGACCAAGGGCTTCCTGGACCCCCCTCCCAACCCTCCCGGGGGATTAGCTGCGCAGGGCCGATCACAAAGGGCCTCGGCGGGGAGGGGGGTGGGAGGGAGTTGGTAAAGGGCGGAGCGAAGTGCATTGTGCAACGGCGCGCCGGCCCTTTGGAACTCTGGAACTCTGCGAGAATCCCAGGGCGGGAGCGGCGTTTGGAGGAGGTCGGCCTGGGCCCTTGACAATGCCCTTCTACTTGGCGTGTTTATTTCTCGTCTTGGGCCTTTGTAGGTCGGTACGCCGCGTCACACACAATTCCGTTAATTGTATTCCGATGAGAACCCTTCTGAATTGGGGGCTGAAGAACGTTTGGGGAATGGATAATGTCTTGTGTGCACCGTGTGATTTTCTGTATTTTTTTAATAAAACGGCTCTTAAAACGCAAATTTTATAATATCTAACTTGCGAGCAGTAAAATTAGAAGTTTTATAAAAAATATGGAATCGAACATATGTTGTTTTGGATATGAAGGAAAAAATACTCTAACCACAATAACTCAGAGGTTTAAAATTTATTGAAACATTTAATACTCAATGTTTTATTAAATATTAAAACTGTGTTATTATAGTAGATTATTTATTCATTCATACCCTTAGAGAAAACCCTCCACAAGATATCTGCTATTGCCTGTTTTCATGAAATAATTTTTCGTGCGAGCCAATTAGCATTAATCAGTGTCGAGAGGAATAACGGAGATTGTTAGGGAATTGTGAAGCTCAATAAACGAAAACCATTTTAAAAATACTTTGTGGTTTTGTTTCTGAACTAACAGTACACAGTGTGTTCTGTCACCCTTCTCATCCTGTTAGTACACAAGTCGTGAGCCAAACTCATTTAAGAAAAAATGCCATGGCCTAAACTCAAAATGTCACATTTACAAAATATCTTTTGAAAGTAAAAGGAATGACCAACAAATGAGTTTTGACACTCACTTCCACTAAGCTACTTGTAGAGCTGATAATTAGACACCGTGAAGTGTCTGGTGTAAACTTTGTGTTTTTCGATCACTTTAGGATTAAATTTTGTTAATGCAGGGCAGGGTCTTTAATGCAAACCTTTCTCAACGAACAAAAGTTTCTCTTCAAATTTCAGTGAACAAAATGTTTTTTTGTTTGAGCACGATATCTTAAATTTCTCCCATAATGTGTGATAACTAATGTACCCTATTATCTCGAACAAAAACTCAGTAAAAGCTTTCAAAAAAATAAGGTCTCAACGCACTTAAAATCACCGCACAATTTCACTCACGAAACTAGTTCATCAGCTGAACGTAGCGTCGCCGAAAACTTTAAGACCTTTTTAACATTTGAAAATACTTTTATCATGCATGTTCTAAATAAAATGATACTGTAAACATTCAGTTGTCTGTATTTTTTATGCTCGGACGTAGAAAGTAAAAAAAAAAAAAAAAATAATCAAGGATTAAAATTAAATAGTAAAGAAATATGAAAAATATGAGACGTTACTCTTGTTGCTTGTTCGGTGTTCTTTTGGTCTATGCCTGCTACACACTCCACATTACGGTGTTGGAAAACCTAATTCAAATACTCCCAGGGGAGGTGTGCTGAAGAATACATGAATGCAGTGTATTATCAGGTGGCTTATTAAAGAAAATTTGTGGATTTGCAAACTCTTATTCTACAACAAACCATTCAATTCAACAAATTCAACCAACAAATTCAACAAACAAATTCAACAAACCAATCAATTCTTATAGATTTATATTAGAATATAGTGTTTTAGTTGAAATTGTCCTACGGATCTCGGATTGTCC
Source organism: Gryllus longicercus (assembly GCA_038098605.1). Taxonomy (NCBI): domain Eukaryota; kingdom Metazoa; phylum Arthropoda; class Insecta; order Orthoptera; family Gryllidae; genus Gryllus; species Gryllus longicercus. The sequence goes on along the minus strand of JAZDUA010000511.1, from coordinate 1,067,704 downwards.
CATGTGCACTAAAATGCGACACGCATAGCAAAATTATTCTCTAAAACTGTAGTTATCTTACGGGGGCGGAAACGAAGGCGATGAACCTCGCCCGGGCGATCCAAGGCGATAAATCCAATATTGCGTTGTCCGAGCAATAGAAACGTGATTAATTGCTTGATTAGTTTTTCCAGATACATCAAGAGCTAAGGTCATTAGTTAGACATTCCGAAGTTATTCCCCCGTACGTAAGGTCATGTTTTACTCGCATGTATTTCAAATTATTCAAAACAATAAACATTTTACGTTAATTAAGTTACGTTTTTAAAGTTAATAGTTAGAATAACTATACTTTTTACTCTTAACTCTTCAATTGTCAGCTTGGCATGCTCGGGGCAGGCTTCGAGATGCGACATCTATATCGATGTTTTCAAAACGAAATATCGATGTTTTAGTAATCGGTTTATAATTAAGCTTGATGACTTTTCAACGTCGATGTTTTGTGCTTGGATATTTTTACATTTTCGATGTTTTCTTTGTAAATTGCAATGTCCTGTAATCACAAATTAATAAAAGTTAAAATATGAAATGATGTTACCACTGTCAATTCGTGAGTTCGTACGAAGCGAACGCTGTTCGTCCTTTTTCATCGTGCAGTCTATCTCTTGGCCCGAGAGATGACCCTGATGCCCTCGTGTATTTCTTACGCATTTCCTCAAACTTTGCGCAAATAAGGCAGTCAACACTGGCGCCTGGGCGTACGCATGGCCTTTTTTATTGGCGACCCGAAAAAGCTCTGACCTCTTGAAATGACCCTGACCGCTCCGGCTTTCACTCTCGGCTTTGTTTATTATTATTGTATTTTCTTATCTTTGTTTTGTCAGTTAAATCTTAATTATAAATTAATAAACATTGCCACTGTCAGATGTTTTGATGTTTCTAAAAAAAGCCTGCACCGTTAGCCAAACTTCTTAACCAAGCTCCACGAAGTCACGGAAGTTAAGCAGCTCGAGATACTGCAGGTCCCTGGATGGGTGACCGTCTGGGAAGCCCGAATACTAGGCCTCGGTTGATATGGATAAAAGGCAATGTCTGATATCTTGATGCATGGCTGACTTATGGTCAGGAAGGGTTTGTTCTTGCGGTCCACGCTGAAAGGAAAAGAAAAATCGATGTTTGAAACATCAGTTCATTAAAGCCGATGTTTTTTAACATGAAAGTTTTTGCTTAATTTTTTACGTTTTCCATGTTTTGTATGTGAATGTAAAATTTCTTTAATGACGATTGTTGTTAAAATATGAAATAATACTGAAGATTCTACTATCAGTGTGTGTGTGTGTGTGTGTGTGTGTGTGTGTGTGTGTGTGTGTGTGTGTGTGTGTGTGCTTCAACGGAGCAAACGTTGTTTACGCTACCTGCAGGGGAGACTATGTGACCCCCGTGAGATTATCTCGTTTTTTTACACCTTTCCCCGCATTTTGCCCACGGAGAGGCGGCCAACGCAAAGGAAGCACGCATGTTACGGTGACCTGAGGAAGTTCTGACCCCTTGAGATGACCTTCAGGGCGAAGTCTTTCAAGCTCAGTGTTGATCATTGATCTTATTTTTGTTGTCTTAATTATAAATTAAGAAACACGGCCACTGTCAAATTAAATTCTGTTCCGTGCGAACGTAAATTTTATAGATTTTTCAAACCACTATAAAAAAATGTTTGTAAACATCGATGGTGTTTGGTGACGATGTATTATGAGCTTAGATCGTAACACAGAGTAGCGTACAGCAATCAACATGAACATTAACCTGCGCATATACAGCTCGATTTGCGCATCACTGTTGAGCAGTTGCGCATGTGCGGAAGGAAGAGATTGCTGTCGATAGTTGATCGCAACGCTGTGCGCTCCTTTGTTTCTCAGTTTAAGGACAGCGTTGACACCTTTTTCGAACATCTGCGCATACGCAGTTTCAGTTGCGGATCTTGAGCATCTGCGCACGTGCAGAATATGGAGATTGCTTGCGATTGCACACATAGGGAGTTTCTGCACGACAGAGTGTACAGGAATGAACTGCAATCTCAATAATTTGCACTTGCACCGTTGCTAAAAAATGACGCGATACTCGATCGATTTTGTTGTAACTTTTCATCGTACAATATATCTCTTTTCACATGATGTTTTAATTTTGGACACTGCCGTTTCGAAACATCGATGTTTCGTCGTCGCTGTCACATCCGTATGCGAATACAGGAATGATCTGCAATCTCAATCTTTTGCGCTTGCACCGTTGCACAAAAATTATGCGAAACTCGATCGATATAGTTGTAACTTTTCATCTTGCAAAAGCTCCCTATTCAATGATGTTTTAATATTGAACACTGCCGTTTCGAAACATCGATGTTTCGTCGTCGCTGTCACATCCGTATGCGAATACAGGAATGATCTGCAATCTCAATCTTTTGCGCTTGCACCGTTGCACAAAAATTATGCGAAATTCGATCGATATAGTTGTAACTTTTCATCTTGCAAAAGCTCCCTATTCAATGATGTTTTAATATTGAACACTGCCGTTTCGAAACATCGATGTTTCGTCGTCGCTGTCACATCCGTATGCGAATACAGGAATGATCTGCAATCTCAATCTTTTGCGCTTGCACCGTTGCACAAAAATTATGCGAAACTCGATCGATATAGGTGTAACTTTTCATCTTGCAAAAGCTTCCTATTCACACGATGTTTTAATTTTGAACACTGCCGTTTCGAAACATCGATGTTTCGTCGTCGCTGTCACATCCGTATGCCGTATGCCTGGGCGGGGCTGCCCACAGCAGTGCAGCCGGCGTCCTTGCAGACGCCTGCGTCTGTGGTCGCTCACCCTACGCAGATAGCGAGGCGCGCCCGCGATAAGGGCGGCCTTGCTGAACAAGGCTGCTGATAAGGTTCCTCGATGCGATTTCGATGTACGGTGCGCAGGCGGCTTTGAAGGAGATTATCCGACCGGAGGGCGTGGCGCCAGAGCTTAGCAAAACATCGATACTTAAATACATCACCGATAGGTTTTCGATGTCGACGAAAACATCGACACAAAAACATTGATGTTTAAGGTATCGATGTTTCACATATGTTGAAACATTTTGAAGTGAAATGTCCCGGTTCTAATGAGATACAATATTCGTTCGGCATTTTAAGAGCACGAAATTATTATCTTTAGCACAATATTGATCGGCTTGTATGCTGAAAACGATGAGACGTCATAACAAATTAAATAACAATGGTGTTTTAGTAAGAAACCATCATTGTGATGGGAATATAATTAACATTGTTTTATATGATCATTTTATTTTGTAAGTTCTAGTGTTATTTTGTTATACGAACTCATTATCTGTGACTGTATCGCTCTTTTAATTACGTCTATTTAAAAATAATGATAAATGGCTGATGATATAGACACCCCGCAACCGTTGTTAGATATGAATGCCTTGTGATTTACAGTCTGAATGGAAGGTCACTAAAAGTGTTTTGCATTGTAACGTAATGTTTTTAATAATAAAAGGCTTACTTCACGCAGGCTTCGCGGTGCGTAGAATCACTCACTTTTATTAACGAAAACAAAAAACTCTTTCATCTGGATCGTGGTGCACACGACTACGTCATAGTCGTAGAAGAGTTGCATCATCATGTGCAACGCGTTTGTGTTTGTCACTCGCCCTCAAGGTCGGGCAGCGGCCGCGAAGCAGAGAAAAGACTACAAGGAGAAGTGCGAAATCCAACCAGCGGGACTAGGAAAGCGGTGCGCCAGGACACTTCGATAATGTGGGAGTTGGTCACCTTGAGACTCTTCGTTAAAGGGAATGAAACGAAAGTGATAAAGTGAAAGAAAAGAATTGACGGAATAGGAAGACCTGAATGTATTATTAGGCGCTAAGTTTTCGACGTATTGCTATTCTGATGTACAGTACTACATCTAATGTACAGTACAGTACAGCTATTCTGATGTTCAGTACTACAGCTGATGTACAGTACAATACTGCTATTCTGATGTTCAGTACTACAGCTGATGTACAGTACAGTACAGCTATTCTGATGTTCAGTACTACAAATGATGTACAGTACAGTACAGCTATTCTGATGTTCAGTACTACAGCCGATGTACAGTACAGTACAGCACAGTACAGCTATTCTGATGTTCAGTACTACAGCCGATGTACAGTACAGTACAGCACAGTACAGCTATTCTGATGTTCAGTACTACAGCCGATGTACAGTACAGTACAGCACAGTACAGCTATTCTGATGTTCAGTACTACAGCCGATGTACAGTACAGTACAGCACAGTACAGCTATTCTGATGTTCAGTACTACAGCTGATGTACAGAACAGTACAGTACAGCTATTCTGATGTTTTAATGACCTTGACAGACCCATATAATCTTTCTTTTCTTTCTGGCTGTTTTTGACTCTCATTCTCAGTTTTCCTGACATTGTTCCTCTCTCTGTATCTTTCTCCCTCCCTCTTTCTTTCTTCATGTTTCTATCTGTCGTTGCTCAATTTTTTGGTTCTCATCTTTGGTTTTTGTCTTTCTCTTTCTTTCTGTCTTCCTCTTTTCCCTTTCTCTTTGTCGCTTGTATCTGTCTTCTCTCCCATCCTTTCTCCTCCCAATTCTCTCTCTTTTCCCTCCTGCCCACCTTTCGTCTGTCTCTTATCTTTCTTTCTTCTCCGCTAGCTTTATTCTCTCCTCACACTCTCTCCCCTTTATATATATTTTTTCTCTCATCTCTTTACTCGATCTTTCGTCTCTCTTCCTCTTTCACACTCGGACGTAGTTGAAAAAGAATTGCTGAAGCGTTCGTTGTAAAAAATGAAATGAATAAAAGAGATCGAAGAGTGAGAATAAGAACGGCGTGAAACAAACACGCCCAAACTTGGGACACGAAAAGGAAGACGGATAGCTCAGAACGTGGAAAAAAAGAGAACATCTTTTTGGCAAAGCGGTCGTTCACACTCCAACATCGATTCTAGAGGTTCTTTGGCTGTGAGCTTGTTTACCCTTTGGTAATGAAGTCGTTTGCCAGGTGTGTCGTTTGCCGCGCGGGGCGTGTTTAAACGTCCGCGGAGCCTCTTCGGCAGCTGTTTAGCGCCGTTCCGAAAACCGGCGATAATTGCTGACGTTGATGACCGGTTACTCGCTCGCTAATGGCGGGGGGTTTCCGTTGTCCCTGATAGCTGTTTACTCATTCATGCGTTCTAGGTGGGTGTTTAGTTGCGAGGAACGAATTAATTTCCCCTCACTTTTTTTTAAATTTCGAAGCTGTATTTATAATTAATGTTTACAAAAATTGGGGTGTTAATCTGTGACTTCAGAATAACTGCATGTTGATGAGCTCGTGTGATTAATAACATCAAGTAAAAAAACCCATTCCCCGGTGTAGGTGGCTCAGGGCGTCAATGAATGCCACTGCAGTGCCTCTGACCGGGACGTCTTAGGGTTCGATTCCCTACGGTGGCAGGAGTTTCGACTCTAGCTACACAGCTAGATCGAGTTCAGCCTTATATTCTAAAGATGTTCGTCCTTCCTTGCACATTTTTTATTCTTTTTAAACTTCCCCTAGCCAACACTGACTTCGCCTTCAATGTTTTTGCATCTGTTGTAATTTATGCGTTCGTTTTTGTGTCTTTCTCTTCTCCACTTCCTTTGAGATAGGTTAGGGTTGTAGTGACTAATCAGCGAGTATGAATAATAGGTGGTCATCATGTATAATACTCGCCATTAGAGCTAGTCAAAGAGATTAGTCAATCACATTGTCCAGTCATTTTTCATAATAGCTGAAATAATAATTCACTTCAAAATAATTAATCACATTTTTGCCAGTGTGCATAAGAGCTAACATGAGTTGTTCGAAATATCTCTCTTTCGTGAGGTTTGGGAAGCCAAAACCATCCGGACAAAAAATGTGATCTTTCCTTCCAGATCCTTGTGTCCGGGGTAGGTGGCTCAGGGCATCAGTTAATGTCACTGCAGTACCGCTAACTGGGAGGATGAAGGTTCGAGTCCCGATGGTGGCAGGATTTTCCACACAAGCTTGTCAGCTTGGTCGAATTCAGTCGGTGTTTGGAGGACAATTCTAGCGACCGGATTGCCCAGAATGTAATGTCAAAATAGCAAAAAAATATAACAACAACAAAACAACAACAGCATGACTTCTGTTGTTTCTGAAACGAACCGTTCGCCTGCGATCGCGTGGGCCCGTGCGCTCCGCCCGGGCTGGAGGGTTGCGCTGTGGAGCGTCGCGTGGTCGCGCTCTGATTGAGCAAGCTTCGCCGGCGTTTGTCGGGGACGGCGCCGCCGCCGCCGCCGCCGCCGCCGCCCACTCCGCTCCGGTGCTTTCCAGCCGCCAGCGCCCCCTCTATCGACGGCTCCTGGCGGAGGAGGAATGCGACTGGCAGGCTGGCGCTGTGTGCCGTTCGGTAGTGGGTTGGCTTTGGTTGTGGATGGTGTGGAAATCTGGCTGATTAATAAAAATAATAATAAAATTGTAAACTTATATAAGTGCTGCTAAAAATAGATGTTGAAATATGAACGGAAATACATGTTTTATTGGACCTTGGTACTAAAAATGTCTTTCTGTCAGTTGTTCTTTGTGAATAATTCTTCCTGCTGGTAATTCAGCCTGCCAGTCGTTCAGCCTGCTAGTCGCTCATCCTGCTAGTCTTTCGGCCTGTCAGTCTCTCTACCTGTCGGTTTCTCTACCTGTCGGTCTCTCTACCTGTCGGTCTCTCTACCTGTCGGTCTCTCTACCTGTCAGTCTCTCTACCTGTCGGTTTCTCTACCTGTCGGTCTCTCTACCTGTCGGTCTCTCTACCTGTCGGTCTCTCTACCTGTCGGTCTCTCTACCTGTCGGTCTCTCTACCTGTCGGTCTCTCTACCTGTCGGTCTTTCTGCCTGACCGGCTTTATGTCTCTCTGGCTTTCTGCCTGTCTGTCTGACTTCCCATTTGTCTGTGCGAGGCCCATCCGTCTATGAACAACTCTTAGAGTCTAAATTGTGTACGATTTTCACCAAAATTGATTTTCAATGAGCGATTTTGATGACTTTTACCCTCGAAATTGAAACGGATTTTTTATTTTTTTATTTTTTTGGGGGGGGTTGCATTAAATCCCCAAGACATAATCAAAAATGTGACATTGTGTTCCAATTTTTCTTCTTCCCAAGGTCGCTTCCCCTCACTTATTCTTTGAGAAAGTTTTGTCCGGTTGAGCGTACGACGGAATGCCTATTCACGGGGTCTTCCAGGCGCAGCATCGCAAGGACGGCATTCCGTGGACGACCTCGTTAAACGCTCGTTAGTAGCTCAGGTACGCAGTTCACAAATATCTGGATGTAAGACGTTGCTTACGTCTTATTTGCGGGGTGGGGGAAGCAGGAAATACGTGGAATAATATGTTGTTTTACGTACTTTATAGCGGAGCATAACCTGTAATCGTGTATCGATCATTTGCAATATTGTTACAGTTTCAGACATTTCTCTTCGCCGTATTTGTATTCCCGGGTCTCGTTTTCTCACTTCTACGAATACACTGCAGTGTAGTTTACTTAGTTTTGTCGAAGAAACGTATGTTATAATAAAATCGGTTGTTACCGTAGAAATCTTGTGGAAAGTAAGATAGAAGTAATTTTAACATTGTATTAAGATGTTACAGTACAGCATACCTTATCGGTCAGTGTTCCGGATCAGGATAGTTATATAGGAAAGAAATGGGCATTAGTAGTATACACGATACTACCGAGTAAATGGTGTGGGTAAGTGAAATGGGATAACACGCACATTTTGTGGATAAATCATGGACGAGTAGGAAACCTCGAGATCGTAGCGCATGCCCCACTGTGCACGCAGGGGGTGCTGGCGTCGGCGGCCGCCGCGATGCTCTGCCTGGGCACTTGTTGCGCCCTCCCGGCCGCTCGCCGGGCGCTCGCCGCCGGCGGCCGCCATGGCAACCCGTGACGTCACAAGCGGCGGCGCCTCCGCCGCCTCCGTCTCACACAGGCGTCCCTCCCCCCTCGCTCCACCCCTCCCATGGCACCTACCTCATCCGACCCTTCCCAGCCGCCACTTCGTTCCCCGCCCCTTTCCTCCATCGCTCCGACCTCCACCTCACGAGCCCCCTTTCTCCCCCGCCCTTTCCTCCGCGGCTCTTCCGCTACCTGCCCATTTCCCCTCCCCGTCCTCTCCACCCCGCCCATTTCCTTCTCTATTTCCTCCACTGCCACAACCTTCCTCCCCTTACCTTGCTATACGCCCCTTTCTCTCCGCCCCTCCTCCCCGCCTCTCATCCCGCCCCTCTCCCCGCCCTCCTCCCCGCCACTCCTCCCCGCCCATTTCTCCCACCGCTTCCTCCCTCCTTCTTACCCGCCCCTCTCCTCCCCGCCCTTTCTCACCCGCTCCTCTCCTCCCCGCCCTTTCTTACCCGCTCCTCTCTTCCCCGCCCCTCTCTTCCCTGCCCCTTCCTCCCAATCTTTTTCTTCCCCGCCCCTTCCTTCTCGAACATTATTCCCCGCCTCGTCCCCTTCCTACCCGCCCAAGCCTCAACCTCCCCTTCCTCGCCTCCCCCGTCTCACCCGCTCCTTTCCTGCGCCATCTCGACCACCCCCTTCCCTCGTCCCTTTCTCCCCGTGTCGCCGTTCTTCCCCCCGCCACCGTCCTCCCCTCGCTCCTTTCGCCCCTCACGTGTGACCCGGCGCGCGCGCGTTTCGCGGTAGGTGGCGCCCCAGCCCAGCGCCGCTCGCGGAGTCCAGTGCCGTCGCTGCTCTTCGCGCCGAAACGTCAATAACTTAAATTCGGGGCAAACAGCATGAAGGGTGAAGACAGGCCGGTTTGAGGATCGGCCAGGTCCGCGCCACTGAAACGCGGAGCCTCTCGTGATTATATATTTATCAGCACTGAGACGGCGCGAGAAAGACACGATGAAAGGAAGAAACACAGAAATGAATTCTCATTGCAAATGGAATGCAATTTTCCTGTTCGGGAAGGATTGGGATTAAAGGAGGAAAATATTATAGATTTATTTTGCGTAAACGGGTAACTAGATTTTGAAATAAAAGTTGATTTTTAATAATATTTTTATGTTGATGCATTTTTAAAACAGGGATTCGCCAGCAGATAACTTAAGAATCGTAGGTAATGTCTGAAGTTATACGTTGCAAATAAATTGTTTAGGCGATTAAGTAGCTCCAAAATGATACATAATTTCCGAAACCTTAATTTTTCTATTATAACTAAACGATACATTGTTTTTCTGAACATGGATATATAGTTCTTAACGGACAGAGACCCTTCATAACAACATTTCGTTCCTTCATGTAGTACGGTATTACAGAATTACGAGAACGAGTGGTTCCTTGTGTAATAATAGGGCTCGGAGTGTGATGACCTAAAAAATCGTAGATAATGACCTATAAAATGACTAAAAATAAGAGGAAATGACATAAATTTTTATTACTCAATGCCGTTTATGAATATGTTTATTTATTCAATGAATTTTACAATGTTAAATATATATTATTTATTAATAATTATATTTAATATAAAATCTTTATTTTAGGAGGAAATGAAATCTTTAGCTCGTATCTTCCAACTGTCAATTTTGAAAGGCTGAGAAAGTTACCAACAATCCTTGTAATTTTGAGAGTTCTGAAAAACCGAATCCACTGCAGTAGTGAATTTCGTCATGAACTGATGATACAATAAAAACTTGGTTTTAGAGTGTCTTTGTAAATTCATGAAACAGTCAAAAAAAAAAAAAAAAAAAAAAAAACGAAAAAAAAACAAAAGGCGTAAAAATGACTAAAATTACGTAAAGGCCCAGAAAAATGGCCCCAAAATTGAAAAAATGGCACTAAATGACAAAAATGACTCAATAACTATACATTTATATTACCTACACGTCATGGTAAACGTTCATTTACAAGCTAGCTGCGTCTGGAATGCACCAATAAAAAGATACCATCTCATCAGAATCAGAGCCCTGGTTATAAATGTTCGTGCATAGCGGGGCAATACGTCGCTTCCCGCTGACCACTCACCTGGTGCGTTCGACCCACTGCTCCCCTCCCCCCAACCGCCGCCCCTCCACCTCGGCCACGATTCGCGGGAGGCAACGCAATCAGGGCGGCAGGCGTTCGCGGATTTGGTGTCGGCTTGTCTTCGGCGAAGCTCCCCCCGCCCCCCTGCACCAAAACGTCAATAACTTACCTTCCGCGATTTCTCCGATATTGTCATACCCTCTTGGAAGGGTTGAAAAACGATGCGCGCTGCGGAGGTTTAGCTTTGTTTCTCGATCTTCGGTTGCTCATAAACGTGAACCGCGATGATTCATATGACTTTAACTCGAACATGGGTTACTCGAACATGGGTTACTCGAACGTGGGTTACTCGAACGTGGGTGACTCGAACGTGGGTGACTCGAACATGGGTGACTCGAACATGGGTGACTCGAACATGGGTGACTCGAACATGGGTGACTCGAACATGGGTTACTCGAACATGGGTTACTCGAACATGGGTTACTCGAACATGGGTTACTCGAACATGGGTTACTCGAACATGGGTTACTCGAACATGGGTTACTCGAACATGGGTTACTCGAACATGGGTTACTCGAACATGGGTTACTCGAATGTGGGTGACTCGAACATGGGTTACTCGAATGTGGGTGACTCGAATATGGGTTACTCGAATGTGGGTGACTCGAACATGGGTTACTCGAATGTGGGTGACTCGAACATTGGTTACTCGAATGTGGGTGACTCGAACATTGGTTACTCGAATGTGGGTGACTCGAACATTGGTTACTCGAATGTGGGTGACTCGAACATTGGTTACTCGAGCATCGGTTACTCGAGCATCGGTTACTCGAGCATCGGTTACTCGAGCATCGGTTACTCGAGCATCGGTTACTCGAGCATCGGTTAATCGAGCATCGGTTACTCGAGCATCGGTTACTCGAACATCGGTTACTCGAGCATGGATTACTCGAACATGGGTTACTCGAACATGGGTTACTCGAGCATCGGTTACTCGAACATCAGTAATTCAAACATTGGTATTCTATAATCGCTGACAGCCACTAAATTACAATAACATTGGATAAGATACAATATTGGACCTGCAGATACAATTAGATATGATTATATCTGCTGATGTTGATATTCATTCCAGTACCTGACGAACTGGGGCGATAAGCACACACTAAACGATAAAATAGATCACTTTAACGTCCTGGTGTCGTAGCCTTTATAATCCTAAACTCAATTTATAAAATTAATCAAGGACTTTCAGGATATATTCATAATAATAACAATCATCATCATCATCATCGTCATCATCTTTATATTACTATTTTTTGTTTCGCGAATCGGACATTATGTGACCACACCATACGTGCATCCCACTGGGTCTCAAATTTGATTATTTGGGTAGTTGCACGTTTCGTTTTCTATAGGGGGGAATCAATATTTTAAGGCTGATTCCATTTTTGTAACTCACGATTGTTATCCCAGGGAGATGGGATAAAATGTGATGATGTTGAATGATGAAATACACAAACATACAGAGATAACACACAACACAACTATGCCCATGGTGGGACTCGAACCCACCATTCAGCATTACAGCCTTAGCGAACTTGGCTATCGGATCGGCATTATTATTATTATTATTATTATTATTATTATTATTATTATTATTATTATTAGCGTATTTTCCCAATAATGGAAAACGTTAAGCAAAGATTGACTCGTTTTTGTGGAGTTCTTCTTAATTTTCCAATATTCTTTCATTCTGTTGGAGAATGCCAGTTTTCTTTCTTCAGACCATTTCGGTCTGTAGGGTTTTGATTTAGGTTGTTCTGGTTTGACTTCCCATTTGTTCACTTTGTTGCGGAAGGTGTTTTTGGCTGAGGTGTCAGTTATGTCGGCGTGTCGCATGTCTTTTTTTGTTTCTTTCATCCATGGTGTTGTACTTTTAAGTGAGGATATATAGTTTAGCATTCTTTTAGTTAGTCGAGTATTTGGTAGCCTGTCTATGTGTCCGAAGAATTTCAGTCGTCTTTTCCTGATGTCGACTTCTATGTTCGAGTACTTTTCAGTTGTCTTAATAGATTGTAATCTGTATCCATCGGGAGTGAGTGTCGCACCGAGTATTTTTCTAATGATTTTTCTTTCTTCTTTTTGATTTCTTCCAGTTCATATTTCTTGCTGAGCGTGAGTGTTTCGCTAGCGTAAAGAGCTGCCGGTTTGATGACAGTATTATAATGTCGAATTTTGGTTTTCTTAGACATGCATTTTTTGTTGTACAGGTTTTGGTATATTATTATTATTATTATTATTATTATTATTATTATTATTATTATTATTGTTGTTGTTGTTAATGGTGACGTGTTTGGGTGTTGCAGGGTGTTGCGTGAGAGGCAGCCGGAGCCAGCGGCCGAGCTGCGCGGGAGCAGCTGAGGCGGCCGGGCGCAGACCGAGCCGCACGCAGCGTCCGCCCATGGCGGGCGGGCCCCTCGCCCCCTCCAGCGGCGGTCCGCGCGCCATCGCCCCGCGCGCCCCCGCCCGCGCCTTCGCCCACGCCCTCGCGTAGGCCGCCGCTCGCATGGCGCCCCGCGCGCAGCGCTCCCGCCGCCCACGGGTGAGTCCCGCCGCCCCGCCCCGCCCCGCCCACGCGCAGCGCGCCGCCGCTCCTCACATTCGGCATTCGGCGAGTAGCGAGCGACCGAATCTCGAGTAGTGTGGATGAGTTGCCAGTTGCCAAGCGACGAACATTCGGTGGTCGCCTTAAGGCGGCTCCTAGGCGAATCCATAACATCCGCTCGCCGAATCCCGAGTAGTGTGGGTGAGTTGCCAGTTGCCAAGCGACGAACATTCGGTGGTCGCTTGAAGCGGCTCCACGCGTGCCGCATTCGGCGAATCCTGAACAACCGCTCGCCGAATCCCGAGTACTGTGGATGAGTTGCCAAGCGACGAACATTCGGTGGTCGCTTGAAGCGGCTCCACGCGTGCCGCATTCGGTGAATCCCGAACAACCGCTCGCCGAATCCCGAGTACTGTGGATGAGTTGTCAAGCGACGAACAGTCGGTGGTCGCTTGAAGCGACTCCACGCGTGCCGTATTCGGCGAATCCCGAACAACCGCTCGCCGAATCCCGAGTACTGTGGATGAGTTGCTAAGGGACGAACATTCGGTGGTCGCTTGAAGCGGCTCCGCACGTGCCGCATTCGGCGAATCCCGAACAACCGCTCGCAGAATATCGAGTAGTGTGGATGAGTTGCTTGTCAGTTGCCAAGCGACCAACATTCGGTGGTCGCCTTAAGGCGGCTCCACGCGTGCCGCATTCGGCGAATCCCGAACAACCGCTCGCCGAATATCGAGTAGTGTGGATGAGTTGCTTGCCGGTTGCCAAGCGATCAACAGTCGGTGGTCGCCTTAAGGCGGCTCCACGCGTGCCGCATTCGGCGAATCCCGAACAACCGCTCGCCGAATATCGAGTAGTGTGGATGAGTTGCTTGCCTGTTGCCAAGCGATCAACAGTCGGTGGTCGCCTTAAGGCGGCTCCACGCGTGCCGCATTCGGCGAATCCCGAACAACCGCTCGCAGAATCCAGAGTAGTGTGGATGAGTTGCTTGCCGGTTGCCAAGCGACGAACATTCGGTGGTCGCCTGAAGCGGCTCCACGCGTGCCGCATTTGGCGAATCCCGAACAACCGCTCGCCGAATCCAGAGTAGTGTGGACGGGTTCGCCAAGCGCCTAACTTTCGGTATTCGCCCTACTCACCGCGTGTCGGTGTTTAGGACACATCATAGGGAGGGAACATTCGCCGAACACATCAGCTGTTCGGGATTGGGGGTGCAGCAGCTCGCTGCTCGGCGAATGCCGAATGTGTAGATCCGCCTTTAAGGAGGCTCCACATACTCGGTATTCGTTGCTCGCCCTACCCACCGCGTGTCGGCCTTTTGGAGGCTTCAAAGAAAGCAAACTATCAGTGAGTACATCAGCTTCAAGGGATTGGGCGAGTAGAAGCTCACTGCTCGGCGAATGCCGAATATGTGGAGCCGACTACACCTTGAAATGTCAGAGCGATACGTGAAAAACGGAAACAGCAGAAATGCCGATCCGTACACACTTGAAAGAGTTCATCGTTCGCCTCCTCGAGGGCGAAAGAGTTTCTCGCTCGAGTCGGACGGGGAGCTAGTTTTCTCGGACCATTTCTACAGTTGTCATATTAAGGCGCAGGTAAACCCCAAACAGCGCTATAGAACTGAATGTTATAAGTAGAGCCTGGAAGTTCAGGAATTTTTTTTTACATTATCCAAATTTAAAAAAAATGGATTAAATTTTGGATTATTTAATCGTTTTTGATTAAATTTTGTTGTTGAATAGTGTGAAGAACGTTTAAGAGAATGGTGCAGGTCGCATATTCGTTGAAGACCATGGTTTTGCAAGAGATCAAATATTTTCCGCGTTTGCAACAACGAAGATACAGATTTTTTCCTCACTAAAATCTGTACATTAAAGATAGGTTTTGAAATAAGGTCAATATTTCTAAAATTTGAGTACTTTTTGCGTAATTTTGCTTGAAAATACGGGCGAAAACATACGTGCTGTTTTAGCACCTCTAGTTTTCTTTAAACGGAAATTACGTAGAAAAAATATACATGTGTCGGAAAGTATCATTACGTGAATGGAACCATGCATAATGAACAATATAAAAATAAATAAATTGAAGAAAGATACTTGAAGTATTTTGAAAGAATTGATACAAATTGAAACATTGATCGTGGCGGCGATGGTGTAACGGTTAGCGTACTGGACTGTTGTACCCAAGTTGGCGGGTTCAAACCCGATCGAAGCCGTGGATTTTTAAAGGGCGAAAAAATCCTTCGTACGCCTTCCTCCGGAGGGGAAGTAAAGCCGGCTGTCCCATGTTAGTAGATTTACTTGCATGTAAAAGAAGTCTAAATGAAGCCTCTGAGCTAAATTCAAATCGCCTGTTTCTCGCATACCTTCTTTCTCTGCTAGATGAAAGGATCGTAGCGAAATTTGCGTGGTCAGACGGAAGAGCGGGCCTGATGGCCCGAGTCTCGCCACGTAAAATACGGCAAATTCAAAAAATTCAATAAAATGGGAACTGGAAATGCGTCCGCTTAACAAAAAAGAGCAACCAGTCGTCGAATAGCGCTATGAACCTGCAACGGCAAAACAAGAGAACTCCAGGAAGCAGATTCAGAAACCAAAAGGGCGCAAATATTAATAATAAATTACGTGATGCAAATTTGGAGTATTTTGAATTCCCCCTCTCCCCCAGTAATGTAACTTGTAATGCACTTGTAACGCGCATTTGCACCCTCCTCTAATAATTACGTAACGCTTGCGACAAGTTCCCCCCCCCCCAAGTTTCAGTCAATATATTATTGATGAAAAATGTTTTCATTTATTGTAACAATTTATAGAATATAACTTATTTTATTTATTATATATTTAATTTAATTTGTTAATATAGTAATATTTTAGTATAGGACTGAATAAAAGGAATTATTTCAGGAAATATTGAAAGATTTAAAAATAAATATCAGCATTACGTAACACTAAACTATGCCCCCCCCTATCCCTATGTAACGCAACGTAACGCTGCCTCAAACACTCTTCCCCTCTTCAGCGTTACGTAATTTATGGACGACCCCCAAGCACACCTAGCTGCACTGCTTTCTACATTCTTCGGCCTGCGAGGCATGCGCGTCTTTCAGCTTCCTATACGTTCTTGTTACCGTTGCCGTTCTCCTTAGCGGGCGATTGTAAAGCAGCCTTTATTGGTCAACAATGATATTAATGCAGAAGAACCTCAAGCTCCCGATATCCGATATTTTCTAATTCCGTGTATCTCGAAATCCCTATAACTCGAAACCACTATATTGCATAATTATCACTAGATAATTACGTGATTAATTTTTATGTAGTGTTTTTATTGCACTACTCTTTTGCCAGAAAACCTGAGTACCTGAGAAACTATCCTTCCAAATAAATAGTGTCCCCGGATTCACAGAAAAATATAAATTATTTGTTGTGTAGAAAACATTGAATCACGTATATTTTGTCACATTAACGGACAGTCACATTTTTAAAGTGGTTAGTAGAGGTCGGAAGGTCAGTTATGAATTTTACCTATAATAGGCAGACAAAAATAAATTTATTTGTATTAAAAATGAGTTTGTTCTGCCTAAGATAGGGGTGCATAAAGGCATACAAGCAATGACAAATCACCATTTAAAAAGAAGTTATTGCAAAAAATTCATAATAATGAGAATGGGTTAGTTTTTTCTAACTCTAAAATTTACATCAATTTTTATAAGGAAGAAAACGACCTTACTTTATAATCCCGATCGCACATTGCAATTTTAATGTTATAGTGGATTATCTTTAGAATCCTGGAGTGTCTACAGTGAAATCGCTCTTATTATTTTCGTTCTTCGCACTTGCCTAGTCGCCAGCACTGAGATGATCGTCATCGTATGTAATAAGTAGTGAGTTCTGACTTCGAAAAGAATGTTATGCCATACTCAGCCGTGAGACTTCGTAGCAAATGAATGAAATCTGTCTACATAAATGAAATAAACCCAAAATATAGTATCATTTCGCTTTCTGAAAGCGATTTCGTGGAGAATTCGTGCCCGTGTCTCTAATCCAATTGCTCTTGCCTAATGACGTGCCTTCGCAGGCAGATATAGTTCAAACGCGACTGCACATTGGTGTTTTCCAGGCTTGCAGGTATATTTCCTGAGTGATGGAGATCGGTGCCAGGAGAGAATGGGAAAATAATTACGTAAAATGAAGAAAAAAATGTCAAAATAAGGCAAAATACTTAAATTGGCGTCACAAGGTAAAATTGGCAAAAAACGTAAAATAAATAATACTTTTTTAACAACAGAAGTTGTTGTCAACATTGAAGTGCTTGTCAAATGTCTTTAAACCATGACAATATCAAAAATTCATTTTGTCAAACTTCCGGGCTCTACTGTATTACTTTTTTATATTTAAGGCCTATTAGAACCCCATAAAACTTCATATATGTTTGTGTCTTCACACAATTTCTCAGAATGACGTCTAGGCAAAACGATATTTCCACGATAATAATTTTATAACTTTTAATTCAAATTAAAGTTAATTAAATTCATTTTGAATCAAATCAAGTCATATTTCCTTCTGTAAATCAACTCATTAAATTATGAAATTCATGGGGAGAGAGATTGGGAAAATATCGTGAATATCGCGGTGTATTTTAATCAAATGAAATTATGGAAATGTTTAAAACATTTATTTCTAAAATATCCAACATCAAAACACACAGGCACTACCATAATACTCAATATTCGACGATGATATTAAACATAAAAAATATGTAATTATGAATTTGTACAAATATTGTCTGAATACAGCGTCTATAAATGTATTAATCTTGGACGACCATATTCTTTGTATTGACGTTGACATGGAAATCCCAAACTTTCAATTGATATTACCTTATTATTGTCTGTCTTATTATCTTACATTGTCATTATATCTTCTTATACCCTAAATCCCAATCCCCATCTAAATCCCAAACGTTCAATTGATATTATCTTATTATTGTCTGTCTTATTATCTTACATTGTCATTATATCTATCTTATTATTATCTTACATTGTCACTATTTGCCATAATACACAGAAAAACACATCCGTGGTAAAACTTCACATCGATGCAGCTCCGAGCACGAAACTTTGCAGGTATGTACTACGAGTGAAATTCTCCATGAAACTGAAGCGAGCTGTTCGCAAATACAGGAAAGCCAAGGCGCTGCCTGCTATCGGAAGGAGGAGGAGGGCCTACACCCACGGCGCATGCGTAGACTGCCTCTCCATGTGCGAAATCCGAAGAAAGACATGGAAAGTAGTTGGAGGGCATAAGGGTTATCTCGAACGCGAGATTGTTTTTATTATTATTATTATTATTATTATTATTATTATTATTTTCGTTAATCGGCCGACTAGGACCACGCATGCAAGCATCCTGCCTTTACCGTGGCTCAGTTTTTATTTATTATCGCGGTGGCAGGTGCTTGCAACAACTTTTTGGGGGGGACCAGCATTTTTAGCTGGATCCGATTTTTATCCCCCACGGTTGTTAGCCCTGGGGGTATGGAAGATGAAATTATGATATGATGATAATGGGGGTGAAAGGACAACACATACAGACATACACAAATATACCCATGCCCGAGGCGGGACTCGAACCCGCCATCTTCTGGTCCGAGACCACTCCGGCACTACTGCCTTAGCGATCTCGGCCATCTGATCGGCATTATTATTATTATTATTATTATTATTATTATTATTATTATTATTATTATTATTATTATTATTATTATTATTATTTTGCATATATTCGTATGCCAACTTGGCCCACGCGTGCAACCTGCTTCAGCAGATGCGAGTACCATTATCTGGGGGATCAGCATTGTAGCTGAAACCCGATTTTTATCCCCCAAGGTGGTTAGCCCTGGGGGCGATGGGATGATGATAGATGACACATTCAGACACACAAATACACCCATTCCCGATTCCCGGACTCGAACCCGCGGTCTTCTGGTCCAAGACCTATGCGGCACTACTGCCTTAATCCTTAAAATACGGCATCTTGGCTGGTTTTTGGTTTGAATACATAAACAGACAGTGGCACCATAAGTGATTATTTCATTGAAAAAGATAACAGAAATCATATAACCATCGATCACAAAACATCGATGATAAAAACGTCAGCATTATCATTTCGATATTGTGAAAACTTGGGTACCGATGACACATACTAATATTGTTCTCAGCGGTACGGGAATGGACAGAAAAGGAGCTTGTGATTGCCTCAGTTATACTTCGGTTTTATACCGTGATGCGTCAGGACCTGTCTTCACGATTGAATATCTCACTGCATTTCGCGTTTTTCTCAAACGTGGCGCTGGATGGCACATTATCGCGACCGTATCAAGCAGTATAATGTGTCTACGGCACGTCTGAGAAAGACGCGAAAAGCCCTGAGGTGTTCCATCGTGAAGACCGATCCCCACCTGGAAATAAAACCCAAGAATAGCAGCACGACCGAGAAAGGCGCGAAATGCCATGAGATGTTCCATCGCGAAGACAGTCCCCACGCGCCTGGAAATAAAACCCAAGTATAGCAGCACGACCGAGAAAGACGCGAAATGCCGCGAGATATTCCATAGTGAAGACAGTCCCTCACTAGCCAAGAAATAAAACCCAAGTATAGCAGCACGACCGAAAAAGACGCGAAATGTCCTGAGATATTCCATCGTGAAGACAGGCCCTGATGCACCACGTTATAAAAACCGATGTTGTATAGGTAACCTGAGGAGGCTCTGCCCGCTCAAGATAAAGTGAAGCACTTTGTATTGATTTCGTATTAACGTTCAATGAATTGCAATCATGTCACTTAGTAAGTTTAGTTCAAAAGACAATTATCAACAAAACTATTTATATCTTAAGTTCTATAAGACGATGTCACTACTAGTAGTGTTGTTGGAAGCGAGACCTGAACCCTCTCGAAAAGAGAAACAAATAAAATGAGATCCGCAGAAATGAGATTTATTAGAGCTGTAAAAGGGGATACTCTAGATGACAAAATTAAGAGTGAAGAAATACGTAAATAGTTAGAGGTATTTCGTCTCGAGAAGGAGATCAGCGACACTAAAATGAACTGGAGCGAATGAGCAGAAGCCGCATTCCTCGACTGCCAAGGGACCACAAATCATCTGGCCGAATGAGCATCGGTCGTTCGAGAAGATGGTTTCCGGACTAGGTAGCCCTGCGTAATCCATGAAATGAAGAAGAAGAAAAACTTCTATAACTTATATGGTAAACAATTGCGATGAACACGCTGATGACAAGTGTACGAAGTGTGGCAGAATGTCTTTTTCTTATTGTTACGATTTTATGACTTTTAACATGAGGAAACTGTTGATTGTACCTCTGGAGTTGAGTAGATTTTCATTTTGCTTTTTTGGTCTATTTTTTGCATCTGATGCCTACTGTGATGTTTTGCTTATTTTGGCCTTTCCTCATCATTTTCCTTTTCCTCTCCTGTCATGGATTTTCGTGAATATGGAAAAACATACTTTCGAACCTAGATAACACGTTGGCATGGTCGTGTTTTGTCGCTCTGTAGAAGCGGAGAGTCTAGGGTCAGGTAGTGGCGAAAATCTAAATGAGAAAGGCACATTATAGCAATCAACATCTATGTTTTATTTAATTGATGCACACCGACTTTTTTCGTTCATGAGTAATCCCCTCCTGCGTTAGAGTATGGTGTCCGACCTCTTTTTATGATTGATATTTCCGTATATCAGTGCTGCCGATTATATTAGTACGAAGAACGAAAAATGTAATTCCGTTTTAACTGACACCATTTGAAGGCTCATAAGAGAGTGACATTAACATTTCATAGAGACAGCGTCGCAAGCAAAATAAATTCGTTGACATCATACCTGGCAGTCATGTGAATCAAGATTGTAAGGAAAAGAGTATTTCCTTGCTCGTAAGTGCTATGAAAATTTTAAAATTCAAATAAAAATGCGAATAATTTTAATTATTAATTATTTACAAAAAATATTTTTAAATGTGATTTTTGATTGTGTAAACGGTTTTTTGGGCTCCTTCGTTACCCAGAATAAAAGGCTTTTTGCGTGCCTACTTTAGTAAAAGTAAATGCCCTTTTGCCTATCTATTTTTGGTAAAATAAATGACTGAACTTCCGGACAATATTGATCAGAATTTCAGAGCCAGTGATTTCAGGGGTGTGTAGGCAACCTATTCAGTTGATACACACTAATGTTTCGTGGGTTGCCTACACATTGCGCGTCAACATTTTCTCGATGACCACGTACATTCCGGCATGTCTTATAATTAAAACATGTTCATGTTAAAAGCCTGATAACATTACGATTACCTAAAGCATTAGCCTTCCATACTCTAACAAATAATTTGCAAATGGTCACACCATGGCGAGTGTTAAATGAGACGTTCAGAGCGTAAATTAATCCAGTCCACTTTTGGACAATTTGGACTTATTCCATTTTTAAAAATTAAAAGAAAGATGTCTCAGAATTGTAAAAAACGTTTGTAAGATCACAAAAAGTGTAAACGTTTCCCTCAAATTAAATGTTCCGTAAAAAACTTTACGCCTATTTTTCACACAAGTTTGCTAATGTGGCTTGATTCGCTTGTACTCTTCAAACGTTTCAAATTTTGAGTTGTTGCCGAGTTCCAACAGTAGCACTGTGCGATAAAGTAAAGCAAGCTTAATTTTTTTTCAACGCAAAAAAGGATTTTTTTAAAGTCTTGGAGGTCGTGGCACACAAATGAAATTTACATTTACATTTATTAGAACTGCAATTGGGTATAACCCGGTGGCAGTTAATGACAATAATTGCAAAAATTACAACACTTACATTATTATTAATAATAATACTAAGAATGATGATGATAATAATAATAATAATAATAATACCGTACAATACAGTACAAGACGAAAAGCATTGAAAAGTGCATTGATCACGTTCACCGCACTTCACTTCACTTCACTACACTACACTTTTTTGCTTTGAATTACACTGACCAGCACTTCACAGCACTTCACCGCACTACACAGCACATACTCATTTAATATCTTGTACTAATTTGTTTCTAAAACGTCGGACACTGAGAGGAAAAACTTTGAAAACTGCTGCAGGTAAACTGTTCCAATCTCTAATTGTTCTGTTACAAAAGGAAAACTTCCCTAGATCTGAATTTTGTTTCCTTTCTCGAATTTTGTGGGTGTGATCGCTTCGGCCGAAATAATTTGGTTTTTCTAGTCTAATCTGAATTTCCTTCCAAGCTGGTTGACCTACGTACGATTTATAAAGAGCGCAAAGCCTCGCCTTTGTTCTTCTCGTTGTGTGGCGTTTGGATCCTGTAGGCTGCCGATATAATTGCATTGTGTGCAATAAGTGCTATTTGTGTTCACGTTTGAAAGAAGTTCTCTTTGTGTTGCAGGCGGCGATGGCGCTTGATGTCTGCGCATAGCTGGTGCTAGTAGCGCCGGCCTCACCATGAAGGTAAGCAATGCAACCCAGTCATTGCATTCCCTCTTAATTTCGTTGATTGCATTTACTAGGCTGTCCGGGTGACGCCGCGTCCATGGCGAAGGTGCCGACGTTTCGGTCGCCATTCTGCGACCTTCCTCAGGGCGTAATGCTAAGGGAGGGCATTAGTAAATACTAACTCCGGCCGCGGAAGCCTACGCTCTCACTTTGTTGATTGCATTTTGGTGAAGAAATGAAGCAAATAATCGATTTGCAGTTCACGGGAAATATATAGTACGACTGTGAATCTGAATGTGACTAGTAACATACGAGTTTTTAAAAAAATATACATTTTCTAGCAAGTATTGGCCCAATCATATTTTGTGTCTATCGATCAATTGTGAATGTGGAAAATATTACAATAAGAACTGATGAGCCAAATGTGTGCCAAAAGAGCCAAAAGATGTGCTTGTTGTTACGGGTATATTTTCAATTTCTTTTAAGAAAGGTGGAGAAAAAAATACATCTGTCTTACGCTAAGCAAAAATTACATCGTTATCTATGGGAAACGTTAAACAAACTATCCGGGACAAGCTTTTAGTTGATCTCCTGACATTTGTGGCAGTGTAGTTTATGTAAGGGTAAATGTGTGTGTAAGTGAAGGGTGAGGATAGGACGAGGAAGAGGTAGGAAAAATCGCGCGCGGTCCGTGGCCCGTTTGTTAGAGTACTGCTCTGCCATTCGCGTGGTGTTGACTGGAGAAACCACGGAAAATTACCGATCAGAGATAATTGTCCTCCAGACAGCGACTGAATTTGACGAAACTATATAGCCCGTGTCGAAATTCTGCTACCATTGGGACTCCAACATTGGGACCTCCAGGTCAGAGGCACCGTAGTGACATGAATTGATATCCTGAGACACATAGGCCGGGCTTTTCTGGTCTGTATAATATTCTATGACATTGTGTAATTTCAGCAAATTAATACCTCGTACTGAAACCTCGTGCTGAAACCGCGATCCATGAGAAACAACCAGATAGTCTACTGGGAATAACCTGAATGCATTTGAGTCTCCCAGTCATGCATACGTATGATAACGCACGTGATCTACTGAATTTTACGAAAGATAAGCGTCTACAAAGGCAATAAGCCTTCGTTGTGAGTTGGCGCGTCGCGATCGTTATCAAAATAGACAAGAAAAGGCGTGACATAAATAAAGTGTATAATGTGTAAACGAAAACCGGGGATTATCGCGGTTGATTTGATTGATCGCGATTGAAAAGTCAATTGAATAGGTCCTAAATATTTCATGTGTATATAAAGGTCTTTCGTTGGCGTTGTGTTTTTCATTATCTAAATTTCCTCAATATTTCAGTTAAGTGCTTGATTTGCGTCTACAAAGTAATGCGAAAAATATCGACTATTGATTACATTTATAAACTTATAGTTTATATAAAAATTAACTCATATCTTTTGCTTCTTTCTTGGATGATGTCTTTTCCTCTTGAGGTATTGTTCTTGTCATTGGTACCATTTTGCGACCGTATCTACGTATTCGTAATGTATTGTTTCCTACCATATTCTTGACGTCAAGTTGCTTCATCTCAAATGAAGTAATATATACGTTCATCTCCTATTCATTTATTTATGTACGAGTATTAGTGATTCTGTGCTCGTCAACTGCTAAGATCATTAGTCTCGTATGTGTGGAGCTTGTGTTGGCTTCGGGAGGTGACGGTGATCTTCCTTCGCTGGATTGTGAGATCCGCCCCGACCTTCTTCGGCTAGCGGACTTTTCCCCGATCAGGTATCTC
The DNA here is from genome assembly GCA_038098605.1 of Gryllus longicercus. NCBI lineage: Eukaryota > Metazoa > Arthropoda > Insecta > Orthoptera > Gryllidae > Gryllus > Gryllus longicercus. The sequence continues at coordinate 1,043,758 of JAZDUA010000511.1, read as the reverse complement.
CCACCAGCGGGGCACCGCCCCAGCCGGCACAAGCTCTAAGCTCCCGACCGCTCTCCCGGCCTTTGTGCTAGTGTAGTGCATATTTTCTTCCTCGGGAGGAGGAGTTACTCGTTACCAGGTATCTCCCACCAGCGGGGCACCGCCGCAGCCGGGACAAGCTCTAAGCTTCCGGCAGGTCTCCCCGCAAGTGTAGTAGTGTACGGCATATAAGGGGCGTGGACGAGGAAATATCGCGGACGGTCCGTGGACCGTTTTTTAGGGTACTACTCCGGTATTTACATGGTTTTGGTCGGAGAAATCACGGAAAACTACCGATCAGAGCAGCCGGGCGATAGAATTCTCCTCCAGACACCGACTGAACTCGACCCAGTTATTTAGCCTTCGGGATTCGAACCCTGAAATCTTCTGGTCGTGGAACTGCACTGACATCAGTTGATGCCCTGAGCCACTTAGGCGGCGCTATACACGTATTGCCGTGCCTTCCTATTCCCAGCTGATCAACTATTTCGACAATCTGGCTGGTGGATTATGCTCCGGGCCTTGGTATACGGTTGCTTACTGCTATGTAACAGCGTAAACATGATTTTCCCACTTCGTTTAAATTCAGTCTGTGTGTACGCGTCAGTTGAGTCCATTTACTGAAAATGGAATCAATTAGCCTTGTGCGGCGTATAAAATTTTCGTATAGCTTTTTATAAACATAATGGGACATAACGAGTTTTGTATCTTCTTTGGATGTGTTGTGTATAACACTGCGTTAAACGCATGAAGTGTTGTTTGTTATCGTTCTCCACGAGCAAACTCTTTGGATTTTCCGCTTGGTTCTGGTAAATGACGGTCTGAGAGTAGATTTTGCAGCAACTTCTCCTTGTCATTTTACGTGTGTGTGAAGAAATCAGCATTATACATTTCTTCGGAAATGTATTTACGTGACAAGTGACTATAAACGTGTTTATAGTCACTTGTCGAGGTCAGTTGAGGATCGTCCTTTGTTTGGCGAGTATAATGTAACCGATAATTTTTCTTTCTCTGTGAGACAATATCTCGGACAGGACTACGTTTGTATCTTTGTTCCACTCGAGACTGAATATTGTAAATAACCCATTTCAATAACGTGTCTTGAGTTCTTGTAATAAATTTGAAAGATGAGAGAATATTTGCGGCTGCGTCGGTGTAACGGTTAGCTGTTAAACCAAACTCCCTATCGAAGGCAACAACGTGCAATAACGTATCAGTAAAAAATAAAATCCGATAATAAGAGCAAGTGATACGACGTCTAGGACCTAGTCCATTCATTTAAAAATAAATTTATAAAGTTTTGTAGAATAGATGCACAAATGTATATCTAAACGAAAATCCGCAGTGTTTTAATTATGTACATAAATGTTAAACACGTGAATATCATTTTCTCTGAAGCGCGCTCGCGATGGACGATAAAGGAAAAGGAACAAAATTGTGACGTGCATCTTGAAGGATTGCGGATAAATGCCAAAGAAACATTCCTTTTTCTCAAGTTTGCCGTCAAGAACTCATTTCCTGTAGGAAATCTTTTTCCTGGTTCTCTGACGGGCATCACTTATACCGACTTCAGGAAACACGGAATGTCCGTGTGTTTGGAAGAAGATATATCGTTCCTAGGCCACTGTGCGAAAACTGCAATGTCAAAATAATACTCCCAGTGCTCCTTCACTTCGTGGAATTAAGTTTTGCTGCAAAGATACATGTATTAAAGCAGTCTAGGCTGGTGGTGACTCAATCCGGAATTAGAATCTCAAACACATTTATTGATTTCGCTCAGTCTAAAATAAATTGAGAAATAAATCTAGGGAATGGGACTGGAACTTCACTTCCAGCGCACGGATCTTTACTTTCTCGCTACGGAGTAAAATGAAAACCTAATGCGTGGAATCGCGATGTCTAAGGAAGAGTTTCCAACGTTTTCGTCATCGTCTTGCGAGCTTCTGAATCCGACCGGCCTTTCACTAGCGCTCCATTCAGACAAATGGCGCGCTGTCACTCGGAAGTCTGCCCGTGAATGGCGAAATCAGATGGATGAGGTGAAGTGAGACGATGACTCGGAAATCCAGTCCCTTCGAAATCGAAGTGCGATGTGCGGCCGTCCATCCAACATTTTCTGTTCGTCAAAATTCTTTTGCTTTTTATTGCAAATAAATACATATTTTAAATTGCTTTTAGGCCTACTTTCTGCTCCGCCAATTAGTAATATTGCTGTTGAAGTTGCTGTCTTTTAACAAATTGAAAAAAAATCGCGTTGTCAGGTTACCAGTATATTTAATACTTAAGCCCAGACTGCCCAGACTCTGTTGACTGTGATGATTATTGCTAACGGATCGAAAAGATTTTTAGCTTTCATTCCTACCGAGACAAACTTTTTTCCCTCAATTTCTGCATCATATCTCAGTTTCGATTGGGAAATAATTGTACAGAATGAGATTAGAGTATGAATTTGGTTCTTTCAACCTGGCTCTCGCGCGATATTCACTAACACACCACGCATGTAGGTTTTGTTTTCCTCCTGAAAGCCCTGAGGCGCTTGATAAGGAATTGTTGATGGACGTTATCCCTCTATATAATATTCATCGTGTTTTGTCCGTTCAGAGTGATCTTATGCGCCCTGCTCTACCTTCCTTGCGGCGTCTTTACCCCAGACAGTTGGTTCCTACTCCGAAAATATATGAACTGAATTGATGCCTTATTTTACGTGGTGAGACTCGGGCCATGAGGCCCGCTCTTCCGTCTGACCACGCAAATTTCACTACGCTCCGTTCACCAACTAGGGAAGAAAGAAGGTATTTATTGGGCAACGAAACAAGCGATTTGAATTTAGCCCAGAGGCTTCATTTAGACTTCTTTTACATGCAAGTAAATCTACTAACATGGGACAGCCGGCTTTACTTCTCCGAAAGAAGGCGTACGCCCTTAAATATCCGCGGCTTCGATCGGGTTTGAACCCGCCAACTTGGGTATAATAGTCCTATACGCTAACCGCTACACCATCGCCGACAATATACACCTTCGTGTATTAATTCATAGGTGTTACAGGAGAAACTAGGTGTGCCTGTTTGTAACTTTATAGTGACCGTAGCAGTGCCGGCTCGTGCCGGTTGTAGCATGTTTGCGCTACAACCAAAAAATTTTGCCATTATATATATATATATATATATATATATATATATATATATATATATATATATATATATATACAAGGTGCGTGAGAAAAGTAATGAGACTGGTAACACTGCGGGCAATCTGGCAACGTTGTGTCTAACGGCCTGTGCTAGACCGTTTTGTTTATACCTTCCACATCCTCAGTCCGAGTTACAACTTCGTACAAATAACACATTATTTTTGACAGCGCCATCAGTGAAGTTGTGTTTTTGTTGTGTGTTAGAGAAATGGAGCATCGAAATTTAGAGCAACGTTGTGCAATAAAGTTTTGTGTTAAACTTGGTGAATCCGCGAGTGTGACTTTTGAAAAGTTGAAACAGGCCTATGGGGAACATTGCTTATCGAGGGCACAAGTTTTTCGCTGGCACAAATCATTTTTGGAAGGTCGAGAACACGTTGAAGATGACCCTCGCTCAGCGAGACCTTCAACTTCAAAAACTGACGAAAACGTTGAACGTGTGAGGGCTCTTGTGAGATCAGACCGCCGTTTAACAATAAGGATGATCAGTGAACAGTTAAATTTAAACACTTTCACCGTACATCAAATTTTGACAGACGATTTGAACATGCGAAAGATTTGTGCCAAAATGGTGCCGAAAAACCTCACAACAGAACAGAAGGACAATCGAAAAAACGTGTGCGCTGATCTTCGTGAGAGGATTGCCAATGACCAAGAATTCTTCAATTGTGTGATCACAGGTGATGAATCGTGGATATTTGAGTATGATCCTGAAACGAAGCGGTAAAGCGAAGAGTGGCACACTCCGTCATCTCCTCGGCCGAAGAAATGTCGAATGAGCAAACCGAAGATCAAGACCATGCTGATTTGTTTTTGTTTTTTTGACAGAAAGGGAATCGTGCACAAAGAATTTGTTCCACCAGGACAAACTGTCAACCAAGTGTTTTATAAAAGTGTCCTTGAAAGGCTCAGGAAAAGAGTGATTCGTGTGAGACCACACATTGCAGACAAGTGGATGCTTCATCATGACAGTGCCCCGTGTCACACGGCCATTTTTATCAGTGAATGTTTGACCTCAAAACTCATTACTGTTGTTCCTCAACCCCCATATTCACCTGATTTGAGTCCTTGTGACTTTTTCCTTTTCCCTAAATTGAAACATGTCCTAAAAGGACGTCATTTTGGAACTCTGGAGAACATTCAAAAGACCGTGACCGACCAGTTAAAAGCTATTCCAGTTGAAGACTTCCAGCGCTGCTACAAAGAGTGGGAACAACGACTCCGCCGGTGTATAGCTGCCCAAGGGAACTACTTTGAAGGGGATCATATTGTTGTTTGAAAAACATAAAAAATTTAGTTAGTATAAAATCAATCTCATTACTTTTCTAACACACCTTGTATATATATATATATATATATATATATATATATATATATATATATATATATATATATATATATACACCGCACGTTTACTGCGAGCCTCAATGTTTACACAGCCCCGTGTTACACCTTCGACTTCAACGTTGGAATATAGGCGAAGATAAACCAGTGGCTGTCTGAGGAGGAGGCCGGGCTTCGCGGGGGGGGGGGGGGGTGGAGGATGTCTTCATGATGTTACTTAATGTCAACAAACGCTTCAACAAGGTTTTCAATGCGTACGACAGATAGCTGTAGCCTTCAGCGAGTTCACAGTTAGTTCCACCTCCAGTTGATTCGGCTGATGTCGCGGCCCCTTGAATTTTAAACCGATATTTTAATTTTGGGCGGTACTTTACACACACCCCTTGGGAGATTTTCCAAATTTTCCTAAAAAGAAATCTCCATCGCGTTTGATTAAACGTTGGTAGTGGATAGTGCGCAGGACGTTTATGAGAATTGTTCAGGTCTCATTTTCGTTAAAAAAACTGAATTTTCGAAAATTAAAAAAAATTAAACTATTTTCGGCGTCTTCCTACAAATACAATTACGAAGATAGATTTTTTCCCTTAATGAAATCTTTTCCTTAAGATACGTTGGAAATAAGAACATGTACAATTTTTCGATGATTTGAGAATTGTTTGCGTAATTTTGCGTGAAAGTACGAACGAAAAAGTACATGTTGTTTTAGCACCACTAGTTTTTAACGTCGTGGTTCTTTATGGAAGTAGGTACAGCTTTGTGCTCAATATTAGCCATATATGCCTAAACAATGTTTATTTTGCTTATAAAAGATACTATGCAATTTACATTTCTTTATTTATGTCTTTCAAAGATTGTAATAAAGAGAGATTTGCCCCCGATAGCTGACAAATTATTGAAATTTGCATTTCAGTAATAGTAGTAATAATAAATATAATAATAATAATAATAATAATAATAATAATAATAATAATAATAGCAATCATAATAATTGGAAAGTCTGCACCATTTTGTAGGACCTTTAGTTTTAATTGTATCCTGCACATTAATATTTCTGGTTATCGTAATCTCATCGCTCTACACTACAGGTCATTTATTTTTTCATTGTCTTTATATAATGTGCGTTTTAAAAATCCGTCATTTTCATTACAATGTATTTTTGATCGATATCTCCTTAGGTGCTTCATAATATTTTCTTATATGTTTTTGAAAGACATTTGGAATCATGCATGCTATTGTAGAATTTGTTTGCATTTCTTAATCGGAATTGTTTTTTTTAATTTTCTCGTCGCATTCCCTCTTCCTTCCTACTTGTCCTCTTGCTCGTAACCACTTTCGTTCTCTTCTCTTCTTTTCGCCCTGTGGAACCTCCTACACATTGAAATGCCTTGTTCTCGGTAGCAATCGCGCCAATTCAACTTGTTGCCTCCAATACGGATCGCTTTCTTTCTTCAAGCCCCCTCTGATCAAATCTTCTTTCGTGTAATAGACCTCTAGTTTAAAGAACTTGATTTGATGAGAGTCAGGAGCTTATCAGATGAACGCGAAAAAGTTTCACCGGGAATACGAGATGTAAGGAAGTTCAATATCCTCTTCGGATTGTCAGGGAAGCCTAGTTTGCGAGATAAACCAGCGAGAAAAAGAAAGGTTGGAAGTTTCGATTATGTGTCAGCTGAGTTCGCTTTATGTAGGGCAATAAATGACCTCTTTAAACTGCGATTCAATAGATATACCCCGACCCCAATGTCTGCGGTTGCACTAAAATTTTGATTGTCAGCTGGGCCACCCCCGTCACCACTGGCTGTTGCCGGACACTTCCCCGTTGTGGTCCAAAGTGGTTCGTAATTGCGAGGCAACAATTTAAAGAAAACAACCAAACGTTGACTCATTTTCACCTCCACGAACTTTTCTTATGAACAATTTACTGCCATTACAGAAAGTAATAAACAATATAAAATAAAATAACCATTCAATTTGTATAACAAAATATTCAGGATTGATATTGAATACTGAGCTGCGTCTATAAGAACAAAGTTTAATTGGAACGAAACACTTTTTGACAACCACCGCTATATACTTCAGAACGCACAGTCCAACAAATTCAGCAGAACTGATTACAGTGTCGAGAAAGCTACTGTACGAAATATCGTTACTCTGATTATATTTCTCGAATAATCCAATTTTGCCAACAATTTTGTCGTGGTCTGCAACACTGGCGCAATTCGAAAAATACGAAATATGGGTTATGACACTAATTTTAAAACATTTTATAATTGTTATTAACGCAACTTCTTTGAAGACTTTTAGTAATGCCTAAATGAACCAATTGCTAACCGTGAGATACCTGTAATTCAACCACAACTCAAAACTTTAAACACGTTTATCTCGAAACTTCGTATATCGAATTGTGTCATTGTTGAAGCCTATAAACGACGATGCGTATTCAATAAAAATAGTGGAGTGTATTCGTTGTTACAACGTTGTCCCATTTCCACCTTGCTGTCCTTTTTGCACCACATTTGACGGTAATTAAAACTTATTTTGTAAATTTGCGTTGTCGGTTTTCGAGGGGCCCTGAAGTTGCAAGTCTGGTCACACTCGGGTGCTCCACTTGTAATAAATAAGACTCAAGACAACTGTTTTTATGGAATTGATCCGCTGGAATGTTTGCTGGTTTGTTTAAATGTCGCTACCTCCCCCTCTACTCTGCATCTCTCTCTCATACACACACAGACGGACCATTTGGCTGTCGCCGCTAATTTGGACGGATTGCCTCAGCTGGAAGCGTGGCGAGCCATTAGCAGATTTGTGTGCTCATTTAAACTTCGCCGTGTCCAGACTATCTACGAAACGGACATGTCTTCCATGTTGAAACAGCGTTCTACAGGCCAAGGGCTTTATTCCCGCCCTGTACGCAAGCTCCCGAACCCTGCGTGAGGGTTTCACGTAACTGCAGTGCCCCAGGCACGTTCGTAGGCCCCTCTAACGTTCGCAGGCAACATAATCTCTTTTAACAGGGTGCATGATAAAAATGAATGAATGGTTCACGTATATAATACGTAGGGGGCAGATTTTAATGAAATGTCATTTTTTTCACTTTTGAGCAACGCCGTTTAGTATAGAAATTTATTTTATGTTAAGACAACACGAAATGATACATTTTTATACGTCATTTTTCTGCATTGTTCGTCGATTTCGAATCTACTAATAAGTCATTTTGTAACTTTTTACATACTTTTTATTGAGTTTTTGCTGATTACATCGATTTTAATTTCATTTTAATGGTACTTGCTTCAAACAATATTTACGAGATGCAACAAATGTTCACCACAGAATTCCTAAGAAGCCAATTGGATTTCTTGGGGGTTCTATGTAATCTAAGGTTCCTGTGATGCCTATAGGTGCTATTGTCAGTTCGGCCGATTTTGCGACAAATAAAGGCAGAGATTTTCTTTTAAAGAACAGCCCAAACCAACCGTTTGCAAGCTGAGTTCTCTTGAACAAAAGGAAGAAGCCCCGATTACATCAGTAACATACCCAACTGCTTACGTTGTTCATCTGAAGTGGTTTCGATATAATTTTTTACGTCATTTTTCTTTATTTTTAGGGCACTTTTAAAGCGTTTTAAAAGCATTTTATTTTTATTATTATTATTTTTTTTTTTGCAATGTGTTAGGACATCAAAATTCGCCCCCTGCTAATAAGAGTATTAATAAGAAACCAGTTGAATCTGTGGAATATCCTGCACTTCGTAAAAGCGTGTAGTTTATACGTAGTGTGTATTTTGGCATTTAGGGTCGGGTTCTGCCAGCTACCGGTGTTCCCAGACCAGGGCCACGTTTTTATTTATCTATTTTTGAGAGAAGGGATTCATGTTGCGAGCATGACATATTCCTATTTCACTATCTAGCATACTTTTCTTTCGTCACAAGCTACAGAAACTGAGACGATTATAACGGAAAGCTACAGCTCTATATTTGTCCCGACCAGGAATCGATTCTGAGACCTCCTCAAAGAAAGCTAGCTCTATGAGCCAGGTGCTGACGTTGTGACCCATTGTTTTAAAAGAGCGAGCTTCGTTCTGGAACCCAACTTCGAATGAGCCTCGTTACGGAGTGGCGGTAAACATCAAAAATGAAATAGATCGAACATAAAAGTTGTGTACTTTATGGCGTTAAAAGCATTATTGTTGTCATTTCAAGTGACACGGAAATCTGATTCTGAAAATCTGGCACTATTTAAAGCCGGTTGCACCTACCGGGAAAAGTGGATCTGAAAATCAGCTGATATCACTGCAGTGCCTCTAATGCATTACGCCCTGAGGAAGGTCGCAGAATGGCGACCGAAACGTCGGCACCTTCGCCATGGACGCGGCGTCACCCGGACAGCCTAGTAAATACATCAATCGTATTGTTCATACCTTCTGAAGGTTTGACGATGGAAATACAAGACAATCGATATTTTTTACGCACGGCTTCTAAACGCGTTGACGTATAGGCACCAACTGCTTGTCGCTCTTCAACGAGACTGAGGGGACTAGTTTCACGCCATTCCCGATAGTGTGCGACACAGTCGGATTTCACAATAGAAACTAGCTTGTTTTTAGACTCTAGCCTGTATTTGGACTTTCTCGTCTATACTTCGGTTAAAACAGTAAGTCCGTTCATTCTTGGGCAGCTGCGATGCTGTCATCCAATCAGATTAGCTTTAGATTTATGAATAATTCTGCAATTAAGTGTGAGAACGTAGTGCCAGAATACACTAACTTAACATTACATAACTTAACAACTTTACAAAATCTACAAACTTTACAAATTCACGTGAACATTTCACCGTGCAATCTTTCATAGAACTCCACTTCATCATACTTCACTTCATCACACTTCACTTGACCGCACTGCGATACAGCGAGCTGTAATGTCTTTCTTACACACTCGTTTCTCTCAGTTTCACAACGTCACTGCACTTCATGCCACTGCAGTGCACATAATAATAATACTTAATTACATAGAAGACATAGTTAGAGGTCAATCCAATCAGGTCAATCCAATCGACGCTGTCATCCAATCGGGAGCTTGAACGTCACCATAGTGACGTCAGTGTAGCGACATAGAAGCTCCCAATTGGATGAAACAGCAGCAGCTGAGTTACGTCAAGTGTAATACCAAATAAATACTACACACACGAATACAACGAAACCTGCCTTAAGTGGTCGCTATTGGGGGCGAGACATCGGGAGTTTGAACGTCACCGTAGCGACGTCAGTGTAGTGAGGTACAAACTGATTGGACGACAGCATCACAGCTAATCAAGTGTCAACAGACTTAACGATTTAATCCTAATATGAAATCTGTGAGTTTGTTTGTGTTTGTTGTTTCTCCTTGACGGACGCTGACCGTGCGTGTGTGTGTGTGTGCAGGTGGAGGTGTCGAAGCGGCCGGCCCCCGCGGCGGGGCCGGGCAAGGGCGGGCAAGGCGCCGGCAAGGGCAAGCCCGGCAAGCCGGCGTCCAAGCCCGCCGCCGCCGCCGCCGCTGCCGCTGCCGCCGCCGCCGCCTCCTCTGGCTCCTCGGGCGGCAAGCGCATGCCCGCGGGCCCCGCCGCCTCCGGGGGCAAGAAGGTAAGGAAGGCGACGCAGAGGGCCTCCGACTAATGTCTTCTTAACTAGAAAATTTTATTTTGGCCATTCGTGAGAGGAACAGTTTTGTGAATAAAACTGTTCAAGGGAAGTGTCCCAGCTGGGGCTGCGCCAAACTTGTGGGATGCCGGGAAAATTAGGGAAAACCCCGATTAGGGATAACCCCGATTAGGGATAACCCCGATTAGGGATAACCCCGATTAGGGATAACCCCGATTAGGGATAACCCCGATTAGGGATAACCCCGATTAGGGATAACCCCGATTAAGGATAACCCCGATTAGGGAAAACGCCCATGTACATGGACGCCGGATATCACCATCCAGCGGAAGAATATCACCGCAAACTCTCGCAATAAATTGCCACAACACTTATGGGAGTAATTTATAGAATTATATTCAATAAATGAATCAATCGTTTGCTTGCTTGGTTAGTGATTCCGTACTTGTCAACAACTGAGGTCGTTAGTCCCGTAAGTGTAGTGCAGGTGGCGGTGACCTTCCCCCGCTGGACGTCGAGAACCGGCGGCAAACTACTGTCGTCTAGAGAGGTTTCCCACAATCAGGTATCCCCTACCAGCTGAGCACAGCCTCAGTCGGGACAAGCCGTAAGTTCCCGACCGGTCTCCCGGCATATGTGGTAGTGTAGTACATGTATTGTAAGTAAGGGTGAGGAAGAGGAAGGAAAGATCGCGCGGAAGATCGGAAGGAAAATGTAAATATTTGTTAATAGCCTGTTGTATCCCGTAAATGTAGTGCATGTTTTTTGCTCGGGGAAGTGGTTGTGGTCTGCCCCCCATTGTATGGCGAGATCCGGCGCCGACCTACCGTCGGCTAGCAAGTTTTTCCCCAACCTTCCCACCAGGCACCGTCAGGACAAGCTCTAGGCTCCCGACCTGTCTCCCGGCACATGTGGTAGTGTGGTGCGTGCGAGTGTAATAATCGTTTGCTTGGCAGGTGCCGCCTTCCGCCCCCGGGGGCGCTCCTTCTGCCGGCGGCGGGAAAAAACTCCCGCAGTCGGCGTCCGCCGCCAGCCCCGGCGCCGCCCCCGCCGCCGCCGCCGACAAGAAGAAGAAGGACGCGGGCGGCGGCGGTGGCGGCGGGGGCGGGGGCGCCGCGCGGCACAAAGTGAAGCCCAAAGCCCAGCTGACGGCCACGCCCCGCAGAGCTCACCCGCAGCCCATCACCCGCACCAAGGTGAGAGACCTGCCGCGTGGAGACGACGTGTCTTGCGTGTGCGTATAATGGACAGGGGCAGGTGTAGCGAACGTTCGAATATGGGGAGTTTTTGGGTGGAAAATGTTTGTGATCTCGCTGGGGTTACTGAATGCTCTCTACTCTTTCCAGACCCCCACCCCCTGTTCTCATCACATCCTCACCCCCTGACCCGGCCACATGTCTCTGTTCCTCGCCTACCCCGTTTCCCTATCGCTCTTCTCTTCCCCTGTCCCCTGCCCCTATCCTCTCGCTTTTCCCTTGAATACTCATAATTAAAAGCACTATATATATATATATATATATATATATATATATATATATATATATATATATATATCGATCTGTGTTATATTAGTTTAGAATCTTAAGTCTTTCCTCAGGGTAGGGTTCAGAAACCAAATACTTATTAGAATGCGAATTCGAATGTGAGTTAAATGAATTTTGAAAAGAATGAGAAGAAAATGATATTTGTAATAAGAGTGCAAGTGATAAGGAAGACCTGCACCTTCCCCTCTCTCATTTTAGCTGCCTCCCTTTCCCCTCCGTCTTCCCTTCTCCCCTCGCCTTTTTCCTCTTCGTCTGCCTCCTTCATAGTTTTTTTCCCTGTGCCCTTTCCTCTGTGGAGCCCAAGGCTCAGCTGACGGCCACGCCCCGCAGGGCTCACCCGCAGCCCATCACCCGCACCAAGGTGAGGGACCTGCCGCGTGCAAACGAGATATCTTGCGTGTGCGTACAACGGGCTGGGGCAGGTGTAGCGAACGTTGTTGGATCTGGGGAGGTTTGGGAGTGGGAAATGTTCGTGCTGTCGCTGGGGTCACTTACTGCTCTCTACCCTTTCCACGCCCCCTGTTCTCATCCCCGTCTTCTCCGCCCGGCCCGGTCGCATATCTCTGTTCCTCGCCTACTCCGTTCTTCTCTTTCCCTGTCCCCAGCCCAGTCTCCTGACCCTGCCCTTCTCTCGCTTTCCCTTGCCTTCTCCCTTTTCCAGTCCGTGCCCCTATATTCTCTTCCTTGCCGACTTCAGCGACCCTTTACCTTAATACTAATATAATTAAAAGCGATATATATATATATATATATATATATATATATATATATATATATATATATATATATATATATAGTGAGGTTCAAACGCATCAGTCTTTTCTCAGGGCAGGATTCAAAAACCAAATGTGAAAATACTTATTAGAATGCGATTTCGAATGTGAGTTAAATGAATTTTGAAAAGAATGAGGAGGAAAATGATATTTGTAACAAGAGAGCAAGCGATAAGGAAGACCTGCCCCTTCCCCTCTCCCATGTCTCGCTTTCCCCTCCGTCTTCCCTTGGCCTTTTTCCTCTTCGTCTGTCTCCTTCACCGTCTCCCTGTGCCCTTTCCTCTGTGAAGTCCAAGATCCAGCTGACGGCCCCGCCCCGTAGGGGTCCGCCGCAGCCCATCACCAAGGTGAGCGCGTGGGCGGGCAACCGTCCGCATACGAATCTGACTCTTAGCCGCTGGAGGGTGCGTGAAACGGGCTAGTAAAGATTTGCTGAACGAGTTGGCTTCAGGGTATCGTGGCGTGGAAAATTATGGCCGTGGGTGACATCGCGGGAGTCACCTCCTCGACTCTCCCACCGTTCCCTTGTTCTGATTCCCATCCCGTGTCTGGTCCCGTGTCCCCTTCATCTTCTGCGTTTCCCCCACCTCCTTCATCATCACTTCTTCGTTCCCCTCGTCTGTTTCCTTTCCCTGCGCCCTTTATATGTCTCGTTCACCTCCCCTTCACCTCTTATCTTTGCCTCCCTTTCATTGTTATTCTTTTATGCCCCTTTCCCTTTTCTTTGCCACTTCCCTCTTCTTTTCCCACGTCTCTTTCACCGGCCCTTCATGCGTAGCCCTCGTCTGTTCCCTTTCGCTGTCCTCTTCCACTGTCTTCCTCGCCGTCCCTTCCCCTTCACGTGTTCCCTTCGTCTGCCCCCTTATAGTTCCTTCGTTTTCCTGTTCCTTTTCCCTCTTCTTTTTCCATGACCCGTCGTCTCTTCCGTTCTCCTACATCCTTCACTGCTCCTTCCTTTGTCCCTTTCTCGGGCCCCATTCCCCTCTCATGTTTCCTTGTCCCCTCCCCCTGTCTCCCTTCCTATCCCCCCGCTCTTCCCTTCCTATCCCCCTCCTCCCGCTCTCTGCATTTGCCCGAGCTCCCGCATCTGATACGGGCCCCAGTTTAGGCAGGTCAGATGTAACAGGTAGTGACCTATCGTAAAGAATGGATGTGACAGGAATGTGTACGCTATTTGATGTGAGTAGTGATGGGCGTGTACATAATTTGAGGTGAAGATCGTCGGGAACGAACGCGGACAGTGTTTAATTACGACGCGCGTAGCTTAACACGCGTCAACGCAACGCAACGCTAATGTGACGCGGGCCTGAGTACCACGGAGCGCTCGTTGCCGCAGGTAGCACCCAAGAACGTTTCGCATGGGCTGTCTTTGATCTAAGACGCGCGTCAACGAAACGCTCGCATGATAGTAACGGTCCTTAGGAAAATATTTTGAAAGATCTGGAGTATATGGGTCTGAGAATTGACGACTGTGCGTGCAATCTTGAAGTAAACGCCGGAGCCTCAGTGGGAGCAAGTGCTGCGGAGCTTTCGTTACCGCAATGGCGCCCATGATCGTTTTGCATAAGATCCAGTGTTTAATCAACGTCAAAGCAACGCCCATGCGAAAGGAGTCTGAGTGGAAAGAAGCGCACGTTGCCGCAGATGGCGCCCAAGATCGTTCCGCATAAGATCCCGTGTTTAATCTTCGACGCGCGTTGTTTAACGCGCGTCATCTCAACGCTCATGTGCGCGTGCCTGAGTACAAAGGAGCGCTCGTTGCCGCAGGTAGCGCCCAAGATCGTTGCGCATGGGATCATGACTTTGATCTACGACGCGCGTCAACGCAATGTTCGTGTGAAACAGTGTTTAATTACGACGCGCTCGCTCATGTGACGCGGGTCTGACTACCGAGGAGCGCTCGTTGCCGCAGGTAACACCCAAGATCGTTTCGCGTGGGATCATGTCTTTGATCTACGATGCGCGTCAACGCAACGCTCGTGTGATACAGTGTTTAATTACGACGCGCGTAGCTTAACACGCGTCAACGCAACGCAACGCTAATGTGACGCGGGCCTGAGTACCACGGAGAGCTCGTTGCCGCAGGTAGCACCCAAGAACGTTTCGCATGGGCCGTCTTTGATATAAGACGCGCGTCAACGAAACGCTCGCATGATAGTGTTTAATTACGACGCGCGTAGCTTAACGCGCGTCGACGCAACGGAACGCTCGTGTGATAGTGTTTCATTACGACGCGCGTAGCTTAACGCGCGTCGACGCAACCTAACGCAACGCTCATGTGACGCGCGCCTGAGTACCAAGGAAAGCTCGTTGCCGCAGGTGGCGCCCAAGGCCAGCGCAGCCGCCGCCTCCAAAGCGAAGCCGCGTACGTCAGCCGCCGCCGCCGTGAAGAAGACGACGCTGGCGTCTCCGCGCGGCGCTAAGGCTTCCGCTTCTTCCTCGTCGTCGTGTACGTCGCCAGCGGCGGCAGCGGCAGCGGCGGCGGCGGCGCTACGCAAGGCCGCGTCGGCGCCACCGCAGCGCAAGGCAGCCGCGGCGGCCGCCGCCGCCACCTCCGCCTCCGCCGCCCCCAAGAAGAAGGCCCCGCCGCCCGCGCACGCCCAGCAGCAGCAGCAGCAGCAGCAGGCGGCGAGGCACAAGGCGCCCGCCCAACCGCACGCGCGCGCCGCTGCCAAGGTGAGACTCCTCGAATGTCTTCTTGGATTGGAATTATGGATCCAGAAGGCATCAATGTTTCCAGTTGGAATCACTTATTCAGGATTCATCGATATCTTCACTTCCCCGATATCTTCAATACCTCAATATTTCGAATTTCCCGATATTTCAAATTACCCTATATTTCGAATTAACCATTATTTCGATTTCCTCGATATTTCGAATTCCTCATTATTTCGAATTCCCCGTTATTTCGAATTCCCCGTTATTACGAATTCTCCATTTTCTCGAATTCCCCATTATCTCGAATTCCCTGTTAACTCAAATTTCAGCTATTTCTAATTTCCCGCTATTTCGAATTTCCCGCTTTTACGAATTTGCTGCTATTTCGAATATCCCGCTATTTCGAATTTTACGCTATTTATAATTTTACGCTATTTCGAATTATCCGCTATTTCGAATTTAACGCTATTTGGAATTTTACGCTATTTGGAATATTACGCTATTTGGAATATTACGCTATTTCGAACTTTACGCTATTTGGAACTTTACGCTATTTGGAACTTTACGCTATTTGGAACTTTACGCTATTTGGAACTTTACGCTATTTGGAACTTTACGCTATTTGGAACTTTACGCTATTTGGAACTTTACGCTATTTGGAACTTTACGCTATTTGGAACTTTACGCTATTTGGAATTTTACGCTATTTGGAATTTTACGGTATTTGGAATTTTACGCTATTTGGAATTTTTCGCTATTTGGAATTTTACGTTATTTGGAATTTACCCTATTTGGAATTTTACGCTATTTGGAATTTTACGCTATTTCGAGTTTAACGCTATTTCGAGTTTAACGCTATTTCGAGTTTAACGCTATTTCGAGTTTAACGCTATTTCGAGTTTAACGCTATTTCGAGTTTAACGCTATTTCGAGTTAAACGCTATTTCGAGTTTAACGCTATTTCGAGTTTAACGCTATTTCGAGTTTAACGCTACTTCGAGTTTAACGCTACTTCGAGTTTAACGCTACTTCGAGTTTAACGCTACTTCGAGTTTAACGCTACTTCGAGTTTAACGCTACTTCGAGTTTAACGCTATTTCGAGTTTAACGCTATTTCGAGTTTAACGCTACTTCGAGTTTAACGCTACTTCGAGTTTAACGCTACTTCGAGTTTAACGCTACTTCGAGTTTAACGCTACTTCGAGTTTAACGCTACTTCGAGTTTAACGCTACTTCGAGTTTAACGCTACTTCGAGTTTAACGCTACTTCGAGTTTAACGCTACTTCGAGTTTAACGCTACTTCGAGTTTAACGCTACTTCGAGTTTAACGCTACTTCGAGTTTAACGCTACTTCGAGTTTAACGCTACTTCGAGTTTAACGCTACTTCGAGTTTAACGCTACTTCGAGTTTAACGCTACTTCGAGTTTAACGCTACTTCGAGTTTAACGCTACTTCGAGTTTAACGCTACTTCGAGTTTAACGCTACTTCGAGTTTAACGCTACTTCGAGTTTAACGCTACTTCGAGTTTAACGCTACTTCGAGTTTAACGCTACTTCGAGTTTAACGCTACTTCGAGTTTAACGCTACTTCGAGTTTAACGCTACTTCGAGTTTAACGCTACTTCGAGTTTAACGCTACTTCGAGTTTAACGCTACTTCGAGTTTAACGCTACTTCGAGTTTAACGCTACTTCGAGTTTAACGCTATTTCGAGTTTTTCGCTTTTTCGAATTTTTCGCTATTTCGAATTCCCCGCTATTTCGAATTTGCCGCTATTGCGAATTCCCCGCTTTTTCGAATGACCCGCTATTTCGAATGTCTCGCTATTTCGAATGTCTCGCTATTTCGAATGTCCCGCTATTTCGAATGTGCGGTTTTTTCGAATGTACCGTTTTTTCGAATGTACCGTTTTTTCGAATGTACCGTTTTTTTGAATATCTCATTTATGTATCTCATTTCCCCTACTCCTCATTCGGGAAGTCTCTCAAGTAAAATGGCTCCATGAAAATATATTATTTGTAAAAGCGAACGATTCTAGATCGAGAAAGTATGAATTTGTGAATTGGTATTGTATGGAACAACGCGAACGCAGAGTTTCGTGGCCAAATATTTTTAAATGTGTTTACATTTATTACAGTGGGTAGAGGAGAGATTTAATATTAAGTGAATGAGAGTAATTGGGGTGTTATCATACGATTGCTGCATGTACAGTGGCTGTGATTGAAGGTAGGGTGAGAGTGTCTTAGATGTAAGGGTCTGAATTTTACGTTTTCATAAAACAAGCGCGTGTTCCTGCTGATCATTGTATTACTTCGAATTTTGTTCTTAAATTATAGAAGGTATAGGCTCAAAATTTGTTTAGAATGAGATTGAGGGTGAGATGAAAGGGAATGAAATTGAGGTTGAGTGTGACTGAGAGTAGGGTTGAAGATTGGTCTGAATGTGGGAGTGAGTGGGGGGGGTTGGGGATGAGATTGAGGCTTGGAGCAGTAAGGGAGATTGAGGCTTGGGACTGAGAATGGGGTTGAGACTTGGGGCAGAGAGTGAGATTGAGAGTTGGGTTGATAATGTTGAGAGTGACTGAGAGGTTGAAGATTGGTCCGAATGTAGAATTGAGAGTGAATTGAGGGTAGAGCTGACGACGTTGAGAGAGTGGGTGTGAGTGAGGGGTCTAAAGCGAGCGCGTGTTGCCTGCGCAGAGCGGAGCGGCGCCCAAGCTGTCGGCCAAGACGAAGGCGATGGCTGCAGCCGCCGCAGCCAAGAAGCCTGCCAAGAAAGCGGCGGTCGTCGTCAAGACTGTCAAGGTCGTAAAGGTTCGTCTGCCGCACAGCATACCTCCAAACCCAACAAGCTATTTCGCCATTTTTTATATATATTTTTTTTTTAATTATTTAAGGTCGCATCAACATCTAGGTCATCAGTGGTTTGGTTTCAATTGGTTTCAATGGTGAACTAGATGAAATGATATGGTGGTGATGTAGTTTGAGAGGGTAAATAGAAATACCACGCCCGAACCTACGATGCTTCGGCCCGAGATCACTACGGCACTACTGCCTTAGCGATCTCGGCTACCGGATCGGGTTTTTAAGTATTGAGTTTACGCTTGCTCTGGGAAGAATCAGGGAATTAGGGGAAGAATTGATAGAAGTGAAGGAAACTTTTTAGAGGCTTGTAAATAATGATATCGTTCCTTGATAATATTTGTTTTTTTATTTGTGGAGAATAATATTCTTACTTTTTACTTCGTAACGGCGAAATCACAGCTGACCAATTAGTATCAGGCCGACTTTAATAATTTCTATAATCTTCTCCTATCCAGTGCATAGTTAAAAATTTTATCAGGAACAAACAATAAAAAATGCACTTTGAAATTCGGAATAGTGAAATTTAGCCTAGGATACAAGTGGTCATCCTGATAGAGGTATCATATATGTAGGAATGGTTCATTCAATCAATATAATGAATATTCTCTCTTAAAGAATTCATTTTGATCTCTGTGAACTTGTGTTTATTCATTTTCAGTTGTTTTGTACTTCTATTAATTTAATGGACGTACGGTAACATAACTAATGAAAAAGAAATATACTGGGAATTGGGAGAATTGTAGAAATTTCTTTCGTGTTAAAGAGCGACTTGTCTGTATTTGCAAATCGATACTTGGCTGGTTTGTCGAATATAACATTGATTTAAGAATAAGTGCGAGCATCAGCAGGAGTTCCCCCCGTAGCTGTGTTTCTTTCGGTGCTGCGGCATTGCGGTGTGGGTGATGTGTGTGTGTTTGGGCTGCAGGTGAAGGTGGTGAGCAGCAAGGCGGCTCGACGGCCTCACCCGAAGCGGCCACCGGCGCCCAAGAAGTCCCCGCCGCACTCGCAGCCCACCGCCACCACCACCGCCGCCACCACCACAACCAGCACCACCACCGCGACCACCACCACCGCGACCACCACGACCACCACCGCCGCTGCCGCCGCCGGGGCGACCAGCGGCTCGCCCACGGGCGGGAGCCCAGCGGCGGCGGCAGCGGCGTCGCCCGGCGGGCCCGCTGCCGCGCCCACGCCCGTGGCGTCGCCCGCCGCGTCGCCCGCCCACCAGCGCTCGCCGCCCCGCTCGCCGCCCGGCGCCGCCCCCGCGCGCGACCCGCCCCACCGCTCGCCCCAGCGCTCGCCCCAGCGCTCGCCCAAGGCGCCCGCGCAGCCCGCCGCCAGGTAACCCCCACGCCCCTCCCCTTCTTCTCCTCCTTGCTTCGCTCCTTCCTCCTGCTCTTCCTTCTCCCACTCCTCTATTTGCTGTTCTTCCTCCTGCTCCTCCTTTTCCTACTCCTCTTTTTGCTGTTCTTCCTCCTGCCCCTCCTCCTCCCCTTCTTGTTTCTCTCCTGCTCCACCTGCTCTTCCTTCTCCTACTCCTCTTTTTGCTGTTCTTCCTCATGCCCCTCCTCCTCTTCTTCTTTCTCTTCTCGTTTTTCTACCTCTTCTTCCACCCCTCTTCCTCTCCTTGTGCCGCGTCTTCTTCCTCCTCTCCTTTTATCTGCTCCACCTCTTCTTCCGCCTCCTTTTACATTGTGTCTTCTTACTCTTTCTCCTCCTCCTCCTGCTCTTCTCTCTCTTTCTTCAATGCCTTACTCATTCTCCCCTTCGTCCTCTTTGTCTTCTTTTTCTTCTGCCTCCTCCTCTTCTTGCACCACTTCTTTCTCCTGCTGCTGCTCCTCCTCTTCTTCCACCTATCTTCCACTTCTTCCTCATCTTCCTCTTCTTCCTGCACTTTCTTCTCGTCTTCCTCCACTTTTCCTCGTCTTCCTTCACTTTATCCCCTTCTTCCACATTTCTTATCTTCCATCCTTCTACTTCTTCCTATTCTTCCACAAATACCTATTTCTGTTCCTCCGCTTCAGTATTCTCTCTTTTCTTCTTTTCTCCCTACTTTCTCCACTTCTCCTCCTCCGTTGCTTCCTCTTACTTCTTTTCTTCCTGCTTCGTCTTCTCTTGTTACATCTCTTCTCCTCCCGCTCTTCTCTTCCAACTTCTGTTCCATCTTTTCCTTCTTATTTTTCTGCTTTCTACTTCCTTTTCTTCTATCTTTTTGCTCTACTACTTTACCCTGCTGTGAGGCCATGCTCGTTTTCCAAAGTTTTTCTTTTTCTCCTTCTAGTTGATAGATATTTTCGATTCATTATTATTTCACGGCACTTTAAACATTACAGCTCCCTCTCAATGGATTACTCCTGTGAATTAATAAGAACTTCTGTTATGTCGTGCGTTGATAAAAAGCTATTTCTGTGTATTCATAGAATCACGAACTTTTATTAAGTTTTGAGAAACATCTTTGTAAGATTAAAGTTCATCGCTGTGGATGAAAGATTGAATATTTATAATATGATATAATATGATGATGACATGAAAATAATATCCCAGGATTCGACATATTTAAACTTCCATAAATAAATACAGTACATTTTTAAAACAACATGACTTATATGTTTAAAACATTAATAACCGTATATTAAATAATGTCTGGAAATACAACTGATTTTTGGCGCAAAAATAATTACTTAAGGCGGGTTTGTTCTCAAAAGAACTGCTAGAATTAAAAACACCTAGTCTCTAGAAAAGAGTGCTTGACAAACATATCTTACCCAACAATTACTGCATTTAAAATATGTTGCCATCAAGCCTTTTTGCAGGGGAGTACAAAATGTAACATTTCGAAGGAAAAGCCAGTCTCTATCGAAGACGAGATATTGTAATTGTCTTGCGTACTTTCCTACGGTTGCTTTGACGATGGAAATGTTGCTTTGAGGCACTTCGGCTACATGAGTTCTAGAAGTCCAAATATCGTATATCAAGATGAAAATTGAGCAGGACAAACTTTGCTGTAATGTACAGAGTTGCGACTCGAAGTGTGTGATAAGACACAGAAGATCAGAGTACATTTTCCGATTACACATTTGCACACAGGTTCTCGCGAATTCTAGATTTTATACATGACCGGACTAATGTATTGACAAATGACGTTCTAAAACAAATGTAATATAAATATATTATGAGTACAGAAACCTCCGGATATGTCTAATAATTTATCATTACGTGCATTTGATAGTGAGATACTTCGCTTCTAACTGTCGAAAAGATTGCAAATATGAGTGCGAACGGCCTAAAGAATGGTGAATTTAGAGGGGACAAGAAATCGTCATCAGCATCTTCATTAATCAAGGCGTCTGTTGGCATACCTGATGCAAGCAAAAGGGTACTTATGAAAGACATCGTTATCATCATCATCATCGATCAGCCCATTTAGTATCCCAGGTGTAGGCGAATGCCATTTGTGCTGGGATTCGTAGCCAATAAAAGAATCTGACGTAATGGAATCTAAATGCTTGAACCTTTACCTCAGTTTTTCTCAAGTCTCGCGAATGGGATCTGGGAAACATTTAGTATCCCAGGTGTAGGCGAATGCCATAGGTGCTGGGATTCGTAGCCAATAAAAGAATCTGACGTAATGGAATCTAAATGCTTGAACATTTACCTCAGTTTTTCTCAAGTCTCGCGAATGGGATCTGGGAAACATTTAGTATCCCAGGTGTAGGCGAATGCAATAGGTGCTGGGATTCGTAGCCAATAAAAGAATCTGACGTAATGGAATCTAAATGCTTGAACCTTCACCTCAGTTTTTCTCAAGTCTCGCGAATGGGATCTGGGAAACATTTAGTATCCCAGGTGTAGGCGAATGCGATAGGTGCTGGGATTCGTAGCCAATAAAAGAATCTGACGTAATGGAATCTAAATGCTTGAACATTTACCTCAGTTTTTCTCAAGTCTCGCGAATGGGATCTGGGAAACATTTAGTATCCCAGGTGTAGGCGAATGCGATAGGTGCTGGGATTCGTAGCCAATAAAAGAATCTGACGTAATGGAATCTAAATGCTTGAACATTTACCTCAGTTTTTCTCAAGTCTCGCGAATGGGATCTGGGAAACATTTAGTATCCCAGGTGTAGGCGAATGCAATAGGTGCTGGGATTCGTAGAGAATAAAATAATCTGACGTAATGGAATCTAAATGCTTGAACCTTCACCTCAGTTTTTCTCAAGTCTCGCGAATGGGATCTGGGAAACATTTAGTATCCCAGGTGTAGGCGAATGCCATTTGTGCTGGGATTCGTAGCCAATAAAAGAATCTGACGTAATGGAATCTAAATGCTTGAACCTTCACCTCAGTTTTTCTCAAGTCTCGCGAATGGGATCTGGGAAACATTTAGTATCCCAGGTGTAGGCGAATGCGATAGGTGCTGGGATTCGTAGCCAATAAAAGAATCTGACGTAATGGAATCTAAATGCTTGAACATTTACCTCAGTTTTTCTCAAGTCTCGCGAATGGGATCTGGGAAACATTTAGTATCCCAGGTGTAGGCGAATGCAATAGGTGCTGGGATTCGTAGAGAATAAAATAATCTGACGTAATGGAATCTAAATGCTTGAACCTTCACCTCAGTTTTTCTCAAGTCTCGCGAATGGGATCTGGGAAACATTTAGTATCCCAGGTGTAGGCGAATGCCATTTGTGCTGGGATTCGTAGCCAATAAAAGAATCTGACGTAATGGAATCTAAATGCTTGAACATTTACCTCAGTTTTTCTCAAGTCTCGCGAATGGGATCTGGGAAACATTTAGTATCCCAGGTGTAGGCGAATGCAATAGGTGCTGGGATTCGTAGAGAATAAAATAATCTGACGTAATGGAATCTAAATGCTTGAACCTTCACCTCAGTTTTTCTCAAGTCTCGCGAATGGGATCTGGGAAACATTTAGTATCCCAGGTGTAGGCGAATGCAATAGGTGCTGGGATTCGTAGCGAATAAAAGAATCTGACGTAATGGAATCTAAGTGCTTGAGCGTTGGCCCGAGTTTTTCTCTTGTGTCGCGTGGCGTCCGCCGACCTACCTGCCGCGAGCAGCAGAAGCGTGTTTCCGCCTGCGGTGTCGAGAGGCA
Organism: Gryllus longicercus; assembly: GCA_038098605.1. Lineage (NCBI taxonomy): Eukaryota > Metazoa > Arthropoda > Insecta > Orthoptera > Gryllidae > Gryllus > Gryllus longicercus. The sequence goes on along the minus strand of JAZDUA010000511.1, from coordinate 1,020,620 downwards.
GCGGTGCTTGACGCGGTCGAGCCCCGCGATGGAGAATGAGAGCGGCGGAAGGCGGAATGAGGGCAGCGGAGAGCGTAATGAGGGCGGCGGAGGGTGACAGAGGGCAGAATGAGAGCGGCGGAAGGCGGAATGAGGGCGATTGGGGGCGGCGGAGGGTGACAGGCCGGCGGAGGGCAGAATGAGGGCAGCGGTGGGCGACGGAGGGCGTAATGAGGGCGGCGGAGGGCAGAATAAGGGCGGTGGGGGTGGCGGAAGGTGACAGAAATCGGCGAAGGGCGGAGGAGGGTGAGAGAGGGCAGAAGGAGGGTGGCAGAAGCTGGCGGGGGGTGACAAGGCGGCGGGGGACAGAATGAGGGTGACGGAGGGCGGCCGAGGGCAGAATGAGGGTTGCGGAGGGTGACATGGCGGAGAGGAGAATTAGGGCGGCGGGGGGGGGGAGAATGAGGGCAGCGACGGAGGCGGAAGTAGGCCGCGGGGGGCGGGGCGGGGGTCGATAGTGGCGGCACGCGATAGTACGGTCGGGCTCCACCGCGCGCTTTGGGTGCGCGACGGTGGCGACCGCCCCCCCCCCCCGCCCTCTCTCCTTCTTTCCTCTCCGACGCCCCCCCTCCCACGCATCTCGACGGGCAGGCGGGATGTAGGCCAACGGCGAGGGTGGCTCCTGGCGACAGCCGGGGCGCAGTGATGGGGATACGGCGCCGGGAGAAATCGGGGCAGTGGGAGGGTGAAACCTGAGTTGATAGTATATCTAATTAGTGGTCATATTGCGAATGCAAATTATCTAATGCCTTCGATGTATTCATATTTCAAACAAGTCGTCTTGATAGCCATTATGTCTTGATTACTTCATTATTGAAGTAAGATATTATTGAAGTCTTTATTTCCTTGATATCTCGCTTTTCTTGGTATCTCTATTTCCCTCATATCTCCATTTTCTTGATATTTGGAGTTCTTGTTATAGCGGTATCCTCGATACAGCGATTTCCTTTAAGTCTAATTTTGAAGAGTTGGTGGTAAAAGATGGTAAATGATGGTGGTTGTCAATGCGCGACCATCGTTCGCGAGATACAAGCAAGAGAACATTTTTGCTGCTAGGGATTTAAACGGAGTACATAAAGATTACAATTTTCGGTGGAGGGGAACCATGAGCCATAATTTCGACAATTTGAGAATCAGTGTACGGATAACAAACTGAAGCGCGCTGGGCCTCTGACGGTGCAGATGTGCGTCGGCGTGGTGATAGACGACCAATTTGCGACAAAGTAGTACATAATGAAACGATCGTGTAAAGAGGGGTTATTGATACACGAGTGTGATATTACGATAAGGGCGAGGAACGAGCGTGTATCGCAAACTTCACACGAATACCCATTACATCGAGTTTCATACGATACTTTTTTTTACGACTTACGGTGAAGTTTATAAGGTAAACTTTTACATTGAATCTTTTCGTGGCAGTTGACACGCAGGGTTGAACCAAGGACACCTTACGGACAGCTCCCAAACCCTAGTCTTGTCGCAGGTGGATTTGGTTAACAGTCTGCCTGCGAGGGAGTACTGCGCTAGTCAAATAGGATCGAAGTGAAATTACGATCCAATTTATTTTAAATAATATTCCACGAAGAATTACTAATAATAAAATAAATTGAAACTGACAAGCATAATATAATATTAAATACAATTTTAATGTGCACAATGGAACGGATTTATTTACTAGAACGATTCTCAATCATTAATTAAGTTTCAATACATAGTTTCTTAACTTCACTGTGATTGGCCAAGAACATGTATCATAATGAATTCTGTATCGTAATGAGTATCATGCAACGGGTTGCAGCTATCAAATGACAGAATTATTCGATGGGTGTTGAAAAAAAGACAGTCAACTCCAGTTATAATGAATTTCTGGGGACGAACATGTTTGGCACACTATATCCGATTATATCATAATTAAATAGAATTTCAACACAATAATAGATTTTATTATCACTGAGATTCAGCAAAATTTATGAAGTTTCGGTCGCAACTGAAAATTTCAATTTCTTTATTTGTCCGTAAAAAAATAATTATTTTCAATTGCGTGCTTCGTACATTTTTCATTAGTAATTTCTCAAGACCCTTGTACAGAGTTCGTGCTCTCTCCATACTCGACTCTGCATTGTTTTTGTCCTTTGTCTTTAAGTATAAGTCTTTAAGTCTTGCAGTCCTGACACCCTTCAATACATCTTGCAATATTGGAACACCGCCCCGCTCTCCGACGGTCCTTACCTAATAACATACGAGATATAATAAATTTCCGCGACTTATTTCCTTGGTTCACTGTAGCCGAGGTTCAGATTCACTATAATCGAATCTTAAGTGTAGTTTGTAAGTTGTTTGTAATGCAAGTGAAACGGGTCTAGCGACTTAAGTTCACTACAGGTAGATTAGATTTATTACTAATTCTTTAATTAAGTTTGAGAACTTGGTGGCAGAATACACAAACTTAACATTACAGAACTTTACAACTTTACAAAATTTACAAACTTTACAAATTAACGTGAGCATTTCACCGTGCAATCTTTCATAGCACTCCACCCTTCACTTTACCGCACTGCGAATCACAGAATTGTAATGTCTTTCTTACGCACTCATTTCCTTCAGTTTCACAACGCCACTGCACTGCACATAATTATTATTATTATTATTACTACTACTACTACTACTACTACTACTACTACTACTACTACTACTACTACTACTACTAATAATAATACTTAATTATATAGTAGACATAGTTACTTACACTGAATAATATTAAACATATTTATAATACACTTAATGTAATTCAGGAAATAATAATGTAATAATAATATAATTCAGGAAACAAATTTATTTTTAAATTTGCTCAGGCTTTGAGGAAAGGGATCGAAGATTGTTACAGGCAAACCGTTCCAGTCTCTAATAGTTCGATTCGCAAATTAATATTTCCGAACGTACATTTTCTGAATTCTTGTCTGCATTTTATGCATATAACCGAGGGTTTACTATAGCCGAGTTACTATAGCTGTGTTCACAATAACCGACTTCACTATAACCGAGTTCACTATAACCGAGTTCACTATAACCGAGTTCACTATAAGCGAGTTCACTATAAGCGAGTTCACTATAAGCGAGTTCACTATAAGCGAGTTCACTATAACCGAGTTCACTATAACCGAGTTCACTATAACCGAGTTCACTGTAACCGAGTTCACTGTAACCGAGTTCACTGTAACCGAGTTCACTATAACCGAGTTCACTATAACCGAGTTCACTATAACCGAGTTCACTATAACCGAGTTCACTATAACCGAGTTCACTATAACCGGAGTCGCCTGTAGTATTAAGAGTTCTAATGCGCGTGTGCGTTTGCAGCCCTCGCCGCGGCGCGTCGGAGCCGTCGCCGGCGGGCAGCGCGGCGGAGGCGTCCGGGGCGTCGCCGGCGTCGGGGCGCGCGCCCATGTCGCCGCCTGCCAGCGCGGGCGTGTGCGCCGCCGCCGCCGCCGCGACGTCGTCGTCCCCGGCGCCCTCGCCGCGCCGCGGCGGCGCCTCCGCCAGCCACCACGCGCCGGCGCCCGCGTCCTCGCACTCGGCCGCCGAGGACTCGTCCTCGCCCTCCGACGAGATCCCGCTCGACCTGCTCATGCTGCGCCAGCACGAGTGGCGGCGCACGCAGATGCCCGAGAACCAGGTGAGCAGCTCGGACATTTCGGACTTATAACGGACGCAGTGACGCGGACTTATAACAGACTTATAACCAGGTGAGCAGCTCGCGGATTTCGGACGGTGTACTTATAATGGAAGCACGTTACATTTAAGGTACACATTAACATTAGGAAGCTCCTATCAACTTTATGCTCTTATGTGGAATGAAGGAATGATCTTGATGACTGGTGATTGTGAATGTGCGAAATGAATTATGAGGCAGGGGAAACGAGAGAACCTATACATTAAATCGATACATTAAATGTAATGTGCCAATACAGTGTGCCAGGAAAGTCTCTTCTTGCTCGTGAGAATGCTAACAACAGAATTTATGTTGGTAGCACGAGCCGGAGATTGTTACAAAACAAAACGTAGATTCTACACTCACTACAGTCGTAAAAGGTGCTGGGAGTGTTAACTCCTTCACTTGTTTCCCAGTGATCTGATTGCTGACAACATATGTGCGATTTGTAGTAGGGGGTGCGGAGAACATTTCCTGGCGCTCTTATATTGTCTGTCCGGCAGACGCCGCGCCCTAGGCACAAGTGCCGACGTTTCGGTCGCCAATCTGCGACCTTCCTCAGGGCGAATCGCCGAAATGCATCCTCAGTCCGAAATGCATTTCGCCTTGACAGAATGGCAAACGAAACCTTAGTGTCTGTGCGTGGGCGACCTTCTTCAGGGCGAAATGTATTTCCTGAGGATGCATTTCGGGATTTGGCCCTGACAAACATCGCAGAATGGCGGTTAGTTATTACGTAGGCTTTAGTGATGCGACATCGATGTTGTCAAAAGGCGATGCTCAAAATGAACGTGGTAACCCACAATTTACAGTTGTTAGCAGAAGTTGTGAATAGTGCCTGAGAAATCTCTGCTCCAACGAAAGTTTTGATCTTGGGATATGTTTCTCGAGAGAATGAAGCCAAGTAAGTCTCAAAATAAAGTGGTGTGCGTCGGCGCCGAATCTCACCATGCAGCAGCGGACGAACTTCGGCACCTCTCGGGATAAAACATACCCCTCTTTATTATTTTTACGTAATTTAATTTTCTAAAAATTTCTTTTAATCTTCACAATATAATTACACCGTAAATCCAACTGTGATTATTTGTACATTAAAAATGCATCATTGTTCAATTATAAACATAAAACAAGCAATCACCTTTCTTAAAAAAAGAAAGGCGTGTTAAAGAATCCAGACGAACAGTACAACTACAATAGTAAGTTGGAGGAAGTGTGCACCACATTGTTCCCCCATGCAGTTGGTCTTTCAAGGGAATTTCCTTGTATACTTTTAAAGGTTATTTCCTTGTATTCGGTGCATTGCTTTAAAACGTTGTATGTTGGTTTCGCAGTATCAGAAGTTCCTTGTAGGTGATCTCTCTTTAACTTTGTGTCGACTCCAGTTGAAAAGAGTTGTTTTTCTTTGCGCAACAAAACCATTGAACTTTGTCTTTGAATGTGTTAGTTTTGTTTGAATTTGTACAGTGCATACAATAAAACATTTTACATTATTTTTTACATTATCTGTGTATTTATCCACGTAAATATTGTTACTTAGCTACAATTTTTAAAATTTATCTTATCATGCTGGAGAATATTATTGAGATAAAATATACTGAAACATGTTGAAACAGCCATCTAAATTAAGCGGCCACCTTTGCTAACGCCTTTTTTTCGTGGATTCGATTTATAGGACTGCTGTAGATATTCATTATCTTTTAAGCTGCCACCTAACTTTGCAGCCAGCAGCCAGGCACATTTCTTTATTAAGCGCTCGCCTCAAGCTATTTTGAACTATACTATAACAAGAAGTGGAAAGGGGGTGGAGGTTCCTGTTGATTTAATATGTTCGTATGACGGGACGCTCTTGGTGATTTTCAGAATGATGTCTTACGGGCTGTTCTTAACTTTTCTTAAATACTTCGACTTTAAAGTTGGGAAATCACAATACTCTGTCTAGTCACAATGTATTGATCGAAACCTAGACCTGTGTGCACACTGATTGCTCTAGACACGTTCAAGAGCCTCAAATCTCGAAACAGACCCGACACCCAAACCCGTTCTCTCAAACAGTCGTTCATCTGACCGCAATCCGAATTAGCCCTGAGTTACGGAACCGATTTCCGAACTACCGATCTAACCCGTTCCCAGAACGAATATTTTAGAAGAACGAATTCCGTTGAGGAACGATCCTTCGCGAAACGAATCAGTTCGCGACGTACCACTTGTTGAATGCAGTGCGAGTGCATGTGTGCGTGTTGTCGCAGCGCAGACGTGCGACGAGTAGCTTAACGAATCTTTCCGCGGCAGCGAACGCATCTCTTCGCAATGGCGAACGAACTTCCGCGGAACGAATCAGTTCGCGACGAAACCCTTGTCGAGGGCAGGGCGTGTGCATGCATGTGTGCGTATTGTCTCGGCAGCGACGCGCAACGAGTAGCTTAACGAATCGCCTCGCGGCAGCACCGCATCTTTTCTCGACGGCGAAGAATCCTCCGCGGAACCAATTTCCTCGCAGCATCGAACGCATCTCTTCGCAACGGCGAACGATCCCCCGCGGAACGAATCTCTCAGCGGCAGCGAATGCATTTTTTCGCGACTACAAACAATCCCCCGCGGAACGAATCTCCCCGCGGCAGCGAACGAATCTCTTCCCGACTACGAACGATCCTCCGCGGAACGAATCTCCCCGCGGCAGCGAACGGATCTCTTTGCGACAGCGAACGATTCTCCGTGGGACGAATCTCTTCGCTGCATCGAACGCATTTCTTCGCAACGGCGAACGATGCTCCGCGGAACGAATCTCCCCGCGACAGCGAACGTATCTTTTCGCGACTACGAACGATTCTCCGAGGAGCGAATCTCCCCGCAGCAATGAACGCGTCTCTTCGCGACGGGGAACGAATCTCCTTTCCGCAGCGAACGCATCTCTTCGCGACGGTGAACGAATCCGTTGCGCAACGCAACACTCGTTGAACGCGGCGCGGGAGTGCATGTGTCTTGTGTTTGTCGCAGCGAGAACGCGCGGGCAGCAGCCTGACGGAGGAGGACCAGGCCTCCCCGGCGACGCCGTCGACCGCCGGCGCGGGGGCTGCCTCTTCCACCACCGCCCCCAGCGCCACGCCGGCCGTGCCTTCGGCCGCGGGGGCGGTGGCGGGCAGCTCGGACGAGGACGGCGCGCCGCTGATGCTGCGCGCGCGCGCGCTCACCGCCGCCACCGCACGCGCCGTGGGCGCACGCGCCGCCGCCGCCGCCGCCGCCGCCGCCGCTGCCGCTGCCGCCGCTGCGGCGGGCGGGGGGCGCCTGCGGCCGCAGGACATCAAGAAGGAGGCCCCCGACGACGACGCGCACCACCACCATCACCACCACGCGCCTCCGGGGATGCCCGCCTCGCGACAGGTCAGTCGCCTTTCTGCGTTTGCAACGAAATACAACGACAGTTAACATTATTATTATTATTATTACTACTATTATTATTATTATTATTACTATTGTTATTATTATTATTATTACTATTGTTATTATTATTATTACTATTGTTATTATTATTATTACTATTGTTATTATTATTACTATTATTATTACTATTACTATTATTATTATTACTATTAATATTACTACTATTATTATTATTATTATTATTATTATTATTATTATTGGCTTATAGGCCATTAGTGACCACGCTACACGATTAACTTGTGTAATTTTGCCAGGATCAGCTTTTTAACTGTATCCGTCAGTACAAGGTTGTTACGCCTTGAAGTGTGAATTTTGAGATGACAGACTGATGATGAGGGGTGATGGGACTATCACATATACGACCATGTCAACCCAGGACTCAAACCTGCAGCCTCCCCGGCGCAGACGACGGCTGCCGCAACAGTCTACGCCACAAGGCCTACTATAATGTTGTTGTTATTATTAATATTATTATTACTATTATTTTTGTTATTATTAATGGCGAGAGAAGTGGTTCAGTGCGTAGTGCACTGACTGCGTAATCGGGAGGACCGGGTTCGATCCAGGATGGCCGGCTATCCTGACCGGAGTTTTCGTGGTTCGCCTCGGTCATACAGGGAAATGCTGGGATGATTCAAAAAGGTCACGATCGCCTCCGATCATCATTCTATCGCCTAATGTTTCGTTAATTCAAGGCTTAGCAATCTTGTCTTACCAAAAGATACAGCCAAAAGGCTGATCCCTATAATGACAAACGTTAATGTCTCTCCGGAGTTCAAATACAACAATGCTCGTGGCGGGTCTCGAACCCGCGATCCCTCTGTCCGAGGTCGCTACGGCACTACTGCCTTAGCCTTCGGCCATCCGGACCGAAACTCGCATAGTTTTTTTTATTCAACTTTCACACATTTAATTTTTTTCGGAGGCGGAACGGGGTGTCGCTTCAGGATTACCTCCGGCCCGAAATTGTCTCTCCGGCACTGGACCCGTCTCGTGCTTGTGGCAGGTGAAGGAGGAGCTGCTGGAGGACGAGCAGCTGAAGCTTCCTCCCTGCGGGCGCGGCAGCCGCGGGCGCCACCCGCCGCTCTCCGCCGCTGCAGGCCCCGCCCCCGCGCCGCCACCCACGGGGCCCGGCTCCGCCGCCGCCGCCGCCGCAGCCGCCGCCGCGGCCGCTGCCGCCGCCCTCAAGGAGGAGCTGTCGGACGAGCGCGAGCTCAAGGACACGAGCGAGGAGTCGGACGGCGAGCGCCCGCCCGCGCCGCCCCGCCGCCCCAGACACACGCGGCCGCGCGGCGGCGCCGCAGCAGCCTCGGCCGCCAACAGCGCAGCCCATCGCGCCAGGTGGGGACGCTGGGCCTCGCAACGGGCCGCTCGCCGCGCCAAAATCCGCTTGCTCTCTTCATCGTACAGTCTGCTCTCTGCATCTTAAAGTATTTTTCTTCGTCGTAAAGTCTGCTCTCTTCCTTCTAAAGTCTGCTCACTTCCTTCTAAAGTTCGCTCTCTTCCTTCTAAAGTCTGCTCTCTTCCTTCTAAAGTCTGCTCTCTTCCGTCTACAGTCTGCTCTCTTCCGTCTACAGTCTGCTCTCTTCCGTCTACAGTCTGCTCTCTTCCGTCTACAGTCTGCTCTCTTCCGTCTACAGTCTGCTCTCTTCCGTCTACAGTCTGCTCTCTTCCTTCTACAGTCTGCTCTCTTCCTTCTACAGTCTGCTCTCTTCCTTCTACAGTCTGCTCTCTTTCTTCTACAGTCTGCTCTCTTTCTTCTATAGTCTGCTCTCTTTCTTCTACAGTCTGCTCTCTTTCTTCTACAGTCTGCTCTCTGTCTTCTACAGTCTGCTCTCTTCCTTCTACAGTCTGCTTTCTTCCTTCTACAGTCTGCTCTCTTCCTTCTACAGTCTGCTCTCTTCCTTCTACAGTCTGCTCTCTTCCTTCTACAGTCTGCTCTCTTCCTTCTACAGTCTGCTCTCTTCCTTCTACAGTCTGCTCTCTTCCTTCTACAGTCTGCTCTCTTCCTTCTACAGTCTGCTCTCTTTCTTCTATAGTCTGCTCTCTTTCTTCTACAGTCTGCTATCTTCCTTCTAGTCCGCTCTCTTCCTTCTACAGTCTGCTCTCTTCCTTCTACAGTCTGCTCTCTGCATCTTAAGGTATTTTTCTCTTTATAAAGTATGCTCTCTTCATCTTAAAGATTTTCTCTTAGTGGTAAAGTCGGCTCTCTTCATTGTCGAGTCTGCATCTTTAAGTATTTTTCTTCATCATAAAGTACGCTCTCTTCGTCGTAATGTCCGCTCTATTCATCGTCAAGTCTTCTTTCTTCATCGTGAAGCCTGGTCTCTCCACCGTGAAGACTACTATCTTTATCCTAAATACAGCTCTGTTCTTCATAAAAACTACTCACGTCATCGTGAGGTGTATTTTCGCCATTACTATCTCCAATTTTAAAAAACAATTGAGCGAAATTATTTTTAAAAAAATAGTGATTCTGAAAGAAATGCATGAAATTTCCAAAGAATAATATTTGTGTTAATAAGAACTTTTTAATATTTCCTTAATGCTCGTGTGCTCTATTTTCAAAACTCTAATGTTTCAACAATACAAACAGCTTCTCTGTAATATTCTGTTGTAAGATTTCGTGGCGTCCCACATGTAGATGCTTCTGAATGCATACAATTTTTTTGGCTAAGCTTCCGTCTGCACTGCCCTAGTTTTATCTACGACGCGGCAAGAGTAAAACTGCGCTGAGAATATTACTTGTAAGCGTGGAAAGTATCAGTGACGTTGTGTATCTTTGATCTTAAGCCGTAAGTTTCGAGAAATATTGGTTGTGGCAGATATGTAGCACTTCAAAAAGAAAGCTACGGTGATTTTCTGGTCATTGATTTTTCTATGTTCTTACTCTTACAGCTCATAGCTGCCAAAATTATATATATATATATATATATATATATATATATATATATATATATATATATATATATTCTAACCGTCTTACCTCTCGTACACACTCGTACCTTCTCTGCACACTCAGCATGCACTTTAAGCAAGTCGTTAAGATATTATGCTCGTGAAGCGAGCTTAGAATCTCAGGAAGCAGGATCTTTGGGGTACGAGAAAGGTCTGAACCCTTGACACAATAAAAGTCACACAAATCACACATAAACGAGCATATAATTCACTCAAAATTCTTTGGCATGAGTTGATAATAACGAAAAACAAATCACACATAGAATTACACTTCAAAAAAATGATTGAATAACACAAATAAGTAACTTTGACAACCTATTCAACAAATTAACATTTAATTTTGTTTAGAACTGATTTTCTGAATCAATTTCTTTCACCAGTACTGGGAATTCCCTTCGAAAATTCACTACGTCTAAATTTAACTTATTCTAATTACAATTGCACGTGAAACTAATCTAATTTACAATTTCTTGCCTTTTTAAAATTTTACATACAATAATTAAACTTGTGGGCAAGCGCACTACTCTCAATTTATCTTTAAATTAGGTGCTAGTAACAGAATAATGGCTGCTACAATAGAATGGTCAAAGGCAAGCAATTACGCACTAAATCTCCCACTCCCAAGCTACAAATTATTAACATTCGTGTCCTCAATTTTTAACACTTCTGAAACTGTTCTCTTTCCTGCCGACGTGAACTTGACCTAAATTCAGTTTTACGGGTTACCTCGACACTGTCCGCCTTTCAACCTTGAAACAGCGTGCTGCGCTCCGCAACGCGTTGCTCGACTCCGAAGTTCTGCGCTGCTCTCGCCGTCCTTTAGCTCAGTCGTCGTCTTCTCGGTCGCCTCGCGTATTCTTCCGTCTCCACTAACCGATTTCTTCTCCTCCACGGCTGCTATCGCCTTCGATTACGCCCAATTTTCAGAAAATGTCCCTTGCACTTCCCTAACTGCCAGTGCAAGTACTACGCTCGTTCCTAACTTTTATTCTGTTAAGTAAGAACTTTCAGAGCTTTCCTGAGAACGGGCACACTTTTACTTCCCGCGTTAGTTAATAGAGGGATATTTCTCTAATTCCTGACTACTGCGCGGATGGCTAGCTAGACGTTTTTCACAACGCCGTACACTCCTATTCTAAACAGTCGTTGCGGCAATTTCTAACTAATCTAACGCTCTGATAAAATCTGCACACTTGCCAAGCGGTGCCTTACGTGAAGAACTGTAGACCTGACGCGTGCTAGCAGAAGAGATGTTGACTCCAGGCGAGATGGCGACAAAAGAGGCTTTCAGTATGCGCGTCAGCCTATTTATTAGCGCCGCGCTGGGGAAATTCTGAGCAGATACTGAGAAGGGGGGGTAATTTCTCCTACTTCACTCCTTTCAGGAAAAACGTGACTCGATAGTTTGTGGCCGCTAGTGTGAGCAACGGATACCAGGCTGCGCGTTTTGCTACTCAGGTATTCGACTGCTCTTTTCGCCGTCTATGAGCGTTGACGCCGACGAAACTGTGGTGTGACGGGGTTGTATAATCCCGTCTCGGCACAATATATATATATATATATATATATATATATATATATATATATATATATATATATATATATATATATATGCTCTTAAGAAAACTTAGTCAAAGTAGGCATCGCAAAATATTTTTAAAAAATTAATACGTATTTTATTAATGCAATTTTAAATTGTGAAATTATGGATAAAATTGTGGTTTTATAACGGTGTTTGTGCAGTATAAGTGAACAAAATGTTTGATAATGAACTTTGATCTTACATAGAATATATGATTTTATATACTTTACGTTAAAATACTTCCATTTTATTTACTTTTTTATTTACTATTTTGCCATTCCGTATACTCGTATTGTTTGTGAGCGCTTTCACCTGAGCCCCAAATCAGACGTCGCTCGACCCCTGGAGGTGTGCGTGGGTATGCAACCCGCTGCGCAGCGACGGAGCGCTTGTTCATCACTTCGCTTATCTCGTTAATTGCCGCTGGGGAGTCGCCCCTTTCCCACACACTCTACACGGGGAACCCGAGTTTCCCGGAAGGGGTCAACGACATTCGCAAAAGCACTCAGATTCTGCAAGCATATCAATTAGAAAGAAGGCTTGACACAGGAGATGTATTTCGGGTGAGTTAATTTCAAAGGTTACGTTCCACCTTTGGGTTCCGTTTTGGCGTCATTGCTCTTTGTATAAATTCCGTACCGTTGACTCTGCAATTCAACGACGATACCAGAGCGCTTTTGCACAGTGTAAAACACTGGATCGTATACGACATAAACCCACTTCCAAGCCTCTACGCATGTACAGGCGGAAGTTACGATAGGCTACCAAAGACGATAGTTATATCCCAGGCGTGCACAGCCTAAATCAAGAAGGGGCCAACACCTTTTCTGGACTCCTTTATCCATTCAAATGTTTCATTTACGTATTTTTAGTCGATTTTTGAATTTTGAACGTGTGTTTTGAGGCGGTTGTAGAAGAAATGTAGTCTGAAATTGCGGATTTTTTCGAGGATAGTTTCGTAAGTATTTTAAAGCTGTTTTTAACATTTCTTAAAAACATTTTGACGCATTTCTAAGGGTTTCTGTGTAATTTGATTTCCGATTGGCCACCTTTTTTACGGATAACTGAAAATTATTAGATAGAATTTTTAGGAATGAAAATTATTAAAAAATATTAATATTTTTATTATAATGGGTCATTTTTCATTAAAAATACCAGCGATGTAAAAACATCGAAAACTAAACATTGACCATGAAAAACAACATTGGCTTCAAAACATCGATGTTCCATCGGTTTTGTAAAAACCTCAATGCCGCATCCTTATACTGCGATTTTCTCAACTCTGCCTCTCGCAGGTATCAGCTGTTGACAGTTTCATCCAATCGGGAGCTTGAACCTCACCATAGTAACGTTCAAACTCTCGATTGGATGACATAGTGGCGTTCAAGCTCCCGATTGGATGAAACCGTCAACGGCTGATACCTGCCTGGGGCGGAGTTGCATAAATCGCAGTATAGCTGCAGGGGGCTATAAATTGAATAATAAACCAATAACAAAATAATAAATTTGTTATTGCATTGTATATTATTTTTTTTAAATAATTACGTAATTAAATCAGCTTTGCCAAGTAAAGGAAGGAAACTGTATGCCGTGGGGGACTCCAGAGGGACCCGCCACTGACCTTATGCCCCGGTCGTGTCGCAGGTCCGGCGCCGGCAACGCGTCGACCGGCGGGTCGGCGGCGGCCTCCCTCAAGCAAGAGTCCGCGTCGGAGGCGGACGCCGAGGACGGGGGCGCGTCGGAGGAGGAGCGGACGCGGGCCGCCGCCCCCGTCCCCGCCTCGGCCACGCCCCCCGCCACCGCCACCGCCACCACCGGCGGCCGCCGCGGCCCCAAGCGCGGCCGCGCGCCGCCCGGCGCCTCGTCGTCGTCGTCTTCCACCGCCGCCGGCTCCGCCCGCAGCCACTCGGGCTCCGGGTCGGGCTCCGCGGGCTCCGGCTCGGGCTCCGGCGGCGAGCGCTCCCACCGCGCATCAGGTACGCTCGCACGCACGCACACGCACACGCGCACACACCTCTTCCGTACGAGGTAATAGTAATAATAATAATAATAATAATAATAATAATAATAATAATAATAATAATAATAATAATAATAATAATAATAATAATAATACCGAACGAAGTGGCTCAGTGCGTAGCGCGCTGACTTCGTAATCGGGAGGTCCGGGTTCGATTCCCGGGCCGGCCATCATGACCGGGGTTTTCGAGGTTTTCCCTCGGTCATAGGCGAATGCTGGGATGGTTCAAAAAGTCCACGATCACCTTTCACCAATATCCTATCACCTCCTATCCATTAATGTCCCTTCACCTATCATCATCCTATCATCTCATAATTCACACTTCAAGGCGTAACAACCTTGTTGTAATCCAAGGATACAGCTGAAAAGCTGATCCTGGAAGAATTACACACGTTAATCGTGTAGCATGGTCAGTAATGTCCTATACGACAATAATAATAATAATTTATTTATTTATTTATTTATTTAGTATATTTCACGGACTAATTGTCCAATTTACAATAATTGTACATATTTGAAATTCATTATAACATGTTCATAATAATAATAATAATAATAATAATAATAATAATAATAATAAGGGGGGAAAGTCTTCATAGATTCATGTCTGGGCTGGGTCCGTTCTTTATATCCAACAATGATACTAAACAATATTATTTTTAAATAATTACGAAATTCCACCGTAAATATTTCAATCAGTTTTGCCAAATAAAGTAAAGTAACAAACGAAAACTAGGCCTTGGGAGGAGGGGGCGTGGCTGGGTCGGCCAGGTCGAACGTTACGTAGTGACGTTCAAGTTCCCAACGCCGTAACAGCTGTTTTACGTCAACAGACTCTCATTTAAAATCGAAGTATACCTTACACACTAGGTATGCAGGAATGCTCCTTCTACTTAACACTAACGGGCCAGGGAATGCCTTGCATACCCTACATACCAAATATGCAGGTATGCTCTTTTTACTTTACCTCTTACGTACCACTTACGTAGAACTCGGGAGAAAGTACTGTAATGTTGCAGCGAAAAAATGTCGGTTTTTTAGCAAACATCTTGTTTTGTGAGCTCTTATAAATAAAAAGTTGACCATTCTTCTTCCTGTCATTGATAGCCGATTTCCTTAACTAAGCTACGTGAAGTCACAGAGATTAAGCAATTCGAGTCTCCGCGGGGTTCTGGATGGGTGACTGCCTGGGAACCCCGGAATTAAACGGCGCCGAGCGTCTCGCACGAATCATGTCTAGAACACATCAATTTTCGTTGAATGCTCTGAATTTCCAAAAATTGAAGTTTAAGAATTTTCGGGCATCTTCTTACAACTACAATATTGACGATAGATATTTCTCCTTAATGAAATAAGTTTCTCAAAAATACATATTTAAATGATGTCATGTACGATTGTTTTGAAAATGTGAGTAGTTTTCGCGTAATTTTGTGTGGAATTAGGCAATTTTTAATTTAAAAAAATTGGCTCCAAATTTTTTCTTTACATTTTCTCCTCGTATGCGTGACGGACGGTAAAAAATAAGTGGTGCTCGTATAATTTTCGACGAACTCTGGGTTTTCGAAAATTGCTAAATTTTAACATCTCAGAACTACAACATTTAAGATTAGCTTTTTGCTTTGAACAAAATCTGTTCTAAAAAATCAGCTCTTTGAAAAAGCTCATATACAAGTTTTTGAAAAAAATGAGTTGTTTGTGCTTAAAATTAATGCAATAAAAACAAACAACAATAACAAACATTTTCTCTAAAACCTGTCCCAATTTTTTTCCAAGGTTAGAACAAGGAATGCTTAAAAGAATGTCACAGGTCTCATTTTCATTGAACTCTGAATGTTCAAAGATTTAAAGTTTAGAAGTACGCCAAAAAGTATGTGCTGTTGTAGCGTCACTACTTTTTCTTTAAAACGATCAACTACTAAGAACACTCGAATCTACCGCATGAGAGAATGTCAGTTAGGATGAATGAAGAGGTACAGAACTGGTATAAAGTGTATAAAAACTTACTAAATTAAATATTTAGGGTAAAACAATCTGAGTATTTGTCAAAAAACTTTTAAATATGAAATGTGAAACTTAACATGTAAAGAACACCGTTTCTCTATCGGACCCCAGCCGTTACACAAATTAGTATGCCAGCATGCTCAGATTAGTATGTCCGGTGGGGAAACTATTTGGAAAGGTTAGGACACATCATATGAAGCTTAGAATATGGAATTATATTCTTTATGAGATGAGACTGAAGACAAACTGCTGGTGAAATTCTGACAAATCGTTAACACCTACTTGTGAAGTGAAATGAACCTGATTTGATTAATCAGAAAAAGGATGCTGGAAAGTCTATCCACTTTATTTATAAGATTAATGAGTTTGTCATTCACTATACTTGAATGTTTCAAATATACTTGTCAAGGTATTTATTTTGTTATTATACTTGTGTATTATCCATTAATATAATTCTCATGACAGGTCTTTAACTGCACATTTAATTCCTCAGGTAGATTGGACTTTTGTCTTTATGCGTGTCATAACAAATAAACAAGCTTTTGGCCTAACATAGCACTTGAAAGATATTTTAGTATCTGCCAGAAAATTTTAAGTTTTGTACCCAAGGAAGCAGTCCACTATCATTATGTCATCCAAGGAAGGATCTTATCATGTCTTTGTATTTTTGGGGCCACATGTTCAATGGATTAGCACACAGGTTTGGAGAATCTAATTTAAATTCTGTTTTGTTTTGTCAATATATGTTTTCAAATATATGTTCAGAAGTTAAGTTTTGCATAGTTAAGTTTTCTAGACAGGAATCCTCTACTGGATATCTAACACTTTCTTTAGGATCTCTATGTAGAAAAAATTTTTTAATGATACGTTTCAACCAGAAATGGCTCCAGATTTTGATGCACAAAGAATGCTTGAGAAAAGACCCCAATAGTATTAGCAAAACTCTTATGAATTACTCTTGATTAGAAATATTATGTCCAGTTGTAAACTAATATGTGTTTTCACCTACAATAAATATTTTGTCTGATCAAAGAGTATACTCAGATTTTCTAGGAAATAAAACCATTTGTGAACACTTTTCTATTAAAGTGAAATCAGTCAAACAAACAAACAAAATGCATATTATATGTGATAATTCAGAAATATTATTTAAATCTCATATTTTGAAGGTATGAGGGTAATCAGAATTAAAAAAAAAAAAAAACCTTACTAATGCTCACATTAGAACAATGTAATAGAATTCTAATACCCAAAAATATGTCAAATGAGAAGGTTCAGCATTAATTCTTTAATTTTAATTTTAGGTGAAGGTTGTACAGTTTTTATATGAAACAATACAGTATGGTCATATTTCAGAATGTGTAGAAAAAATTGTACCTGTAGAATTTTAGTAGTTTCAGCTGAGATCTTGGGGTAATTCATATTAGAGTTGAATGTGGTGAGAAAATCACAACATATACATTTTGTGTAATGTATTACGTACAAAACCTTAGAACCATAACTAGTTTCAGAGAAATTTTTCCCATCATCAATTTTCCTCATTAAAACATTTAGTGAACGTGGTCAAAGGAATTCTGAAATCATTAAAGTTTGAGAATAAAAATCATTGTACATGAAGTAGCCTAAATTGTCTGTTGTCAAGTGTTAGGACATGGAAAGGATGTAAAAGTACATGTAGGTTTATTATGAATAATTTGCCAAAACAAAACAGAATTTTTACTAATTAATCTACTGAATTTTTATTGAAGGAATATAAGACCCTTGAAGTCAACTAAAAACTTGATTCTAAAAATTATTAGAAGCTCTTTCAAGATTAGGAATGATACACGACATCTTGCATGTTATGTACATTATGAAATGTTGAAGTTTTAAGCCAACAAATATCTGAAATCAAGATTATTTCTGTAAATGCAATTGCATCTAGAGGATGGGCAAAATGCATTATTATAGCAAGTGCCATGCCTATACAATTTTCAAATCCCTAATTTAATTTAGCCATGTATCTCCTAGAAACTGAGTAATGTTTGAAAGAATAACAATATCAAAGTAATGTAAGTAATGACATTTCAAGTTATACACATACCTACAGCAACGTAATGTGAACTTACTGGTTAAATTGGAATTTCACATTCAGAATGTGCCCTCTAGAAAAGCAGTTTATTGCATATTTTCACAACATTGCAAGTGATATCGTTCCTTTCTGAAATAATTTGAATCACATAGTTTCTCAGTATGTATTCTGCTAATCTTTTCTTTGCCTTAATCAAGATAATGGAAGTACAACAAATAGCTGTGGAATATCAGTTTGTTCTCTGGCTCACATTCTTTTGCCTAAATAAGAGAGACCTGTTTGAAAAGGTATCCAGAGTAAAAAATGCAAAGGAAAGATCTGTCCAATATGTTTCAAGTGTTAGTTTTTCCTTGGAGATCTGCATACATAATTTCTTTTTACTAGTATTGATGATGTTAATAATTTTTCCCATGAATATTAACTTTCTGTGTGTTGTCTTTCAGTTTTATAAACCTCTATAATCTACATTTGGATCTATTCCCTGAATCTAAATGTAAAAGAATAGGAAGAAAAGGGAATGAATGTTCTTGGATTACTTTCTTTTTCTTTTTTAATTGTTAACAGGGCTTGGATATATGACCTTAAATTTAAAATGTGTTTTTAATTTCATCAGAAATGGTTAAAAGTGGCATAATGGATTGTCATTCTTGAAATTGAGAGTACATCTACTCAATTCTGACTCTTGGGAAATTAAATACCATATTATTACGCTACATCATTGAAATTTTGAAAATGTTGGTGCTGTGATCAGTGGTTTAAGTATTTAAAACACAGTAGATGACTTTCAACTTTTGCTTGTTTAAGTGATTTAAATTCACATATCTCATTGGAATTCAAGCTTGTAATTGTAATTAATTTTTTTTTCATTTAATTTGTGGTAATGCAATTTGTTCTGAATAATTTGGGGATCTGCTCTGTATAATTAGAGCAACATCTGATTCAGACTTGTTCTGTTGCTACCATTTCCTGTCATAAAAAATTGAATACACAACTTAGGCTGCTACCTGTTCCGATATCCGAAATAATTGAATTCAGAGAGAAAAAATTAACAGTAACTTATGACACACTAACTACTGTATAGTGCTTGAATGAGCAAAAAGATATTTTATTTGTTATTGCAGTATTATGAGAAGAAAAAGAATGAAAAATACTGTTTCTAAAATGTTTATATCTCATTAATCCTTAAGCCCTTTTAGGTTTTAGGCTTCATAAAATCATGTATATTCCATTTATGTTCTTGTGAAGTTCCCTTTGAAGTTTCTGTGGAATCTTCCTCTCATGTTTAAAATTTAATTTTTCCCTGTTATTCATGCACAAATGAAAAGCTATAATGTTGAAAGTATTACCATATTTATTTAGTAAAGTGAAAATGCAGCTGTGAAGTACAATTTCAATACAATGAATTAGCCAAGAAGTAAAATGTTCCATATGCAACAAAGTCATACTCATTTAAATTACAAGGGTTTCATGTCTTATAAGGTTTATTGACTTAGTAAACTTCTAAAACTTATTCATTTATCAGTGTCAGATCATAACACAATAAAAGTGATCAGATTATGTATATAATACTTAGCCAAAAAGTTTTCAATACAAAATGATTTTTGTCACTTGTTTAATTTAATAAATTAGATATTCCACTTTCTCCTTCTTGTCTGGTAGCTTTATGATTAGAAGTCACATGAATTCAAAGGCATTTCCATGATTTTGACATGATTTTCCATGATTTTGGCATTTCCATGACATGACTTGTTTTAAAACATAACCACTTAGAATAAATTATGAATCCACCTATAGAATAGAATTAAGAGAATAAATTAAACAGAATTCCAATAGAATAAATTATGAATCTACCTAAAACGAGATTAAAAGAAGCTTATGTAAAGAATTGACAAGATACATTTCATTCAGCGATAATTAAGTATTTTTCTAATCAACTGAGAACCTAGTAACTAATTAACTGCAGTGATTGCTGCATCTTGACATTTTGTATTTCAAACAAATGAAAACGATTACTGATCAATCTAGTTAAAATACATAGGTCTTTGAATATTCTAACATCTTGTGTTTTGAATGCAACCTCATTTGAAATTATTATATGCTAAATTGAATTCATAAAAGATACAATTATTCTTTCCTCCTTAAAATTATTAATGTCTGTTTTACATCTGAAAATGAATCAATGACTTATTAGTTATAAAGGATAATAAATTTGAAGTGTGATTAATCTTATTATTTATAATAAATAATAATAGTATAATATCAGTTTATCAAAACCATAATTATTGTAAAGATTTAATTTATATTATAGAATTCAATATTTTCATAACAATGTTTAAATCCGGATTGAGATTTTTTTTATGTTGTAGAGTCATAACAATATTAGAATCATCTAACATTGAAGTCTGTAACTGGTAATTCCTTATAATAAAGATTATTAAGTTATGTTGAATGGTGCAAGATTCTTTTTAGAGGGAGGAGTTGTAGAGATGAGTTCAGCTGACTGGATGCTATCTTATAGAGAATTTACATATTTCATATTTTTTTATTTGTTGATTTTGAGATCTTTATAACCCATTCAATTGAGATATCAAATGATTTTCACTACCAAGGAAAATTATTAAAAACTGTGTGACATTGGCATCTGGAGCCTATGTGCTCTACTCCCAGTGGTTATGTGGAAAATTGCATCTAACTAGGGGCACTGTGTAAGTCTGCCATTAGTCCAAGTCTTAAAGATTGATTTTAAAGTTATATTTGTGCATCTTTGAAACAAAATTTAGCTGAAGGGTTGTAACTGTATTTTATTCATTTTAAAAAGAGAAACTCATTGTAGGCTTTTACATGTCATGTTCATTCTTTTTGTAAGAAACATACTTTTTCATTTTTATGTAAATCTTTCTTACTAATATTCATCGTAAGTTAACAATTTTATCAGGCAGAATTTAGAACCAATGTCTGATATTGTAATTGTTTCATTGTTAGTACATATTAAGAAATTAGATAATTATCATATTATTTTATTTTGTCATGTAACATACAACATATTTAAAAATTGTTGGTGATATATGAAGGAGAACTGCCATTTGTTCTTGATTTCTTGAGCTCTGGAATCTTTGTTTATCTCTGATATATTCCCCCCCCCCCCCACACACACACACAAATACAATTAATGTATCTGGAAACAAAATGACTTGTATTTTTATTTCAGCTTATATTAACAATAATTATTACGGTATGTGTCTATGACACCAAGAAGTTAAAGTATGCTTGTTAATGTACAGATTCTTAATGAATGATAATTATTCCACTTAACCCATGATCTGCATGCTGTTGATTTCTGTAATTCATAGTTTGTGCTTTTACATAAGTATATTAATTAAAATGTGAGAACAGTTAATTATCTTTATGTAACAGGAAGTGTTGAGCATTTAAGTTTTTACTTATTTCTTCCCGAGCAGACATTAGGAATTAAATGAGTACTGTTGAATGGAGGCACCTAGTATAGGTTGTTCGTGGTTTAAATTGTTGTGCATATGAATTCATGGAAACATTATTGAAAAAGGGTAGATGATCTTTTTCAGCCTTAAGATGTTGAAATTGTATATGTGTTCTCAAGTTAATGTTAAAATGTATCTTTTGTTCTAAAGAATTCTGTTTATAACACTGAATTGTGAAAAGAAAATATTATTGATACTCTGTTAGTATCAGAATGTATTTGTAATATTTCAAAATTTAGATTATTCTCTTTGACAAGTAGTTAAAAATTTGAAGCAACTAATTTTGAACATTTCTTCAACAAATCCCTCTCTAAGATAATGTGACTTCTATTTGAAAACTAACAGAAAATGGAGGTAACACTTGAAAATACACATTAGTTAGTAAAAAGATTTCTTATGAGCCAGAGGAGAATAAATGTGAAAATTGCATGCAACATTTATGTAGAGAAATATTTTATTGTCGTATGGCAACCAAATTATCAGCAGGAATTGTTTAAACCATCTCATGATGTAAAATCAATGAAGAATCATAATTGATCAACGTAGGAATCATGAATTTGTATCCATAGCTACACAACTTACTTAAATCACTGTCTATTCACCACGGTATTTAGAAGTGGAACTAATTTTTGGAAAATAAAAAAACTGGGATCATTGTGTGAGAATATCTTAATCAATCATTGGCTCATTACTTAATTCACACATTTATTCATTTATTTTAATCATTCAATCACTTTAATAATGTTATTTCATTCATTCAATTTCATACTTTTGTCCATTTAATATTTTTCTTTTATTAATTTGATTTACTTTAATTTATTTTTGTCAAAAAAATTTAGAATTATTATTTTGTTGATTCAGTATCGTTCTTTCATTAATTTGATAACAATCTTTCATTCATTTAACTTCACACTATTATTAATTTGATTTGACTTTTTTTGACAAAAAATATTTAATATGAATCATTCGTTAATTTAATATTATTCTTTGGCTTATTTAATATTGAATATTCCTTGATTCAGTTTCATACTTTCATTGAATTGATTTATTTTTTTTCATAACAAAATATTTAATATTGTTATTTTGATAAATCAGAAACATTTCATTAAATCATTACTGTTCTTTCATTAGTTCAATACTGTTCGTTCAATATATTGTCCTTTCAATCGTTAAGTTCGTTTATTCATCCCTATTTTGTACTTTAATTCAATTTCGCTATTGAATTTATTCAGTTCCGCTCTTGAATTCATTCAGTTTCGCTCTTGAATTCATTCAATTTCGCTCTTGAATTCTTTGAATTCCTCTCTTGAATTCATTCAGTTTCGTTTATGAATTCAATCAGTTTCACTCCTGAATTCATTTAATTTCGCTCCTGAATTAATGAAATTTCGTTCTGGAATCCATTCCATTTCTCTAATAAATTCATTCAATTTCGCTCTTGAATTCATTCAATTTCGCTCTTGAATTCATTCAATTTCGCTCTTGAATTCATTCAATTTCGCTCTTGAATTCATTCAATTTCCCTCTTGAATTCATTCAATTTCCCTCTTGAATTCATTCAATTTCGCTCTTGAATTCATTCAATTTTGCTCTTGAATTCATTCAATTTCGCTCTTGAATTCATTCAATTTCGCTCTTGAATTCCTTCAATTTCGCTTGTGAATTCATTCAATTTCCCTCTTGAATTCATTCAATTTCGCTTGTGAATTCATTCAATTTCCCTCTTGAATTCATCAAATTTCGCTCGTGAATTCATTTAGTTTCGTTCATGAATCCACTCATTTAATGTCGTTTAATTGAATGCCGTTCTCTTATTCCTTCCTTCTTTCGCTTGATTTGCGCGCGCAGGAGGCGGCGGCGGCGGCAACTCGAAGCCCAAGGAGGAGCGCGCGCGGCGGCTGCGCCTGTTCGGCTTCTGGTCGGGCCCCAAGCGCCACCGCGTCGCGTCGCTCAACGCCCTCGCCAAGGTGCACTGCCTCTACGAGAACGAGAGCCGCGGCGCGCTGCTGTCGCTGTACGGCCGCGCGCCCACCCCGCTGCCCCACGCCGCCAGCGCCCCCGCCAGCGCCCCCGCCAACGCCCCCGCAGGTCAGTGCCCAACGCCCCCGCGCCTTGACGATGGCAGTCGGGGTGGCCACTATATGGGAAACGTGGGAAAAGCGGGGTAAAAACAAGGGAATTAAATTTGATTTTATTACATTTGATTTGATTCCATTTGATTCGATTTGATTTGAAATAATTTTATTTGATTCCATTTGATTTGATTCAATTTGATTCAATTCGATTTGATTCAATTCGATTTGATTCAATATGATTTGATTCAAGTTGATATGATGTAGTCAAAGAACAGTGAAAACTGTATGTGACGAATGGGGAAGAAGTACGTTTTCTGCGCACGTGTACTTGGGCTCCGGAATCTCTTTGCAACATTTTAACTCTATAAATAGTTCAATGATGAAAAAAGTTTAAAAAAATGAGATTAGCGACATTTGAATACTAGATATGCTCTTGAAAAGTCAGTGAAAATCACGGAATTTTATTGCTTTTCGATTTGATTGATTTAAAATGATTTGAAATGGTTTTATTGCATTTGATTCCATTTTATTCGATTTGATTAAGTCAAAGAACACTAAAAACTTATAGGAGAAAACGTATAGGGGAGAATTACCATCTGTGCACGATTTCTTGAATTCAGAATCTCTTCACAACATTTTATCTATAAATAGTTGAATGATCAAAAAAAGTTTCAATAAAAACGAAGTTAGAAACATTGGAAAACTAGACGTACTCTTGAAAAATCAGCGAAAAGTCAGGACTTTCTAGCAGAATCGTTCGAAGTGAGGAAAAATTTCCAAACGGTTATATAACTTGACATTATTCCCAAAAAATATTAGTCTAGCAAATAAGTCGCTCAGTTTTTATATGTTGAGTTTTTTATTTTTACTTTATCATTGGGAAATGAAAGAGGCGAAGCTTAGTATCAAGCTACTTGAATATTTAAAAAAAAATAGTACGAAATATTTTACAAATATTATCAGTGGAAAAAAATGCAAAAGAAAAGGGGAAAAGTCAGGGAAATTTGTACGAGGAAACGAGTGGCCACCCTGTTAGTGCTGAAAGTGAGTTTCTAGCAAAATAGAAATAAAATTTCGTGTGAATATTGAAAAGCAGATAATATTTTATGCATTTTAAATTCACTACATTTTAATTTACATTTACGAAGGCTGTTCAAAAAGTAATGATAAAACGCTCTACAGAAAGAAATATTTATTCAATCTTCCAAATTCACATGCTCTTTTTCGAAGTAACATCCCTCAGTTCTGATCACTTTTGCCATCGTTTCTGCCGCTTTTTGACCACGAACGCCAGACTATCTTTCCCGAGCTCCTTGCAGCGCACCTCCACAGCTTTGATGACCTCGTGATTGCCCTGGAATGTCCGTCCTCTGAGTTCGAGTTCAGGGAATAGAAGTCGCAAGGAGACAAATCTGGACTGTACGGTGGATGCAGGGGCGGATTAAAAATTTTGCCGCCTGTAGGCACATCATGCCTATGCGTAAATCCACCTCTGGGTGAATGGGGGACCGTTGCGATGCCTCGAGCGTTCTAGAAATCCATTGCAGTGCGAGCGACACGCTGTGTTATGATGCGCAGTACGCGCGGCGATGCTGCAACGGTTAGCGTACCGGACTGTTGTACCCAAGTTGGCGGGTAAAACCCGATCGAAGCCGTGGATTTTTCAGGGCGAAAAAATCCTTCGTACGCCTTCCTTCGGAGGGGAAGTAAAGCCGGCTGTCCCATGTTAGTGGATTTACTTGCATGCATCCTCAAGCCTAAATGACGTAGCCTTTGAGCTAAATTCAAATCGCCTGTTTCTCGCCCAAGAAATACCTCCTTTCTCTGCTAGTTGGTGAAAGGAGCGTTGCGAAATTTGCGTGGTCAGACGGAAGAGCAGGCCTCATGGCCTGAGTCTCGCCACGTAAAAATAAGGCATTAATTCAATTCAATTCAATTCAATCATCGCATGGCCTAATCTTCGTGCACAATCGACAACGCGCAGCCAATTGAAATGTCTAAGACAGGCGGCAAGCGCTCTAGTGGTCATTCATCGATCTTCGCAAATAATAGTGGCAGCTGTCTTATCGGTTCTTTCCGAGTTTCACCAAAAATTTCACGTTACGTTACAACGTTGCTTCAAGTTTTTATCCATGCTGGACAGGGTAGGCGAATATTTAACACACGTTGCGTGAAAAGCCACAAACTACACTGATCAACTTGAAACTCATAGTATTGTTGGCTAAGTGTACAGGTTACACGATGGTATTCAGGGCTGCCACTCTTCGCAACCCACTTTCCCTCTGGGTCCCTATTATCATTACTTTTTGAACAGCCCTCGTATTTATTTTATTTAATGCCGGGAGCCCAGGAAAATAAGAAAAAATAAAATAAAACGCAAGGTCATCAACAAAACTACATTTACCGCTGCATTTAAATATTTACTCCGAAAACATTGAAAGACATTTGAAGCAGACAGAGTTCGTTTACGTTCTTTTTGACACTAGTGAAAATTCGCCAGATTAGAATTTCCTGAATTACTTGGTAGGCGAAACCTTTCGTAGCAGCAAACTGCGGTGATTGCGAAATTGTCAGAGCTTCTAACAATCTTGCGAAGACAAACTCCATTGCGTACAGTAGGGGTCTCCAAACTACGGCTTACGAGCCACATTGGGCTCTCGGCAGTATTGTATGTCCCCTTAAACTAAAGTATATTCTAATTCAATGTAATCGTGACATAGGCTGTAACGTTTTATAACAAGATATAAGAATCTGGTTTCTTATTGTTACTCTCTCTCTTTGCTCCACATATCAGCCATTTGAGAGACATTTTAATAATAGGTGAAACAAAAATTTTGCCTCAAACTAACTTATTGTTATCATGGAGGTACGTTTTAAAATTATTTATCATTTTTGTGTTTTAGAAAAGGCGATCGTAATTAAATTTTGAAATTTCAAAATTGTATCTCTCAATAAGCATTAATTATTACAAATAGTATGTTCCGAATTGTGAACTCACGTGCCCATATGTGTTTTAAGAATTAATTTGTGAATTGTTAACTGTTTTGTCAGAACTTAATTTAACATATATTACTCAACATAACAATACATTCTATCCTATATTGAAATTTTAAGTTTTGGGCCTCCAGGCTCTTAAAAACGTTCTATGTGGCCCCCAGTAGAAGAAAGTTTGGAGATCCCTGACGTAGAGACTCAAATCTACTCCTCAGTGCTGGGATGTGCTAGTTGTGTAAAGTGCCTGAAGTCAGTGTCGTACGAATGGTTAACTCGACATTGTGTTACAATTGTGCGATGAAGTACAAATGTATATTTCCCAAAATATTAGTGATCGCTGTATTCTCGTTCCTGATGTACTCATAAGAAAATCAAGAAAAGCGACTTTGTTGGTTTGTTTTGCGAACATTTGACAGAGAATTATTCCCCTCAACGAGCTATCTGAGAACATTAAAATTCATTCATTTTCATGTACATTTTCATACGCTCTTCTGAATTAAATAAATTACGCGCTTGTTGAATAGGTGTGCAACAGAAAGCAGATGTGCCAATGCCAATCGGCTTTTGAATCTTCTGAATTATTGCTCTTGGATTTTGAAACTCGAGATAGTATGAATTAAGCGATAAATTCAACGTCTTTGCTTTCAGAATCAAGATATTAATTTTTCACTGTATAAGTTATGATTATGATGTATCAAATGTATTTATTGTATCAATTTGAAAAAGTGTTTCTATATATCATGTTGCTTTTTATTTCTCCATTTCCCCCGAACTCTTAGGAGCTATACGTCGTGTCCTGGGCACTTCATTCGGAAATCACTAGGCCAAATGGGCATATTGATATTGACCAACATCGATAGGTGTTGTTATAAGTTGGTCTCACAATGTAATTTTCCTCTTCGCAATGGATTGTGCAAATGGAAGCCACCCGTTGCTCGAATGTCAATGCAATGTCGACTCACCATTTGTGTGTGCAGATGAATTACAGCAGCTGTTCTCAAACTCTTCTCTGTTGAGTTATTTGTTGGGGATTCAGGAAGAAAACCAAAATATCCGCCGGAGCAGTACCGTAACAAAGGGGCCATCTATTAGATACCCACATAACTACAGATACACACTTACTATCTTCATTTACTCCGGGTCGTTGTAGATATACCGAGGAAATGTTTTGTGGATTGATAGTAGAAGAATGGATTGAGGTCGACACAAGAGGAACAAGGTTTTCATATGATTTTATTTATTAAACAAAAGGTACCTGACATACGGGGGAAGGAGCTATAATCTGGGCACGTTTTCTTGAGCTCCAGAATCCTGTTTCATGATCCGAAGAGTTTGGGAACGGTTGCTGAGATTTTCCGAGTTTTGTGTTACGGGACATTATGAGACTTCGCGTAAAGGTAGAAGGAGTTAATGGAAACAGGAAGTACTCGAATCAGACAACAGATAACGCTGACCACTAAGAATATTCACATTATCAATTCAAGCTCCTTAATATAGTTTGCACTGTCTGAACGAATATTAAAGTCACTGAAGTGTCAACCATAAGTTTAGTGACAATCTCTCGGTGATCAAGAGCGGTTGGCCGAACATCTAGTTCATGGTCTTTCTCCGCTACACGAAAAATCATAAATCCTGCGCAGAACTCGGAACAAGACAGTGTAGTGTTGGTGTGCATGCTTTGGGATTTGTTCGACTACGCTTAGCAATAGCGTTGTCATGGTGGAGGCATAATCTACTTCTACATTGAAGCTGGAAACGATACATGGTATGTGGCTCGTGTCAGCACTCTTCATATTTGACGTGACGCTGCTTGACAAGACCTGAGTAGTGACTCGACTCTTGAAAAAAAAAAATGACACGTGGTACAACCCTGCAATGCTTTCTCACAATGAATCCCGTCACAGGGCATGGGGAGTGGGATAACTATGTTGAGGAACATGTGCATTTACGTACGTAACAGTGAATGCTACTCTTTGTCGTGTTACGTTGCATTTGGTTTCTAGAAAGAATGACAGAATTTGTCAAAGAATATACATGACTAGTGCACAAGAACAGTGAAACATCTCGAAAATCGTCATTTTTAATTAAGAAATTTGTTGAAAAGTAATAAACTTATATTAAAGGTGATGTCAAGACGGCGACAATCCAGGGTGACACAGATTAAATGTGACCAACTTCTAGGGCTTGTAGAGGGGTTCAAATTGAGACTTTTTGCTATTAATGTATAGTGGGAAATTTCATTGAATGGAGTTACATACGTGATATTTGTTCTTGAATGTGAGGCAACCCCGTATGTACAAATGTTTTGCAGATATTTGAAAAATCCTTGACAGTGTGAGAACACGATCTGCCAAATACCTATGCAGTGGGAGTTGCCTAAAAATCAGGGACAAATGTAACTCCGTTATACATTTTTACGAAATTTCTCACTATCTTCTCTTCGGTAAAATGATCATTTTCGACTCCTCTACATGTCGTAGGAAATTGTAATATTTATTCTTAGACACAAGTGTATTGTTTGTCGCAGGCCGCTAACGTGGTGAATTCGCTTTGGATAAAGTCGTTCTTATGTAATAGCATTTATTTGATAAGTCACTTTTCTTGTGCACGGCCAATATGAGAAAATTGATAGTAGTAACAGTGAGTAATACTATCTCGGACAACGCTGTACACGCACGTAAAAGTTTCATTAAACCTTTCATGCGGCACGATGCGATGAGTCACGAGTTAATGCGGCACATTAGAGACGCTGCGATGTGACAATACCGCGACACAATGCATGTCGCGCTATCTATAATGGCACTTCCTGCGTGTTACACAATACATCTCACTTGTAACAACACTTGTTACATTTGTCACCATATTTGATACAATACTTATTACAGCACTTGTCACGATACTTGTTACAACACTTGTCACTGTACTTGTTACAACACTTGTCTTTATACTTGTTACAACACTTGTCAGGGTAATTGTCACGACACTTGTCAGGGTAATTGTCACGACACTTGTCAGGGTAATTGCCATGACACTTGTCGGGGTAATTGTCACGACACTTGTCAGGGTAATTGTCACGACACTTGTCAGAGTAATTGTCACGACACCTGACGGTACGCACCTTACTACAAATAATTAACGTAATTAAATTAAGTTAAAGTAACACGTAGACGCGCCAAACCAAACGGCAGAGATGCACCACAAGACGCGACTTCCAACCCGACTTGTGACGCGTCGTTTGACACGAGCGTAACGCATGCAACGCGTCGGCAGTCGGCCCGGCTCCACAACGCGCAATCGCGTCTTTCTCGCAGGCAGCGGCACGGGCCGCAGGCGGGGCCGCCCCAGAACGCGAATTGGCCCTCAAAATAAACCATCCGGATACGTGTCTCCGAACGGTATGTTACGCCTCACAAGATGCGATCCATTTGCACCTGACGCATTGCACGGCACACCAGCTCACGCGGTGTCACTGTAGTGCGTCTGACCGGGCGGTCCTGGAGTTCGAGTCCCGGCGGTGGCAGGATTTTAGACACTGGCCGCACAGCTAGGTCGAATTCAGCCGCTGCCCGGAGGAGAACTCTAGCGGCCGGCTGCTCCGATCGGTAGTTTTCCGTGGTTTCTCCGATCAACACCAGGCGAATGCCGGAGCAGTACACTAACAAACGGGCCACGGACCGCGCGCGATCTTTCCTTCTTCTTCCTTGTCCTATCCTCTCCCCTTACACTAGCATGCACCACACTCCACACATGGCGGGAGACCGGTGGGGAGCTTAGAGCTCTTCCCGGCTGTGATGGTTAAGATCAACACCAGGTGAATGCCGGAGCAGTACCGTAACAAACGGGCCACGGACCGCGCGCGATCTTTCCTTCCTCTTCCTTGTCTTATCCTCTCCCCTTACACTAGCATGCACCACACTCCACACATGGCGGGAGACCGGTGGGGAGCTTAGAGCTCTTCCCGGCTGTGATGGTTAAGATCAACACCAGGCGAATGCCGGAGCAGTACCCTAACAAACGGGCCACGGACCGCGCGCGATCTTTCCTTCCTCTTCCTTGTCTTATCCTCTCCCCTTACACTAGCATGCACCACACTCCACACATGGCGGGAGACCGGTGGGGAGCTTAGAGCTCTTCCCGGTTGTGATGGTTAAGATCAACACCAGGCGAATGCCGGAGCAGTACCCTAACAAACGGGCCACGGACCGCGCGCGATCTCTCCTTCCTCATCCTGGTCCTATCCTCAGCCGTTATTTAGACACACACGTACATGCACTATACTTAAACGCATGTCGGAAGTTCAGTCGGGAGCTTGGGGCTTGTCCCGTGTGGGGCGGTGCTTCTCCGCTGGTGGGAGATATCTGGTTGGGGAAAACTTCGCCACCTGTCGTGTGGGTCGGCGCCGGATATCGCCCTTCAGTGGGGGAAGATCACCGCCGCCATCAAAAACATGCATTACACTTATTGTACTAATGACCTTAGCAGTTGACCCGCCCGGAATCACTAATCAATCGAAAGTTCATGACAAGACTGTAAAGACTGCTTCACCTTACAAATTGCCTGTCAGATGTGGCAGGTAATTGCTAGAACGGATGCGCTCTCATACCTGCTCAGCTGCAGTGTGTGTGTGTGTGTGTGTGTGTGTGTGTGTGTGTGTGAACACAAGTCCATTACACGTGATGCAGTGTATGATGTGATATATGACGCGACTTATAACGCATCAAGTCATGACAATTCGCGCAACGTATGACCCGACATAGGACTATTTCGTGACGCATTAAATTTCGACAACACACGAGAGGTTGTGTGATTGAAGTGACGCGAGACAAGGAGTGAAATATGACTGACAGCTTCGACATCGGAGTTGTAAATGGCGCCTGCTCACCTTTGCTGGGACTAGACACTCCGCAGGACGCAACTGACATACGTGACGCAAGTGTTGATGCGAATCATGGCAAGTGTCCTGTTTCTAGTCGCTGGGCCTTATGGAGCGACGAGACAGATGATACTGAACCTTTGACAATTGGCACTACACATGTGAACATCAAATGAAATAATGCATGCGCCTGAGAGGACGAAGTAATTCATAACAGAAAGATGACAAAAACAAACCGAATAGATTCAAAAGTGTGATACTTCGGATGCGAAATTTGACCTAGCGAAAGTGAGTAGCGGACGAATGAACATAACACGACGTGAATGTCACGTGACGTAATTCACATTTTAAAAATGACGTAACTCATGACATGACGCGTGAAGAGATGTAAATCACCCTACGCAAGATATTATGACACTGCGTTCGATACTTCTTATGACTATGTGACAGGAATACGTGTGAGGGGCTAGCCAAAGACTTGTGTGCTGTCTTCAGACGGCTTCACGACATGTTTCAAGGGCCCGTCATTACACACGTGACGCGATGATGATAGTTCCGCATGATACAAAACCTATGACATGACGCGTCTTATGACACGTGTCAAGTAATACCACGACACCTGACATTCGATACGACCTGACTTATGATTCTCTGCGTGACTAGCAATATGACCTGTGACACATTATGTGTCGCGAGACACAATGCGTGATGTAACGCGTTGCACAAAGAGGACATTTGATGTGTTGCGTGGCCCGCTACATGGCACGCGACATGTGATGTGACCCATGAGCTGTGATCAGACGCTTAGCGTGTACCATGTGTTACGTGTGGTACGACATATAATATCTGACGTGTCATGTCATGTGACAGGCGATACAACACCTAACGTAATTGACCCTACGAAAGATGTAAAGTCGAACAATGCTCCTCCCCATAACTACCCACACCGTGTGAGGGTGTTTGGCGAAATGGCCCGCTTTCGTCGGCGGAGGCCGCGGACGCTGCCTACCCTAGCCGCCCAACCACCTTGTCTCGTGCCATGTGGCATGACAGGCAATGAGTTATGACACGTGACGTGATGTGTGACCTGACACGCGATGCGTGATATGACACGTGACGTGACACGCGACGCGTGATATGACACGTGACGTGACACGCGACGCGTGATATGACACGTGACGTGACACGCGACGCGTTATATGACACGTGACGTGACACGCGACGCGTGATATGACACGTGACGTGACACGCGAAAACACATGACATGACGCAAAACGTAGAATATGACAACGTTCGTGACGGAAAGATGGAAGGATGAACAATGCTCCCCGTGACTACTCGCACGGTCCTCGGTGCTTTGTCGACACGCGACGTGAGATATGACACGTGACGCGACACGTGCTATGACCCGTGACTTGCGATTCAACACATGACATGACGCAAAACTCGGAATACGACCCAACGTGCCTGACGGAAAGTCAGATGTAAGGTGGAAGGTTGCTCCCCCATGACCCTTCCCGCCGTGTGAGGGGCGGGCGAAATGACCCGCGCCCGCCCGCGTCGCGCGCTGTCGTCAGGAGGCGGCGGCGGCGGCGGAGGTGGTCGCGGGCGCGGCCAGCCCAAGCCGCCCAAGAGCCCCGAGCCGCCGTCGACGCGCCAGCTGCGCTCGCTGCCGGGCATGCGCAGCGTGGGCAAGCACTTCGACATCCTGACGGCGGCCTCGCTCACTTCCACCACCTCCACGTCCACGTCGTCGCCGTCGAGCGCGTCCTCGCCCTCGGCCAGCGGCGACGAGGCGGCGGGCGGCGGCGCGCGCAGGCGGCCCGGCCCCAGGCGCGGCGGCCACGCCGGCCGCCCCGGCCCCAAGCGGAAGCCCCCCGCGCCACACAAGGTACGCCTTCCTCCTCTCCATTCTCCTCTCTCTTTCCATGCTACCATTGCTTTCGCTTTCTCTCCGTCCCTCTCTATTATTCTTCCTCTTTTCCTCTCTTTCCATTTCATCTTTCCATCTCTTTCCACTTCCCACGCTTTCCATTTCCCCCTCTTTCCATTTCTGTTTCTATCTCTGTAGCCCTCTCTTTCCATTTCTCTTTTTTCCTCTCTATTTCCCCTCTTTCCTTCTCTTCCCATTTCACCCCTCTCTTTCCATTTTACCTTGTCTTTCCCTTTGACTTCCTCCAATTCCTCCTTTCCTTGTATCGCCCTATTTTCCTCTGTCGTTTTCCTTCCTTCTCTCCTCGCCTCTTTTTTTCATTTTTCCCTTCTTTCACTCTTTCCGTTTTTTGCACGTTCGCCCGTTCTTCCGTTGATTCATTCGCTTCTTTGCTTCATTCACTTCTCATTATTATTTAACTGTTTCGTTCCTTTACTTACTGATTCACGCCTGTATCCATTCATTTATCTCATTTATTTACTAATTACTTCACTTATTCATTGATTCATTCATTTATTCGTATATTCGTTCTCTTATTCGCAGATTCGTTCACGTATTCGTTCATTTATTTATATGTTCGTTCGTTTATTCACCTGTGCGTCCATTTATCTATTCCTTTACTTATTCACCTATACATGCATTTATTTACCTACACATTCATTTCTTCACCTATACATTCATTTCTTCACCTATACATTCATTTCTTCACCTATACAGTCATTTTTTCACCTATACATTCATTTCTTCACCTATACATTCATTTATACACCTATTCATACATTTATACACCTATTCATACATTTATTTACCTATTCGTTCATTTATTCACCTAATCGTTCATTTACACGCCTATTCACTCATTGATTCACCGATACTTCGGTGTTTCCACGAATCGTGCCCTGCATGTGGTGTGCGTGTGCGTTGCAGCCGAAGGCGGCGCCGAAGGAGAGCGCGGGCGCGGAGGGCGGCAGCGACGGCGGCGGGGCGGCGGGCGCGGCCAGCCCCACGGGCGCTGGCGCGGGGGCGGGCGACGGCGGCAGCGGCAGCGCCTCGGGCAAGGGCCCCGCGCCGGGCAAGGTCGGACGCAAGCGCCGCAACCGCCAGGAGCTCATGATGGACCTCAAGGTACTAGTGATGGGAACACATTTTATCAAAACATCGATTCATCGATATTTTGATACTTCGATATTTTGATACGTCATTATTTTGATACATCAATATTTTGATACATCAATATTTTGGTACGTCAATATTTTGATATGTCAATATTTTGATACGTCAATATTTTGATACGTCAATATTTTGGTACGTCAATATTTTGGTACGTCAATATTTTGGTACGTCAATATTTTGATACGTCAATATTTTGATACGTCAATATTTTGATACGTCAATATTTTGATACATCAATATTTTGATACATCAATATTTTGAGACGTCAATATTTTGATACGTCAATATTTTGAAACGTCAATATTTTGATACGTCAATTTTTTTGATACGTCAATTTTTTTGATACGTCAATTTTTTTGATACGTCAATTTCTTTGATACGTCAATTTTTTTGATACGTCAATTTTTTTGATACGTCAATTTTTTTGATACGTCAATTTTTTTGATACGTCAATTTTTTTGATACGTCAATTTTTTGATACGTCAATTTTTTTTGATACGTCAATTTTTTTATACGTCAATTTTTTTTGATACGTCAATTTTTTTTGATACGTCAACTTTTTTTGATACGTCAATAGTTTGATACATCAGTGTTTTGATACATATTTTGAGTGTAGCCTTAGATATTTTAGAAAATTTGTAAAATGACATATTCGACCAAACCACTTTTAATTTCCTCTCCCGGAATTTGTCTCTGGGTCCGCCCCTGGCACTAACAGTGTCTTTCTCTCGCGCAGGACATGGTGGTACGCAAGCGGATGGCGTCGCTGAACGCGTCGGCCATCTTGGCGGCGTCCTACTCCGTGGAGAAACGCCCGCCGCGCGCCAACCACCATCACCACCACCATCACCACCACCACCACCACGGGATGGGCGCGGCGGCCGGGCCGGCGCCCGGCGTGGGGGTGGGCGTAGTGCAGCCCATCGCGCCGCCCTGCGCCCCGCCCACCATCAAGGAGGAGGCCGGCGCCTTCCACCAGCCCAACTACGACCATGACGCCAGGGACCAGCCGCTGCTGCAGGTGGGTCCGGAGGCGGCCCGCCCGCTCAGCTGCGCTCTCGCCCCGTTTCCCGCCCACCTTCTAAACTGCCCTCCCGCCCAACTGCCCAGCCGCCCAACTGCCCAGCCGCCCACTTGCCCAGCCGCCCAACTGCCCAGCCGCCCAACTGCCCAGCCGCCCAACTGCCTAGCCGCCCAACTGCCCAGCCGCCCAACTGCCCGGCCGCCCAACTGCCCAGCCGCCCAACTGCCCAGCGGCCCAACTGCCCAACCGCCCAACTGCGCACCCACTCAGCTGCCCACACTCCCAACTGCCCTTGCGCTCAACTGCTGTCTCGCCCAGCTGTCCATCCGCCCGCCCAATTGCCGAACTGCATAGACCACCCAGCTGCCAAGCAATTCAGCTGGCCAACTGCCCAACCGCCCAAGTGCCCAACTGCCCAACCGCTCAACTGCCCAACCGCCCAACTGCCCCACAGACAAACCCCAATTCACTGCAACGCAGATGCGCTTCCTACCCACATCCAATAGAACGCTTATAAATGGCCGCCTTCACACGAGGCCACATGCACGCGGCACTGAGCTTAGCTGTTTACATGTTAACTGCTTTGCCGTAGCCGGCGCCCACATTGGTGGCTCACGATTCCTTCCTTTCGCACGGTCATTGGTGCTGGTTGGTGACTTTGTAGGAAGGGGCACAGCCCTTCTCATTGAAGGCGCCGAATGGCTCCGTGTGAAGGCAGCCTTGGTGGCGCTCTCTCGCCACTAGAAGTGCAAATGCGCTTTCGCGCTACTGCCTGCAAAACACTATTCTAAATGGCAGCCTTCACACCAGGGTACTCGAATTCGCCACTGAGCTGTCTGTCCGCTTACACGCAGCCGCTCAACGGCTCTTCCCTGTAGCGTGTCTGCTGGTTACTTTGAATGGAGATGTTCACACGAGCGGTGCAATGGCTCTGCTGTGGCGGATAGTGGCGAAATGTCGCCATCGGCAGCGCAGTCGCGCTTCCGCGGCACCGCCAGCACAACTCCATTCTAAATTCCAACCTTCACACAAGGTTGTACGGAAGGCAGGCATACGGGCGGACTGTCCGAAAGACGGGCAAACAGACGGAGAGACAGACACACACACACGGCCGGACAGATAGACAGACGGACAAATAGACAGACGGACAGTCAGGCGGACAGTCAGGCGGACAGTCAGGCGGACAGTCAGGCGGACAGTCAGGCGGCCAGTCAGGCGGCCAGTCAGGCGGACAGTCAGGCGGACAGTCAGGCGGACAGTCAGGCGGACAGTCAGGCGGACAGTCAGGCGGACAGTCAGGCGGACAGTCAGGCGGACAGTCAGGCGGACAGTCAGGCGGACAGTCAGGCGGACAGTCAGGCGGACAGTCAGGCGGACAGGCAGACGCACAGACAGACGCACAGACAGACGCACAGACAGACGCACAGACAGACGCACAGACAGACGCACAGACAGACGCACAGACAGACGCACAGACAGACGCACAGACAGACGCACAGACAGACGCACAGATAGACGCACAGATAGACGCACAGACAGACGCACAGACAGACGCACAGACAGACGCACAGACAGACGCACAGACAGACGCACAGACAGACGGACAGACAGACGGACAGACGCACAGACAGACGGACAGACAGACAGACGCACAGACAGACGGACAGACAGACGGACAGACAGACGGACAGACAGACGGACAGACGGACTGACATACAGATAGACGGAAGGCAGACACCGCGTCACACGAAAGCGCTACAGAGCTTAGTCTTGCAGTCGCCGGCACCTTCAGTGGTGACTCAGTAAACTTATTTCCCACGCTCTGCGGTGGCTGTTTGTGAAGGGGATCGGCATTTCTTGGTGGCGCCACCGACTGGCCTCATGTGAGGGCGGCCTCTCGCTCCACATACCCCCATTATCATCCCGCCACCTCGTAACATGTCACCTCCCCCGTCATATTTTCCCCATTACTGTGACATTTGAATGCACTTTGTCCAAGACACGCTCATCGGAGCCTTTTACTCCAGTGCGCCTGGTGCGTGCCTGCTCAGGTGAAGACGTCGCTGTCCCCGGCGCCTAGCCTGCCGGGCCACCACGGCCATCACCACCACCACGGCCACCACGGCCACCACCACGGGCACGGCCACCCGAAGAAGCAGCGGCTGCTGGCGAAGAAGGAGCCCCGCGGCCACCCGGGGTCGTCGGACGCCGACGAGCTGTCCACGTCTTCGTCGTCCGCGGCGGCGGCGGCGGCCGCGGCGGCGGCCGGGCGCAGCCTGCTGCAGCTGCGGCAGGCGGCCGCCGCCTCCGCCGCCGGCTCCCCGCAGCCCGGCCCGGCCCCCGGGCCCGCCCCCGGGCCCGGCCCCGCCGCCAACAAGAAGCTCGCCACGGTCATCCAGGTACGGCACGGCACGGCACGACACGTCACGGCACGCCTCGGCACGGCTCGGCACGGCACGGCACGACACCACACGACACGACGCGACGCGACGCGACACGACGCGACACGACACGACACGACGCGACACGACACGACACGACGCGACGCGACGCGACGCGACGCGACACGACACGACACGACACGACACGACACGACACGCTTTTGGATGCACCTCGCTCATCCGAAGTTTCGGGTCATCCGGACAAAATTCGGGATGGAGTAAAAATTAACAAAATAAATTAAATGCTTATTTGCCGTGCAAAGAAAGGATTTTATAATTACTCTAGAACTGAACAACTAATTATTGAAACACAAGTTGACGAATTGACACGTTTATTGCTCTGGTAATTACGGTACATATGGTAACATACGGTATCAGATGGGTATGCAGCAGTAGTTTTCACGTAGAGGAAGTTGCAAAATCTGTAATCTTCATTTGCGTAAAGAAATTGAATCTGCTTCATGATGCGATTTGATTTTCTCACATCGCGCGATACGTTGCATTGTCGGGAATCCTATAAATGTATTTGTTTATGTACAACACATTTTTTCGGATAATCCGAACATTTTCGAATCATTTCGACTAACTTCTCCACTATCACGCCATCCCACTTCTCGGCTCACTCGCTTCACTCCATCTCGCAATTTCGCCAACTCAACACGCCGCCTCTCTCCCCCCTCCCGCAATCCCCCCCTCAATCTCCCTCCCCCGCAATCCCCCTTCGCCGCAATCCCTCTCAACCTCCTCCCCCGCTGTCCCTCCTCAATCCTCCTCCGCAATCGCCCTCAATCCCCTTCCCCGCAGCCACCCCCCCCACAACCCCCTCCTCTGCAATCCCCCTCCCCCACAATCCTCCTCAACCCTTCCCCCGTAATACCCCTCAACCCTCTCCCCACAATGCCCCTCAAACCCACCCCCCACAATCCCCCTCAATCCCCTCTTCCGCAATTCCCCCTTAACCCCTCCCCCTCATCCCCCGCAATCCCTCACCCCCACCCTCCAACCCGCACCGCCGCTACCCTGTTTTCTCATCCCGTCGTCACCCTTGGCCATCCTTGTACCATGCCATTCCGCTATTGCAGCCACCTACTCTAGCCTAT
This sequence comes from Gryllus longicercus, assembly GCA_038098605.1. Classification (NCBI taxonomy): domain Eukaryota; kingdom Metazoa; phylum Arthropoda; class Insecta; order Orthoptera; family Gryllidae; genus Gryllus; species Gryllus longicercus. The sequence goes on along the minus strand of JAZDUA010000511.1, from coordinate 981,692 downwards.
CAATGGTCTGGAAATTTGCATATCATCAAAAGCAGTCTTAAAATAGCATAGCTACATCGTTTCCTTTACCCTTATTTGTGTCCAAGTCCCAAGACCAAGAACTAGGGATTCTTCTTACCAATTCTTGGTGCAATTATAACCAACCTGTTGCTTATAATGTATTCTCTGCCAAATCCTCCAGTAGTCACAACCAATAATGAAGTAGTAGTTTTTAATGTTAAGTTGACAATACAGTTTGCAGGCCAACAAGATGTGTAGCCATCAGTGGCCCATTTGTCTGCTTAATAGTTGTGCTGGAGAATGTAACATATTTTGCTGATCAGGCTGTGTTGAGCTTGCCTCACATTATCAACAAATGATGTAATTTTAACTATGTCAGGCAGACAGTAAAACTGTTTCAAAATTAAGTGAGGGCATGAAATGATTAATGATGAGGTTAATGGATATTTTGTCTAATGATTTTGTGAAAGGCCTAAAGTAAATATTAAAAGCCAAATGTGTGCTTAACGATAGGGATGAATTCAGAATATACTGAAAGTCACAACTAAGCAGTTGGCAACTGTATGTGACATACAATGAGCATAAAACATTTTTGAAGGAAATGTAAAAATTGATAATTTGGTACACATCTAATGGAAAATGCCAAAGCAAATGAGGCAAGTGATATGAATGTAGTATTCTTATTAAAAACAAATAAACCATCCAAGCTAAATGTATGCCTTTTGATATCAAATAGTTATCACATTCTAAATACAAAAATGTATTAATGAAAGTTGTTCAACGCAACATTTTTGAAACAGAATAATATTTCTGTTCTTTGATTTCATTAGTTCACCTAAAAAAGTTGACATTGAAAGTGAATATAGGACACTTTGAATTAAAATTTCCAAAACAAACTTTTCCAACTGTTCAAGATAATTTACAAGTGTTATTGTAAGGCTGATGCATCTGAGTCTTTCAATCAAAGATTAACCATTAATTTATTTTTTGTGTTTGAAGAGCATTCTCATCTATAAATGATGGCCATAAATATTTCATTTTTTTGGCCATAATAACTTTAACATTTGGTTGAAAATATATAGTCATGATTACCTTTTTCAAATTGGCATTGTATATTGTATTATATTGGCGACAGTATTATAATCTTGTTAAAATTAAAATTGTTCAGGTTGGAAACCACAATGAATTATAATTAATAATTTTTGTTTAATTACAACCTCTTCTTTACTGTAATTAAATGTATCATAAATCTTAAATGAATTTAATACTATTCTATACAGAATGCGAGTCCAAGTAAATATGCCCTTGTTTGTGGAAAGTAAGTTACAGTTACAAGATAATCAAGCCCATTAAGTTCCAAAATTTGCTGTCATTTCTTTGAACCGTTAGATTAATACCTAATTGAAATGTGTTCATAAAATATTCTTGATATTTTTTGTCAATATAATATAGGCAAAAATAATTAATTATTATTTGTCACGTAGGACAATGTACAAGAAATATGAAACAAATTGTTGAGACTTATTTTCAAAAGAATCTCTTTGTGAAGAAATGTTGAATCTTGTATGATATTAATCTGTTTATATGCAGTATTAAGAACTATTGTTTAGAATATCTTGTCTCAGTAAATCAGATTTTTAAGTACTGTTATGACATGACAGGCACAGCTTCACATGTTGGTTAAGAAGTCTGGTAAAATGCGAGTAGCAGATTGAAATCACTTCGAGAAAACTTTTAGTATTTAATGTGCGTGAACAAAATATGTTTGTTAAAAACAGTTCATATCAGTTATTTAGTGCAGAATGTATTCACGAAGAACATCGAGATCTGTATCCAAAAACCTTTTAGAAAGAACTCTAAACCCATTTTGTTAGGATGAAATAAGTTTTTTGATTCATACATGTATACAAAACAAATTGAATCTCTTCTCGTTCTGTTGCAATTTACTATTTAGAACAATGTGGTCATAAAGTTCTCTTAATTTATCTACTAGTTTCTACTAATTTTCTCTTCCTGTATATTGTGGCTTTATTGAAATTAAACAAATGCTAAAATTTTGTTAGAGAACCCTTTGACTAGAAATAACTCTTAAGATAATTGTTGTGAAGATTAATAATATGATGTAAATAACCGATTAAAAACTGTTGAGGTTGTGGAACCAAACCTTTTGTTAAAAACTGTTGATATTTATGACATCAAAGCTGAATTTTCTGCTACACTGTCATTGAGATTTGTTGTTTAGAATGTATTCATAAGTGAAGCACTGTTGCAATCTATTTAATATAATTATTAAGGCATAAGAAATCTTGGAAATAAAATTGATGTTAAATACAGATGAGATTTATTAAAACTTAATCATTTTTGAAATAACTGTTGAATAATCAGGGTTTTTAGTCTGTTGAAAAATGTTGAGGTCTGTTCATAAATGTTTAAGGATCTGATTGAGTACAATTATATCGATATTAATATCACTTAAATCTGTTAATAACCAATTATTGAGATATGTTAATAAAACTCGGTTGAGATCTGCTAATAATAAATTTGATATACTTTAATAAGTAACTTTCAAAATCTGTTAATGGTTGTTTAGATACTTATGATGACTGTTCAAATTCGTTAATAATAGTTCAGAAGCAAACTTGTGTTGAAATGTGTTAATGTGTGTTGAGACTTGTTAACTGTTGTTGAGACTTGTTAACTGTTGTTGAGACTTGTTAACGATTGCTGAGACTTGTTAACGTTTGCTGAGACTTGTTAACGATTGCGGAGACTTGTTAACGATTGCGGAGACTTGTTAACGTTTGCGGAGACTTGTTGACGATTGCTGAGACTTGTTGACGATTGCTGAGATTTGTTGACGATTGCTGAGACTTGTTGACGATGGCTAAGACTTGTTGACGATGGCTGAGACTTGTTGACGATGGCTGAGACTTGTTGACGATGGCTGAGACTTGTTGACGATGGCTGAGACTTGTTGACGATGGCTGAGACGTGTTGACGATGGCTGAGACGTGTTGACGATGGCTGAGACGTGTTGACGATGGCTGAGACGTGTTGACGATGGCTGAGACGTGTTGACGATGGCTGAGACGTGTTGACGATGGCTGAGACGTGTTGACGATGGCTGAGACGTGTTGACGATGGCTGAGACGTGTTGACGATGGCTGAGACGTGTTGACGATGGCTGAGACGTGTTGACGATGGCTGAGACGTGTTGACGATGGCTGAGACGTGTTGACGATGGCTGAGACGTGTTGACGATGGCTGAGACGTGTTGACGATGGCTGAGACGTGTTGACGATGGCTGAGACGTGTTGACGATGGCTGAGACGTGTTGACGATGGCTGAGACGTGTTGACGATGGCTGAGACGTGTTGACGATGGCTGAGACGTGTTGACGATGGCTGAGACTTGTTAGCGATTGTTGAGACGTGTTAACGATCGTTGAGCTGTATTGACGTGTGCGCTGGCGGTGCGCAGGTGAACCAAGACACGGACGTGACCATCACGGGCGTGTACGTGAACAGCACGCTGACGCGGTCGACGCGCCACGAGGGCTTCTGCGCGTTCGCCGGCATGGGCATGCAGTACCGCATCTCGTCCACGTCGCACACGCAGACGGAGTCGGTGGCCACGGAGGCCACGCTGCTGCCGCACCCGCCCGGCGCCGCCGGCTCCGACAGGGTGAGCCCTCGACAGAGGAGCAGGGCGCGCGTGCGTTAGGCAATGCAACCATCGGTTTTTCTAAATTAAATTGTTAATGCTTCAACGATGCTCAAAATTAAAGCATTCTTGTTGATAAAACATCGATGTTATTATCAACGACCCCAAACCGTCGATGTTATTATCAACGACCCCAATCCGTCGATGTTATTAACAACGACCCCAATCCGTCGATGTTATTAACAACGACCTCTAACCGTTGATGTTATTAACAATGTCCCCAAACCGTCGATGTTATTAACAACGACCCCAAACCGTCGATGTTATTAACAACGATCCCAAACAGTTATGCTATTGTCAACGACCCTCAAACCGTCGATGTTATTAACAACGACCCAAAACCATCGATGATATTAACATCGATCCCAAACCATCGATGTTATTAACGACCCCAAACCATCGATGTTATTAACGACCCAAAACCATCGATGATATTAACAACGACCCCAAACATTCGATGTTATTAACGACCCAAAACCATCGATGATATTAACAACGACCTAAAACCTTTGATGTAATTAAGAGCGACTTAAAACCATCGATGGTATTAACGACACAAAACCATCTATGTTATTAACGATCAAAACCATCGATGTTAAGGAAAAATGCAGTATACTGTATAGAGTGTCTACTCAAGGCAGGGGTTGCCAAAAATTGTGTTCCATTCAGAGAGTGCTCCAGGAGTCCCTTTTCTTTACGCTTTTGGTTACCTGAGAAGTCGTAGCCCCATTGCATTCCGCCCGGTGACTCGGGAGGAGAAAGGAGAAAACAATGTAGTTAAGTTTCCATTCATGAGTTACGCAAATAGATCTAGAGGAACATCGAACAGTGCTAAAGGTGGCAGAATCTTCAAATCAGTGTATGTTAAGTGAGCGAGTTAGGCAAAATACTGATGATCAATCAATCAATCAATCAATTAATCTAATGCCTTATTTTACGTGGCGAGACTCAGGCCATGAGGCCTGCTCTTCCGTCTGACCACGCAAATTTCGCTACGGTGATGGGTTTCCCTACAAACTGTCAAGTGGTTTCAACGGTCGCAGTGATCCAATAAGACGTGCAAACGCTTCTTGATATTAGATGGAAGTTGATCTTTTATAATGAACATCACTTTGAATCATACGAAAGGAAGAGCTCGATCTTCAAGAACGGATACCTGGACAAGCTCTTCCTTATTCTCTCAAGGAAACTCAAACGGGATGCAATCAGGCTATGCCTTTTTGGGGATACAGATGAAAGATTTAGAGTAAGTTGACCACGGGATGCAGACGGGCTATATCTTTTTGGGGCTCCAGCTAACAGGTTGTGGGTAAGTTGACCGCGGGATGCAATCGGGTTATTTCTTTTTTAGTGATACAGATAAAAGGTTGAGAATAGGTTGACCGCGGGATACAATCGGGCTATGTCTTTTTGAGAATACAGATTCAAGGTTGAGGCTGCATTGACCGCGGGATGCCATCGGGCTATGTTTTTTTGGGGATACAGAATCAAGGTTGAGAGTAAATTACGACGGGATGCAATCGGGCTATGTCTTTTGGGGCTACAGACAAAAGGTTGAGGGTAAGTTGACCGCGGGATGCAATCGGGCTGACTTTTTTGGGATACAGATAAAAGGTTTAGGGTAAATTGACCGCAGGATGCAATCGGACTATGTCTCTTTGGGGCTACAGATAAAAGTTTGAGGGTAAGTTGATCGCGGGGTGCAATCGGAATGCGTCCGAAGGAAACAACAACTGAAAAATGAAAGCGAGGAGAAAATATGGGGTCGGTGACACCTGGTTGCGCTCAGTACGAACCTTAGGACAGTAGCTGTGTATTTAAACATGAAAACGAGTCTCTGAATGTAATATTACGAGTGCAATGTTAAGTAAATTATTCCATTGCGCTAAAGGAAGCAATTTGTATGTTTTGGGGCCATGAAGCTATATATACTGACCAGAAGCTAATACAGGGCCGAGACAGTTTGAGCTCAACATGGTTGCGAAACGACGAAAAGCACGTGCGAGATGTGCTGCAGCGTTGGCAACATTGTTGACCGGCAGGTTTAAGGGTTTGAGTCTCTACAGTGGTGGATATTCGACACTAGCTACGAGTACATTGTTGGACCAACTAGCGTAATGAGGAGAATTTTAGGATCTGGCTGTTTTGATGGGTGTTTTTTTCCGTGGTTTCTCTGAATGATATGAGACGAATGCCGAAGCAATTGCCTAAAAAAACGGCATCGGACAGCGTGCGATCTTTCGATCTTCTTTATCCTTAATCTCCCTTCTCCTCTCCCCACATACACACACACACACACACACACACTCACATGCACTACACCATCACCTCTCTGTGAATCATTCGGTAGCTTAGGGCTTGTCGCAGCTGGAGCTGTACTCCGTTGGGGGGAGATACCTAGAGAGGAAAGCTCTCGTGAGCTGATATATAGGTCGACGCCAGATCTCTCGTTCAGCGTGGGAAGTACATGTGATATAACGCGCACTGCATTTTCGGGACTAATTACCTCGGTAGTTGTCGCGCCCAGATTCAGTGCTCGCATGCTACTCAGAGGTGTTCATTAGGTAATTTTTTTGAAGGATGGAATTGATATCTGGACGAGTAAAACGAAGATTACCTTCGCTCAACCAGCAGAGGATTAATTTATTGTAAGAATGCTGATGTCTTCGGGCCATGTTACCGATACATATTAGTATGACTCATACTAGCTCCCCCTTATGATTTCTCAGTTCTATACTGCCCATAGCACATTTACCCGTTTAAACAAGAACATTCTCACTCTTCCAACAGATGACGGCGTTAGGCGGAAAATATTCGCTCGCAAATCATGTTGACAGGCTAGAAACAAAACTGTTAAAACATTGATCTGTGTTACATGAACTACGAAGATACTTCTTCTGCTGGCAGCCGCTAAATGGCATAGTGAAATTTGAAAACGATATCAAAATGCATTTCAAGATTTTTGAGTCCGACCTTGTATTATATGATATCTCGCTCATTAAAAATAAAAAAAAATGTAGACACACCCATTACGTTTCTAATGTAATTGTATCATGAAAATTGTTATTGTTTCTGGGAAAGACCACACATTTTTAATTGCATTGTATATTGCTCAAACAAATGTTTTCTCACAGGTTGAAGTTAAAGATATAAAGAAGTTAAAGATTGACAATATAGATTAATTATTTCTATGTATACGATTCAGAGCCTGTGTACAACTGTTTCTGTCATTATGCACTCTTGTAAGACTCTTGGCGATATCCTTGTCGAGCTATTGCTTTATATTACCACAAAATTGTTTTTACAGCAGCTTTATCTGGAACTTTATCGAATTTCTGTTAGTTTCATGATATATAGGGAGATAACCAGCTAAAACTGCAGCAGCGTAGATAAAGAAGCAGCGATTGTAAAAAATGCACAGATGATCGACATATGTATTTTTCGTGACATTATTGGATTATAATAATATTTTAAATGGAAGCATAAATTTTCATGAGGTACTCGTTTTTATGTTTTGACATTACGAAACAGTTGGAAGACATTTTGTAAAATTTATTTGACGACTCTTTTCTTTAGTTTTGGCTTCTCATTGTTTCTTGAATAAACCTTGCTTGAAGATTGTCGAGTTCATGAATCCTTACATCTACTTAACGTTGCGATAGGATGATTGTCAGTTGTCCGTTGCTTTTCAGCTTGAAGTTCAGATAGTATGAAACTGGTATACGACACAAGGAGTGATATTGGGGGGGAAGTTCATGATACTAGAAGATGGATGTAACGTTGGAAATCTATCTGGGACAAAAATATTCCACGTCTAGAGGAACACTTAACATGCATTTCTACAAATTATAAATGTATGAAGCTATTTTTTATACTCACTTAAACGACATGTTGCACATATGCGTTCTGCGACCTATTTCTTGGTTAATTTGATCACACGGACTCCACACTTATTCAGCTAATTTGAAGCTTGTGTCAATTTCTGTCGATGTACTGCCATTTCTCTTTTCATTAAACGCATTGGATAGTCTCTAAATGTAGTACCCCGTTGCGAGTCTCCACTTGTAGCTCCTAATTGACGAAATTTGCGTATTGTTGAATACACTCTCTAGCCATCTTGAAACATTTCGGCTTCGGCGCGCAAACCTAGAGAAAGGGGGAGAGAAGAGGCAAAGAGGGAGCAAGAGTCTTGGCCAGAGAGAGAGAGAGAGAGAGAGGGGGGGGGGATGTAGGCAGTCGACGAGACAGAGAGACAGAGGTATAGTAGACGAGGGGGAAAGGGAGAGAGAGGCGTAGACGAAGATGGAGACAGACGGGGGAAGAAAGAAAGTGGGACTGATGTCATCAGAGATGGAGATACTGAGACAGGGAAAGGTTGAGACATCGACTGGGAGAGACTGAGACGGATCGACAGGGAGAGATCCAGACAGTTCGAGAGGGGGAGCTCGAGACAGTTCGAGAGGGAGAGATCGGGACAGTTCGAGAGGGAGAGATCGGGACAGTTCGAGAGGGAGAGATCGGGACAGTTCGAGAGGGAGAGATCGGGACAGTTCGAGAGGGAGAGATCGGGACAGTTCGAGAGGGAGAGATCGGGACAGTTCGAGAGGGAGAGATCGGGACAGTTCGAGAGGGAGAGATCCGTACAGTTCGAGAGGGAGAGATCGAGACCGTTCGAGAGGGAGAGATCGAGACAGTTCGAGAGGGAGAGATCGAGACAGTTCGAGGGGGAGAGATCGAGACAGTTCGATAGGGAGAGATCGAGACAGTTCGAGAGGGAGAGATCGAGACAGTTCGAGAGGGAGAGATCGAGACAGTTCGAGAGGGAGAGATCGAGACAGTTCGAGAGGGAGAGATCGAGACAGTTCGAGAGGGAGAGTTCGAGGCAGTTCGAGAGGGAGAGATTGAAAGAGACAGGGAGAGATTGATGTAGGGAAAAGCTGAAATAGGTGGGGAGGAGGAGAGATTGTGACAGAGGGGGAGGTACAGAGGAAGCCACGGAAAGAGAGATAAATCGGCAGGGAGAGGTTGTAGGGAAGTGAAACTGGGCGGAATGAGGAGAGTTCGAGCGCTACAGCGCGTCGTGCGTCGGCCTTGCCCGCAGGTGGGCAGCGCGGGCGCGGGCGGCGAGCCGCTGTCCAAGTCGTACACGCCGCTGGGCGCGCTCTCCAGCATGCAGCCTCCGGGCCACGGGGGGCAGGGCGGCGGGCCCGCGGGCGCCTCGGTGGCGCCGGGCGGCCCGCACCCCCACGCGCACGCCCACGCCCACCACCCGCCGCCCCCGCCGCCGCCCCACCACCACCACTCGCACGCCCCGCACCCGGGCTCGGCCGCCGCCGCCGCGGGCCCGCCGCCGGGGCCCCCGCACCACGCCGCCCCGCACCACCACCACCATCACCACCACCACGCGCCGCCGCCGCCGCCGCACCTGCACCACCACCACGCCCCGCCGCCGCCACCGCCGCACCACCACCACCAGGTCAGTTTCACTCCTTCGCTCTCTCTCTCTTTCGCTTTATCTATTGGGTCGTTAGGTTTGGCGCACTCGCGCGATTAGCATTTGAGGTGTTCCACAAGGTCGCTTTAAAAAGTCATCGATACTTTTATTTCTTACACACTACATCTATGCATGCTAGCTCACAACTCATGAAATATATGTTAGTTCTGACATTATATTTATTACATCACTAGTTGCCTCATGCACGTGAATATCCTTCGAGGTGTTCCACAAGGGCTGCCTAGGTCGTTTTTAAAATAATGTCTTCGGTTTTTTTCTTATACACTACATTTATCGAAACACTAGGTCAGTGTTATATATTTGTCCTAACACACTGTGGTTCAGAGATTACCCGGTCACTTGTGTATACGCACGAATATCATTTGAGGTTCACCACAAGGACTGCCTAGATCTTTTTAAAAATAATGTTGTGGATGCTTTCATTCCTTAGAAACTATATTTATAGAAATACTAGGTCAAATACAACCCACGAAAAATATTTTAGTTCTAGTTCGCTCTATTTAACATATCTCTAGGGCCGTTGCCCTACACACGCAATTAGCGTTCGACATGTTCCCCAGTATTTGCCAAGATCCTTGGGCATATTCACGACACTTAGTTGGCTAGGCTCGTTCTTCTGTACATATCTTGTCTTTATTCGTTATTTGCAAGTCAATAAACTAGAATACTATTGGCTATAAGTGTGTTAAGAATCATGACAACCGATATTTTTATTTCTAACAAATTACCCGCATTTGACTTTATTAACCGAGGACGTTTCTGTTACATTTCTACAAACACCCCTCTTTAATTAACCCTCTTTTTCTATAAATTTATTTTTAACTTTTTTCTTTCCTAGACATTGAATTGAATTAATGCCTTATTTCACGTGGTGAGACTCAGGACATTAGACCTGCTCTTTCGTATGAATACGCAAATTTCGCTACGCTTCTTTCACTAACTAGTAGAAGAAGCAGCTATTTCTTGGGCGAGAAACAGGCGATTTTTGAATTTAGCTCAGAGGCTACGTCATTTGGGCTTGAGGATCTTTTACATGCGAGTAAATCTACTAACATGGGACAGCCGGCTTTACTTCCCCTCCGAAGGAAGGCGTACGAAGGATTTGTTCGCCCTTAAAAATCCACGGCTTCGATCGGGTTTCAATCCGCCAACTTGGGTACAAGAGTCCGAAATGCTAACCGTTACACCATCGCCGCGCGCAAAACCTTCGCATGCCCTTATCTCTAGTGCTCTATGGCATCAGTTTCTCTTCCTGGCCCCCATCCATCGCAGATTGTATTTAAAATTGAATATGATCCCGATGCGTCGAAGAATCTTAATGCTTTCTTAAAAATCTATGATAAAAATACGTATGATATATCTGTATTTGGCATTGAGAAAATGGATAAATACATTGAAGACAATATTTGGATGACAATACATCAGTACGTGGGTTTTCACTGAAACACCTTTTCGATATGATTCAAACGCCCAAAAAGGAGAAATTTAGTGATAATGGGGTGCGAGTGGGGAGTGCCTGAATCTGATTAATTGTCGAATGAGCTGTTTAAAGTTCACATTATCCAAAATGGTGGATAACGTCTAAAGTAGCAAACTTTGTATTCAAATCAGATAAAGTTTATTTGTTACCAAGTGGTGGTTGGCATAGATGAAGTAGGTTACGATGATGATAGTGGGTAAATTGTGAAAAATAGGAATCAGATTAATGTTGAGAACTTTCTAAGCCTAGTGAACGGCAAGGTCCATAGTTTCGAGTTTCTCTGTGTCGATCGTAAATTCCTATTTACACTCTTCCACCTAACCTAACCATATACCTGAGTTGAGGCTTCGCTATGCATTTCCGAGTTGGGACGATGAGGCTCTGGCATTAGCGATTTACGTAAAATATCCTTGAGTCTGTACAGCACATGATGGCCAACGTACTTTTATGTTCCGGCAACACGCGAGACTCTTCACACCGGGAGAATCACTTTACTTTAGCCAACGTCTTATGGACAGTTCTAATATTAGCCGGATGAAGTCAGAAACGATGATAGCATCGTCGCGTGCAATATATCCGCGTTAAGTTACACACTCTACAAATAGATACCCCTCCAAGCACACACATTGCATATTGCATATTACGAAATTGGGAAATTGCATATTACGGAGTTGTATATGTATTGGTACATATGCCAATTGTCCGTGTTAATAGGACACATGTATACATATGTGTTCTGCTACAACATGAAACCGCCATGAATGCATCAGATCATGGTCTGCTGAACATTTGTGCGTAAGGAATAGAGGGGGGATTGTCGCATCGTAATTCTTTTCACATGTTCATTTTCTATTCCTCTCCATACTCCAGAAGTTGTAACATATCTGAGACACCACGTTTTGAGTACATTGTATTGTGTCTTTATACACTATGTGATGAAAAGCATCCAGACACGTGGATGAAAATGACTTAACAGTTCATGACGCCCTCCGTCGGTAATACTGGAATTCAATAGGGTGTTGGCCCACCCTTCGCCTTGATGACAGCTTCTACTCTCGCAGGCATACTTTCAATCAGGTGCTGGAAGGTTTCTTGGGGAGTGGCAGCCCATTTTTCACGGAGCTGCACTGGGGAGTGGTATCGATGTAGGTCGGTGAGGCCTGGCACGAAGTCAGCGTTCCAAAACATCCCAAAGGTGTTCGATAGGATTCAAGTCAGGACTCAGGCCAGCCCATGACAGGGATGTTATAGTCGTGTAACCACTCCGCCACAGGCCGTGAAGTATGAACAGTGGGTCGATTGTGTTGAAAGATGCAATCGCCATCCCCGAATTGCTCTTCAACAGTGGTAATCAAAAATTTGTTTAAAACATCATCGTATGCCTGTGCCGAGATAGTACCCCACAAAACAACAAAGGGGACACACCCCCTCCATGAAAAACACACCTTAACACTGTTTTGGACGTGTCCGGATACTTTTGATCACAAAGTGTAATTGGTTGAAATTCATCGTGCAGGAAGAGTGTTGGTGATATCGAAAGCCTTGTTTCTTTTCTCTATTTCTCTTGTGTCTTCCCTGTGAGTATGTATACATTATATATATATATATATATATATATATATATATATATATATATATATATATATATATATTGTGCTGGCCCGTGTGTAACCGCGTCGCGCTGTCCGCGCAGGGCGGCGTGGTGACCGTGGGTTCGAGCGGCTCCTCGTCGGCGTCGTCGGCGGCGTCGTCGTCGAGCGCGCACCTGCAGTGCGGCGGGTCGGGCGGCGGCGGCGGGCGCTCGGGCCCCGGGCCGTCGACGTCGCTGGGGCGCCGCGCGCACGGCTGCGCGTCGGCCTTCAGCGCGCCCGGCGCCGCGCCGCCGGCGTACGCGTCCCCGCAGCCGCACGACGCCCCGCCGCAGCCGCCCGCGCCGCACCACCACCACCACCACGCGCAGCCGCCCGCCTACATCCACGGTGAGCGGACGAACGCGCGCTTGCGCGTTATGCGACTTGCGCGTACAACACATTGTCGACGTGGTTGTGTTATGTTATGTTATGCAGTGTGTCTCCGAATAAATGTTACAAACCTACAGATCATGGAAGGTCGTCGAAGATTATCTCATTTTGCCAATGGACAAATGATGGGAAATCTCGTGTGTTACAACGAAATTTTTCTTGTTTATACAATAGATTATGTATATTATATATATATATATATATATATATATATATATATATATATTATATTATATATTATGTTATACAGCGTGTCTCCGAATAAATGTTACAAACCTATATATCGTGGAAGGCCGTCGATGATTATCACATTTTGCCAATGGGCAAGTGATGGGAAATCTCATGTGTTACAACGAAGTTTTTCTTGTTTATTTATATATATATATAATATATTGCGACCGCCACCTCTTTGGTGTGTTTTTACTAAACGAAACACCCCCGGCTTGCCCGTAGGGTGTGGTGCATGAATCACCAACACACCCCGGATCGCCGCTGTAATCTTCCGACCATGCGCCAGGAAATTCACTCCATTCCAGGCCTTCACTCCGTTGCGGTGTGCTATCTAGGTGTTGCTGTGCGAAAGAGATGTCGAACATTCTCTTGAGTGAGTCGCTTCAGTCGGCTCTTTGTGAGATGTCAGAACAAGCACCTGTCAAACATCAGTGCGTGACCAGAGCCAATAGAAGACTACTGACAGATATGTAACTTCGTTATAAGAGATTTCCCAACTTATGTTCATTGAGAAACTGTTGCTTCTTAAAATGTCCCGTAAAAGTTCGTAAAATTTATTCTGATACATCTATATATAATAGAGGATGTTTGAAATATATGTTACAACCTTTAGGTCATGTTTTTGCCAGTGCATATATGATGGGCAATATCTTCTAACGAAGTTCCACAGTTCTATCGAAGTTCCGTTATTTGACATCGGGAGCTTGATTGCTTGGCAACTCTTCCCGTCGTTTGTCAGACACGGGAACTCTTTAAGAGACGACATGCTCACTGGGAAGGGGGAGACCGAACTAGTAGGTCTCTTCTGCTATTTTAAGTTGACGTATGTTGTCTAATTTGATGTATGTTACATTGAATGCAAATAATGCTAGAGACTTCTTAAGAAACAGCCACGAGCTGCCACTGGGTTGCCGCTTGTCTGGGGTCGAAAATACCCAACCTGAGATCTCTCGGACAAAGACCACCTGTCAGCTTAAATCGGGTTGCGAACTCGCACTTGCCAAATCATAGCTAAATCAAACGATGAGAAAAATGCGGTTGTCAGTTTTTATGATATAGTCCCACTTATCAACTCTATGCATAATTCGCTATGGAATGATGGCAGTAGGGTTCCATTGATAAGATACCATCGACACAAAATTCTGCATGTCTGCTACTGAAGGAAACAGCGTTACCTCCACTCCTGCATCAAACTGATTCAGTGGCGCACCCCAGGGGAATGGTTCTTGGAAATTCAGCCCCACCCCGTATAACGCCAATTAAACTTATTAAATATGAAGCTTTTATTAAGTTTCTGTGCGAACATAAGACATTGAGTACATTAATTGTTTACGACATACATAGTTGTATAGTCAAGAAATATAAGTGATATACACATCAAGAAATAAAAATACACATTATATTATTATTATTATTATTATTATTATTATTATTATTATTATTATATTCACAAAGAGACAGAGCTACCACTGATTTCTAGTTATTGTAATAAATTATATTTTAAATATATAACTATTTCTATTAAATTAATAATTAATTTGAATATGTTCGGGAACCTAAAATTTTATAAATCAAGTATTGGTTGTAGGTAAGTAATAACATAGTTTCTCTTCTCATTATATTTGACATTCACCACTTCATTACGCACAACTTGCCAATTCGAAAGGATGTTTGCAATCTTAATCCGAAACACGAATCACTGTTATTTTAATAATATTCTATACACATTTGCTACTCATTATATCAATTACTATTCTTCCGTGGCAGATCATCCAGTCTCGTTCATACCAGCGCTCTCTCTCTCTCTCTCTCTCTCTCTCTCTGTCCAAATATGTTTGTACTTCCCCCAGCGGGGCACCGCCCCTGTCGGGGAAATCTTCAAGCTCCGGACTTGTTTCCCTGTTGCGTGGTAGCTTTTTTTGCGTGCTAGCTACACTACAATGTTCTTACGTTTTGAATCCTGTAATTCATTACACCATAATGATCTCCTCAGCTCACGAAAGTCGGGGAAAAGAGACCGCATGGGACGGCCGAGGAAAAAAACACTTAAAGGAGGAAAAGATTCCGTCAGAAGACGATTACTCAATAACCTTGTAAACTAATTAAAGCCGACCGCGCCCGGATGTGTTTTTTTCCTTACAGACTTCGACGTCTGTGACACCTGAAATGAAACAGCGTCACAGAAAATTGTTTTCAGCTCCGTCTCTACGCTTCCTTACCGCACACGCTCATTAACATCCGAAATTTGATAACTTATTTTCTAAGTGGTCTAGGCTCGTCTCTTGTTACTACTTGCCACAATTATTTCCCCAGTCCCTAATTACCGTTTCCCTAATAGCCCGAACTTTTCCTAGAAATTTTCGAAATACTTTCATGAAATGACAACTATTGTCTGTAAATACATCGTGGGCAAGAGTTCCCATTTCCCGAATGTTGTCCTCTCTTTGATTCGGCGGCCCAGCAATTTAAAAGAATGGAGACCGAATTTTCATCCTCGCAAAGCACACTATGAATGCGACATCGCCAGTAAAACATCGATGTTAAAGGTTCGATCCCAAACGATCGATGTTTTTAAAAATCGGTGTTTTTAGAACTGGATTGGAAAAACCATTCACGTTCACGCAGAGCGATTTAATTTGAAAATGGTTTCGTTTTTTAATATCTTTCAGTGAGATTTATCTAACCAAACAAAGTCAAAAAATTATCAGAATGATTAAGAAAACGGAGTATCTGATGCGATAATTCAAAAATAATACAGGCTTTTTAAATGACGGAAACTCGTTTTATTTATTTTTCACCCTCCATCACATTTGACTGAAGAATATTGAAGATTTTTCATGGAAAGTTAAAAAAAAACTGTTTCTTCTTCATGACTCCAGTATTCACATTCAATAGACAACATTAATTAGATTTATATCATTTATTTCCCTAAAAATTGTTCAAAACTTCAACTCACATTTTTGTTATATTCGTGATGAAATTAAAATGTACACCCATTTCCTTTTTGGGCCAGATTTAGCAGAACGATACAGTATTACGAATGATATGGCGGCGTAGTGTTCCTCTGTCGCCGCGTGGATCGCTAGAGTCGCTGACCAACACGTCGTAATGGTGCCTTTAATACTGAGCTGCGCTACTGTATAAATATAGTCATCATCATCATCATCATCAAGGACTAGGCCGAATGGCCTGTTCCATCGTCAAGAATTGTATCTCCATCTTCTTCTAGGTCTACGTGTATCTCGAGTTCCTTCGAGTGTAGTGGAGGAGCTTATTTGGTACTCACCAGTCATCCGTTGAATACGATAGAACCATGTCTCTTTTCGCACTTAGATTCTCACATTGAGTTTGAAAATGTTCAGTTCGCTTGAGATGTCTTCGCTTCTTATGCTGGCCTTACATTAACAATACGTTTCCGCAATATCATTCAGCAATTTTTTTGTGCTTCTTGCGGTCATCTTTACACTAGCAAGAGCAAGGAGGGGCAATGTATTGTCACAAAGATCTGAGCAAGATCTTTCCGACAAGATATTGCCGATCACTTTACATTAGGACTATTTGTTGCCGTGTTTGGTGATGGCGCGAGGAAAATGGCGCATGAAATTAAGTGAGGTTATACCTCACTTCCCGGCATAACTAGTGAAAGACAGAAAATGCGAGTTGCGGTCGCAGTTATTGTGCTAAATGAGGAGATGAAGTAACGCCGACGATTTGTGAGGACGTGTGACTGAATTTTAAGAAGAAAGGAAAAGGGGGACTTGGGCGAATTAGGTAGAAGTATCTCAATATTTTTCATGAAAGAACATGATTTCGTGGAATTTCCTTCTTCCAGCAATATCTTGCTCATACTTCAATCCAATTCTAGTCCCAGTGACAGCCGGCAATATTTTTTCCGAGGACGGGAACACATGAGTTTACATTACGACCGGAATATCTAGCAAGAAGTTTTGCCAACATCAGAAATATGTATTGCTGCCATGATTACATTGGCAACTATTCTTGCGAAATAATATTACTCGCCATTTTATTGCAAGTGTAAAGCCAGCTTTATGCGATCTAGAAGTGTAGAAATAAGTATACTACGCTCTTACCTGACCCGTGCTTCTGAGCCGGCATTTCGCTACCTTCTGTCAGGCGGCTCGCTGCTTTCGTGGGCTGCTTGCCTGCAATTTCCGGCGACTGTTAGTTTGACAAATCCAGAAAATTCCGTATGCAGCGTAGAGCGTGCCTAAAGTAATGTCAGCCATATCCGCTGCTTGCAGGGTTACCTGTGACGGCACGCTTTCATGTTTGAGATAAATCTTGGGCAGTTCATCACTGCAGCCCCATCTAGTACCAGGGCGTTTTTGTACATCTTACCGGGCAGCAGTCGACTGCAATCTCTATCTTGTGCGCACGCGCAGATAACACAAAAGTGATGCGAAACTTGAATTGGCAACGCGCAGATGATCGATAGTGCTGTTGATTGTTTTAACGCACGATGGTGCAAAAATTCCCTACTCTCTGCGCGCGTGAACCTCAATGGTTACTAATCCAGTTTAAAAAAAAATATCGATGTTTAATAACATCGAAGGTTTAGGGTCGGTGTATTAAAATCGATGCTTCGAATTCCTGAATGGAAAGCAGTCTATTTTAAATCTTTTTATGACTGCTCCTTCTACTCCTCCATTTACCCCCCTCCCCCACCTCCCACTCCTTGGTAAGCTTCGTCTTCTCTCCATTCCATAAGATGGCTGCTATCTAGTCTTTCCCAGCTCGTTTTCTGTTTGTTTATTTTTACTTAATGCATACTTCCTGCTTCGTTGTAAATGTTTGACGGTGATCCACGTTGCTTGGGCAGAAAATATTTTTTTAAATTTTATTTATTATTAATTTCATTTGATTTGTCAATTATATCTCAGAATTTTGTTGTATTTCTTTTTGATCCCTTCATGTAAATTTTTCATTTTTCCTTCTCCTTGCCAGAGACCCACTGAAGATGGAAAAAGTGTTTTTCCGAAAGTTAAATTTGGGAATGTTATAATAAATGAATATCATAACTGTGATTGTTGTGGACGATTATTTGCCATCTCACATTATCAATGTTTAGAAACATCGATGTTTTGTTGGCGATGCCGCGTTCCTCCTCTTTGTGATGGGATCGATCTTCGCTTGCGAGCCCTGACACTTACAGACGGCGCCGCAGGGACTGATCGATTCAAGGCGGCGAATCATCGCAGTGGGACGAGGTACTGGGATCGCGCGATCGGCTACGACAGCTTTGTCTCCCACAGCCCGGCGCGGGAGATCCGCCGCGGGTGCGGCGCGAAACGCTCCGCGCTAGACGCGGCGGCGGAATCCGCGGGACCGTTCACACCGGAGCGTCGATTATAACTCAGCGTTCGGTGACAGTTTTCCTCATCCGATACACAAAAGCAAGGGGAGCGAAGATTCCCGAAGGCAGGCGGACTTCCACGAAGCTCGAGCGGCAGCGGTCGAACCGCGTCCGACTGTGTTTCAAAATCGCTGTAATAAAACGCTGCCAATCCGCTGCCGCGACGCTCGCCTGCCGCGCAGGTCTAAACGTGATCTTAAGGCAACCCGTGACTGTCTGAATTTTCAAAAATTGCAAAAGTTACAAATAATGCAGGAAAGTGTGTTTTGTTGAATCACTAAGAGTTTGTTTCTTGTTGCGATAAAACTTCGAAAACCAGTACAGTGCAGGATTCTAATAGTTCGAGTAACATTTCTTACGGTGCAAAGTGCAATTGCCCATGTTACAAATCTAGCAAGAAAATTCTTAAATCTGGTTTTAATATTCTACCTGGCATTCAGTAGGTAGGTAATACGCTGGGTAGCAACTATATTCGATGTTATTACTGCATTTTTGTTACAAAAATCACGTTATGTTTAATTCATCAGTCTTATATGCGAATATTTCTAAATACTAGGACAAATATCGATATTGTGGAATGTCAACAGTTCTCATCCCACAGTTGAGGGCTCTTGTTACGGTATTTAATATAGTGTTTATTTCCTGAACATTCGTTGAGGAGAATGAAATGTCATCAGGAGGAAATGGGCACTGTTAATTATTCGAAACGTTTAGCTTGGGATGAAAACAAGCATGAAAGAGGTAATCGCGATTGATGAACTACTGGAATCATTCCATTTAAGCCGTGTCTCTGGAAGACAATTATCTGATCACTGCAAGTGAGTTTACTGTAAGTAATAAACTAAACATTCACAAAAGATGTTGCATTGGTCTCTCTCCTGTTCATCGTTACAAAAGACCTGTCAAACTTCATTAGAGGACAACGGATTCTTGGACGTTACTAATTTGCGATCCAAACACTTTGTAGGTAAATTTGCGATACGTGATGATGTCATCTATAGTTCCCAGTAATACCTAATGGCTTCTCACTTGGTACCAGGTGATTAAATTGTCATTAAACCGATTCAAATCAGCAGCTACCCAATTTCGCATTCCCCGACTGTGTATTAGAGTGGACGTGATCTGTGGTAGTGATATATGTGAATTGAATTAGAGTCGATATGATCCATTAATAGGATTATACGCTTTTCTCTGAATTTCGTTGCGCTGTTGGCGAACAGTAATTATTATATTCGCAAACTCTGTATTTCGTTCGTGTAATGCAAATGTGCGTTATATATATATATATATATATATATATATATATATATATATATATATATATATATATATATATATATATATAAGGGAGACTGGAAACATCGAGGAATTCACGGTATACCAGTATGTGTATCTCATTACACCGTAATGTTCCGATATTTAGCAATACATCGGTAGGAGTAAAGGTAAGTTTTGGAAGCTCATGTCTAAAACTGTCAAGATCTTGAGAAATATTATTTAAAGTTAGTCTTTAATTAAATATACACGTGAATTAATAAAAGCGAATAAACAATATTTTGTTGTAATTAGCTACTGTGCATATTACTTAATTTTGCTCCATTAGAAAATGTCGGTATTAATTACTTAAAGCAGTTTTAAATTGCAATATTGATGTTACGGCCTTATGGCAAAAATGGCCATAAGGTTCTGTACAAACTCAACCTGGGAGGGTCATAATTATTGGAGTATATTCTGAGCTAGCTAGAGTACCTGCGTACCCCAAAATACAGCAAGGAAAGAAAAAAAAAGTATATAAAAATATCTCTTTGTTTGTTTGTTTGTTTGTTTGTTTGTGAACTACATGAATCCTATATCATTTATTATAATTATTAATTGTAATCTAGAAATATGAAGAAACAGGGTAATTCTTTCTATTTCTCTATATTAGCTCCAGGATCTAGCTCAGAGCTTAAACTCGGGGTATTAGATTAGATTAGATTTATTAATAATTGTGCAATTAAGTTTGAGATCTTGGTGGTATCTCACTGATCATAATATTAGGCAGTCGAGTAGGAAGGGCTCTTGGAATCGTGGATTGTAATCATTTGTGAGGACTTAGATTATCTTCTCTCGCGTGTTTTTTCGAGTCGTGTATGTTGACCTTCGTACTTGCTGACATGTTTAATTGATTGGTGACACCTGTGCTTACTTGTTGCTGTTTACTGATTGTAGTAAAGAGAAAAGACATCTATTATGAAATAAAACACTAAATGGGACTCAAAATAAATAAATTGCACGGCGTTTGGCTTCCTTCAATGAAAAATTCAGTTCGGTTCAACAAGAGATAATTTTTTCGGTTTCGCCCATATTGAGTGTGGATCTGCATCTCATCACTCAGTTCATTACCCAAATTTTCGAAATAGCAAGATCCTTTCTTCGATTATGATTTTGTCGATTTGGATTGGCTAGTTTGCAGAAGTAGCAGCATGTTTAACGGTAGGCTCTTGATATCCAGTATACAGTAGTGGCAACTGACAGAAAAGATCATACGCTGAAATTCGAAATGTACGTCTAGCCTAGGAAACAAACTGTGCTCAGTGCGGTTTGTGCATACATGAAACATCCATGCACGTTCTGTCCGGTTTCGGTTACAAGTTTCATTACGAATTGCATCCAAGTTGAATTATAGAAATGCTCACTAAACGATACCCAGCGCATCCCATGCGGCGAACACCTCATTCTTGGCCCTTATATAAATCGGTGACCGAATAATCCCGTCATCTTTTCTCGCGAAACGTGATTTTTTATTCTACATGTAAATTGGGGACCAAATAACTCTTCATCTTTTCTCGCGAAATATTGCTTTCTAATTCTACATGTAAATTGGGGACCAAATACTCCCTTCATCTTTTCTCGCGAAACGTGATTTTTTATTCTACATGTAAATTGGGGACCAAATAATCTCTTCATCTTTTCTCGCGAAATATTGCTTTCTAATTCTACATGTAAATTGGAGACCAAATAATCCCTTCATCTTTTCTCGCAAAACGTGATTTTTAATTATATATGTCAATTTCTTAAAGAAACTTTAACAGTTTTGGGTTACACATGTCATCTGAGATTATCAATAGCTCACCAAGACAAATCTTCGTGGAAGAATTGTGTCTATTCTTGGAAGAATTGTAGAAAATCACGTTTCTTATTGTTTCATTGCACCTGGAATGCATTGGTATCAATATAATGGCGAAAAGCTGTGACTAATTAGAGATTCCGAGCTCGTCAACGGGTAAGGTTATTAGTCCCGTAAGTGTGATGCATGTTTTATTACATGAGTGGCTGTATTCTCCTACCGGATGGCTTGCGGGGTTTTCCGCATCCAGGTATTTCCCACCACCCAGGCACTGCGCGCCAGGCATAAGCTCTAAGCTCCCAAACAACTGGTCTTCCGACGTGTGTGGTAGTGCAGCGCATGTAAGTGATAACGTGCGTGTGTAAAGGATAGGACGAGGAAGACGAAGGAAAGATCGCGCGCGGTCCGTAGCCCTTTTGTTAGAGTACTGCTCCGACATTCACGTGGTGTTGATCGGTGAAACCACGGAAAAGTACCGATCAGAGCAGCTGGAATCAAGATAACACGAATTTTTGGTACGATGAATATATAATATCATTGTTCGAAACATCAAGTTCCGACACTTATGTAGCAGAGGAGAACGATCTCCCTTTGCGGTGGAATTGCGTGAACGAAACCTCTTCATTATCATCACTACCCGTTTCCAGTAAAATATTTTCATCCGGGGACTGTTCCGGTCTCCGCAGCTGTTTCATAGCCAAATACGAAGTCAGCGTCTAGGACGAGGCTCTGCGGTGTGGTGTCAGTTTATGCTAGCGACCTTCAAAGTGATCATATTTTGTAGGAAAATCAATGAAATTCGTGAATTTGAGTAACAAAAACCTATATAATCGAGATATCACGAAAATGAGTTATCGCTTTTTGAGATATCGAGGTACGAGCTGTACGGAGCAGACGGAAAAAATTGTTTTTGCGATTGCGTTGCGTGAACGAAACCTCTTCATTACCCCTGCTACCCGCTTCCAGCAAAAGGTTTTCGTCCGGTATCGGTTACCGGCTGTTTCTCAGCCAAGCACGAAGTCACCGTCCAGGGCGAGACGCTACGGTGTGGTTGGATGTCGAGTGGGGAGGGGGGTGCGGGGGTTTGGGGGGTAGACGGGGCAAAGCGCAGGGCGACGAGAGCGGCACGTAATGAATTGCTAATGGCTGTGGCGCTCGCTCGCTCGCTCGCCCGCCCGCCCACCGCGTCCCCGTTCCGCCCCTGACCCGCCCCCGCCCCCGCCTGTGCCTGCATCGACCCGCCGCCCCCACCGCCGCCGCAGCGCCCCCTCGCACCCGCGGGGCATCGAACCCGCGTGCTCCGCTTTTTTTTGTTTTTTGTTTCGTCTCGGATCCGGGATGAATTCGAAAATGCGGATTTGCGTTGGGAAGGTGCCTGATGATTGTGGTGTTGGAGATATTGTTACTCATTATGCGATAAAGGGATGTTTTACGAGCAGAAGGTATTTCCTCACGAGCGACGAAGGAGTATCTTACGCTAGAAGGTAATAGTTACTTACGAAACAAGTTTGGTTAGAAAATCTAATATAATGCGTGAGTTAAGAATTCAATAAGCAATCGATAATTGTAATAAGATGCTACGATACGTAATCGTAAAACGTTTTATCGTCTTTGTAAAAATTCCAGGGTGATATAATATGAAATGTAAGCAAATATTTAATATTATATAATTTTAATAGTCACTTTATTAATAATTTAATATTACATATTTAATATTGTGGAACAAATTTCGCTTAAATTGGACATTTGGTCTTGCGAAAGGTGGCAGCTTGATGTTGTAGTTAATTGAAGACTACTAATTATTTGAACACTTCGTTCTAATGTTTCTTATTGCTAACGTAATATCAGTTTATTCACTAAAATGCAAAATTTAAATAAATATCGTGCCAGTTTTCACTATGTTGAATAGTTTTTGGTGATTCTGCAAGGAGCGTTCACGATAGTCTTCCAGTGATAATTTGAAACCTGAGATAATTTAAAACAATTATCACCTACAAGCGAAAGAGGTGCTTTAATAATACATGTTTAATCATTATGAAGTGTTTTAACTTCTAATTAAAATAAATGAATTGATATTCTCAGCTCACTTTACATGTTGTTTTCTTAGGTGTACGTAATAGTTAAAAAGGCTCATTATTATGTTCAATAAGATAAAGTTCCCTGCCATACTTAAAAAGGCATTTACAGTATTTCCGATGTAATTCTGGGTTCTGCCGAAGTTCTTAGAATGCACGTCAATTTTAATCGTATACTTATTTAATTAGAATGTATATGTCAACATGTTAAAAAGGCTCTACGATTTGTATTGAATTAGATGAAGCTAGGATAAGGATGAAATATAGTTTTCTTCTTGTTAATAATAATTTCGTGCTGCCTGGTTCGTGAATCTATATAATGGTATATTTTAGCCACTTACAACTAAATTACTATTATCACCATTGAACGATAAAGAGATACTTTAACAACCTGTATTAACTATAAAAAGCGTCTTGAATTTTCTGTATAAAATTAATAAATTTATGCACTTAGAGTCCATGCTTGAAGTGATGTCTCTGGTACTCTTCCTCGAATTGCTAGTCTTTTTTATTCTGCCGTCGCTGACTGTGGTCCATCTAGTTCCGTCCGTGTGAAGAGATGGGAAGCTGTTGTGGTGAACACGGAAAGAGAGAACTGCAGTAAGGGAAGCACATCTAGATGAGTTGGGTCCACTGTAGCCGAAGATTTCGCTGAACGCGCCGTCGTAGCCGCTTATTGGTGTAAAATAATGACCACCCGACTCCAGTGCATGTTGATATGCCGACCGGTTGGGAGGTCAAACGCGTTTTGTTATTTCGCCTACATACGTAATAAGAGAAAGAACTGTAATGCTGCAGCGCAAAGTGGGAAGTTTTCATTCGAAAACTATATGTGAATTGAATTGAATTGGCCTTATTTTACGTGGCGAGACTCAGGCCATGAGGCCTGATCTTCCGTCTGACCACGCAAATTTTGTTACGCTCCTTTCACCAACTAGCAGAGAAAGGAGGTATTTCTTGGGCGAGAAACAGGCGATTTCAATTTAGCTCAGAGGCTACGTCATTTAGGCTTGAGGATCTTTTACATGCAAGTAAATCTACTAACATGGGACAGCCGGCTTTACTTCCCGTCCGAAGGAAGGCGTACGAAGGAATTTTTCGCCCTTAAAAATCCACGGCTTCAATCGGGTTTGAACCCGCCAACTTGGGTACAACAGTTCGGTACGCTAACCGTTACACCATCGCCGCCGCATATGTGGTTTCCTATTTGTTGTAAATTGCTTCCCTTAACACGTTAGAATCCACATTTTGTGGATTCTTGACACTTAAAAATTGCCGCACAGTAAAACATATATCTGTCTCTCTGTCTGTCTGTCTGTCTGTCTGTCCGTCTGTCTGTGGTCAACTCTAGTGGCTAAACCACTCAGATGATTTTCGCCAAAATTGATATTCCCCGATCGATCTGGCCGAACCCGAGGCCATGCGAATTGTAAACGGAAAGTTTCATTTTTAAGGTACTTTACAAGAAGACTTAATATTTGCAAAATATTCTCAAAAATAATCCAATTTTTGTTTTGTTTTAATTTTCTTCTCGGATAGAGCAATGGACCGTTAAAATAGCGCTGGTCACGTTTTTGTTAAACTCTCTGAATTTTCGAAAGTTTCAAAAGTTCAAACTTTTTTCGATCTTTTCTACTACTATGACACGAAATATATTCGATACTCGTATATTCGACTTCTTTCTACACCTATATTTTATGTTACTTTTTAAATTTACATTAGATTACATTTCTTTCAAATTTGGCTAACGATCTAATTGGTGGTTATTGGGCCACTGAGTATGTCGCATATGCTTGTACACCGTGTATTATCTAATCTAAAGACGACTTCTCGTATTCGGTTTTCGGCCAATAGCGAGCGACCGCACGCTGCATCCCGAGTTGTGGGTTGCTTGCTCTTTGCCAAGCGATGAATATTCGGCGCTCGCCCTGCCCACCGCGTGTCGATCGCGTGTAAAAGAAAGGAATATGTGCCGAGCACATTAGCTGATCGGCATTGGGCGAGCAGTGGCTTGCTTCTTGGCGAATGGCGAATATATGATGTAGCCTTAAAAACAGAGCTTTTGCAAACATTGACATCTGATCCTGTAGTAAATATCCCCCTCCAAAGAGTAAAATTAGCGTTTTCGAAGTGTCTCGTTGTTTGCAATAGTTCTACCAACCCGGATATACAGCAATAAATAATTTGTTTAAATGTATTTGAACTGCAAATGGGCAATACCTGGTGGCAGCTAATTACATAAATAATACAGCTAACATGCAAATTACATATAATAATAATATTCATTATAATAAAGGTACAATAATAATCATAGAAACAATAAAAACTGGCGGCAAAATGACGATGGCACGCTCAGAAAGTTTTTGGAAATGAAACCGTTGATACACATTAGTCTTTTCTGCAATTTCTTGCTGAAACAGTATATTTACGCCTTTTGTTCTGTCCGCCATCGTCAAAACTCAATCGATCAGGGATGATGCTGCGGCAATAAGTGTTTTCACTGGGACATCCCAGCAGGGTTTAGTGACTAGTTTTATGGTGTTGAAAGTCAACTTCGGACAGAGGTGTGGCATACCTATAAGTAGTACAGGTGATGCTTATGATTCACAAAATAAATAAATAAATAAATAAATAAATAAATAAATAAATAAATAAAAAATAAAATAAAATGGATGTATCGTTTTGCATTCATTCATTCATTGATGGGCAACCGTAAGATTTTGTATATTGACAAAAATTAGAATTCAAGTTCTGAATTTGAACGCCGAAACACTTGTAAGCTAATTTTGTAGCTTGCTTTCGTGTGGTCTTCGATATGCAACGTTAAGAGCTGTGAGGCTATATCGCCCTGTGCCCAGTCCCCTGGATCTGGAAGTAAGAACTGTGTAATCACTATGACGTCTGTAAGGAGACTCGACTCCTGTGCTGGAGGCATGGTGGGGGTATGTACGAAAAACGACAGCGGTCTTAGTGCGATTTTTGAAACTGTGCACCTCAAGGTCCGTCTTCACGGTGGCGTGTCTCTGCATTTCGCGTCTTTCTCAGTCGTGCTGACAGATTACGAGCAGTGCTTGATACAGTCGTGATCATGCGACCTCTAGCGGCATGACAAAAGAGAAAGATGCGAAATGCAGTGACATATGCCACCGTCAAGACGGACCTTGAGGTGCACAGTTTAAAAAATCGCACTATAATCGGATACAATTAGCTTCACGCGGTGAATGTGAGAACTCATTTTTTGTTCGACCAAGTATGTCGCGCGTACACGTACTTGACCAACGCCTTCTATACTTTAGTGTGTGTGGGAGTGTGTGTGGGAGTGTGTGTATGTGTGGGGTGAGTGTGTGTGTGGGGGGTGAGTGTGTGTGTGTGTGTGTGTGTGTGTGTGAGTGTATGTGAATGGGAGTATAGGTGAGTATGTGTAGATGGCGTTGACATGACACAGGAGCTTGGTGGCCATTGTAAACACCTTAAAAGATTCTCCCATTGACCATGAAGTCTGTAAGGAGAAGACTTAACTCCGGTGTTGGAGGGGTGGTGGGGGAAAACGGTACGAAATGGTACGAGGGTACGAAAAACGTTTGCTACTAATAGAACTCGCTTACTTTCAGCGACACCCGAGGTGAATGAAGCAACTTCCCTCCGCTTTCCTTTCTACCAATAACGTAGCTCGTACACGTACTTGCCCAACGCCATCTACACTTTAGTGCACACTTAGTGTAGATAAGCGTAGTTAACTAAGTGTCATTTGCAAGCGTAATTGTAATTTTATTTCTTACGATTCTTTTTTAGCTGCGCTACGCGTTGTTTAAAAAGGATCAGTGGGTTTATACATAAATAAATGTCTTTATTGATGGCGAGACTCAGGACATTTAGCCTGCTCTGAAATTTATGAGTGTGATGAAATTTTTTTTATTGTAAGTTAGGGATGTGTTAAAGTTAATGATAAATATATGAGAAAGCTATGAGAATTTATTCAAAATTTAGACAAATTATATTTTCTGACTCAGCAAATTAGGTACAAAAAGGATTGGACAAATCTTGTATAAGTCAGTGAAAGGTTATTAAGTACTACTAAATGTTTCTCACAGAGGTTTCGAGGGAGCTAAGATTACGTACGTATAATTGAATTCCCCTAAAGAAGACTAGAAAGGGAGGAAATATCGTCAGCATACGAGCGAAAACATATCGAGTCAAGAGTTCAGGCCCTGAGTTCATTCCCTTTTATATTCAGCATGTTGTTCTTAAGTGTTTTTATCTCGTGTTTCTTCTTGATTAGTATTTAGTTTTGTTGTATACAATTCTTTATTTTGTGTTTTCATTTGGAGTATTCTAAGATGATTCAAGTGCTTTGTTTGAAAGAGGTATTTTTGAAGAGGGATGGCGGATGTTCAGGACTTTGTCGTTTGAACGCTTTATCTCTAGCACAACGCTCGGTATTTATACCCATACCAGATATTTACTTTCAGCAGATAAGCGGAATGAAACGTTCGTAAATAATGCAACGAGACAGTCCCCGGTGTAGTGAAAATAGCAGTAGGTTTGAAAGTTGTTTGCTTTACAAAGAGCTGAGCAGACTTTGTTTCAAATGTTGTGTGGTTAATAAGTCGTTTATTAGGCTCATGCGGTGGTAGCATTGTAACGTAAGTATTGGTTACACCTCATAACGATCACTTAAGTTCGAGACAATGCGATACTTACAGTATCGATTCTTTTGTTTTCTTTATTCTCGAGTATTGGTGTCTATTGGTGCATTGAAAATTCCGTGGTATCGATATCGGGACTGCTCTATTGCTGTCGAAAACTAGTGGTGCCTAAAACAGCACGTATTTTCACGCAAAATTACGCGAAAAGCACTCATATTTTCAAAAAATTATACATGATCATATCTTAAAATCTATCTTTAAGAAACAAATGACATTTAGAAAAAAAATCTGTATTTTAATATTTTACTTGAAGGAAGACTACGAAAACTTTGAACTTTTGCAATTTAAAAAAAATCAGGGTTTTGAACGTACAAGAGACCTGCACTGTTCTCTTAAACGTCATTCACACTATCCAACAACAACATTTAATCACTAACTCCTATGTGGTCGGATTGAGAGCACATACATCAGGTACCGTTGTTGACGCTGGGTAGTCACATGCTCAAAATGGAGAGAAGAAAAGACATTTAGGATCGGATTATACTTTAGCATATACACTTTATTCGTGAGATTTGCATGTTTCATTATTGCCCTTTTCTGTGACTTGCACGTTTATCTTATTTTCCTTTCTCAAGGGCTGCAAGTTAGTGCACGTATTAGCCACACGCCCGCAATGCTGACAGAGTTTTTGTGAATTATGGGGTAGAGTGAGGGTCTAATGATGGGGGATTCGAGACAAAATGGACAAGGAAGTGTTGTTCGCCAATTGAGTTTACCCGTTGCGATCCGCCTGAAGTCATTCCGAGGTAACTACCGAAGCGAGCAGTCGATCTATTAAATCCGCCTGAGTTCAACTAAATACAAGTACTAGTACGAGTAAATAAGTAAATAAGTATGTAATGCATGTATGTATGTATGTATGTATGTACGTATGTACGTATGTATGTATGTACGTATGTATGTACGTATGTATGTACGTATGTATGTACGTATGTATGTACGTATGTATGTACGTATGTATGTACGTATGTATGTACGTATGTATGTACGTATGTATGTACGTATGTATGTACGTATGTATGTACGTATGTATGTATGTATGTATGTATGTATGTATGTATGTACATGGCGAAACAGCCTGTGAACTGGCTCAGGCCAACCAGTGACGTCCCTGCCTCGCGGCCATGGGTTAAATAGTACGTGGGGTTAGCACGTAGTCATCCCCACGCACTAGTAAGAGTACGTTCAGCTAAATAGCTAAAGACTAGCTATTTAGCTATTTAGCTAGAAGCTAAAGCTAAGACATTACCCATGTCTCGGCGGCGGCGATGGTGTAACGGTTAGCGTTTCGGACTCTTGTACCGAAGTTAGGGTTCAAACCCGATCGAAGCCGTGGATTTTTCAGGGCGAAAAAATTCTTCGTACGCCTTCCTTCGGAGGGGAAGTAAAGCCGGCTGTCCCATGTTAGTAGATTTACTTGCATGTAAAAGATCCTCAAGCCTAAATGACGCCTCTGAGCTAAATTCAAATCGCCTGTTTCTCGCCCAAGAAATACCCCCTTTCTCTGCTAGTTGATGAAAGGAGCGTAGCGAAATATGCGTGGTCAGACGGAAGAGCGTCTCTCCACGTAAAATAAGGTATTAATTCAATTCAATTCAGTCTCTGCAGAGACTCTGACTGGGAGGTTCTACGGCTCGAGTCCGGACGGTGGTAAATTTTCGACCTCGCTACGTAGCTAAACCGAATGCTACCGCTGTCTGGAAGAGACTTTTCGCGGCCGGTTGCTCTGGTTGATGGTTTTCCCTATCAACATCAGGCAAATGCCGGAGCAATGTGCCAACAAACGGGCCTCGTGCGCACGCCTCTTTCCATCGTACTCCTTGCCCTTTCCCCATCGTACTCACACACACTTCACTGGCACACATGTCGGAAGACCATTCTCAGGTTGACCCGACTGACGGCGGTGCTCCGCTGGGGGAAATCCCTCGCAAGCCATGAGGTCAGTACCGGTTTTCGGGAACGTGTGATAAATGTGGGCGTCAAGCGTTTGTTTGTGCATGAGCTAGCTAGATAGAGGGGGAGAGAGAGAGAGAGAGAGAGAGAGAGAGAGAGAGAGAGAGAGAGAGAGAGAGAGAGAGAGAGAGAGAGGCAGGCAGAGACTGAGAGACAGGCAGGCAGAGACTGAGAGACAGACAGGCAGAGACTGAGAGACAGACAGGCAGAGACTGAGAGACAGACTTGTAAGACGGACGAGGAGGCAGAACACAAGTAACAATTAAATTGTTCTGTGAAGCAGATTTTTTGCCATCCACCTTATTCACCACATTTTTCACGTCCGGGCCAATAACTCTTTTCATATCTGAACATTCATTTGAAGAGTTCAGGATTCGACTCGATTGAGGACATCCAGAAAGAAGTGACAGTCAAACTTATCGCAATTCCGAAAAAAGACGTTTCTGACGCCACGAACAAATTGAAAAAAGTCGTACGGATCTACGTATCACATCAAATAGATCTTGTTTTGAGTAAATAAACGGTCGAAATTCATGCGATTTCGATTTTAGATTTGTTATTGCCCTACACCGTGAAATTATGAACTGAGGTGTTGTAATTGAGTAGTACAAAACTGAGTACTATTTTGCCACCATTTATTTTTATTTTACCATTTACTCTTTCGTAATCCGAACATTTCTATCGAGTGTTCAAGATTCAATTCGATTAAGGACATCCAGAAAACTGTGACATTAAAATTCAACGCCATTCTGAAATGAGACTTTTCTGATGCCGTGAAAAAAAAGAAAAAAAAATGTACGGAGAAATGTATTACATCAAATATATCTTGTTTCGTGTAAACAAACGGTCGAAATTCATATGCCCTTTGATGTCGGCATTGTCATTACTCTATTCCGTGAATTTATGGACTGGCGTGCTAAGGCAGTCCATAATTGTGGAGTACAACGCGATAGCCACCATTTACTCTTTCGTAATCTGAACATTTCCATGAAGTGTTCAAGATTCAACTCGATTGAGGACATTCAGAAAACTGACAGTACAACTTAACGCAATTCCGAAATGAGACTTTTCTGACGCCGTGAAAAAAAAAACAAAAAAGTCGAATGGAGAAATGTATTCTATGAAATATATCTTGTTTTGTGAAAACTAACGGTCGAAATTCATATGCCCTTTGATTTCGGCATTGTCATTACTCTAGTCCGTGAATTTATGAACTGGCGTGCTAACGCAGTCCATAATTGGGCAGTACAACGCGATAACCATCATTTATTGTGTCGTAATCTGAACATTTCCCTGAAGTGTTCAAGATTCAACTCTATTGAGGGCATCCAAAAATCTGTGACAGTAAATCTCATCGCAATTCCGAAAAGACACGTTTCTGACGTCTTGAAAAAAAAACACAAAAAAAGTAGAATGGAGAAATGTATTCTATGAAATATATCTTGTTTCGTGTAAACTAACGGTCGAAATTCATATGCCCTTTGATTTCGGCATTGTCATTACTCTAGTCCGTGAATTTATGAACTGGCGTGCTAACGCAGTCCATAATTGGGCAGTACAACGGGATTTACGGAGTGCTATGCATCGAGAACTCCTATCGGTGACGCCCCAACGTTCCCGGACACGTCGTGGGCTGTGAGCATGCGTCATGCACGCAGGCTGCGTCCCAGCGAAATGGGTTTCCATTAGTGATGGCGTCAGTTATGAATGAGCCTTCTGATGGCGCTTCCAAGTCTCGAGTGTTGTCGGTGTAGTTTGATAGAACATTTGTTTGCTTCTTGTTTTACGTTTTTACTTGTTGCACTCTGTTTTTCTTGTACAAAAAAATTCATTTGATGGTTTTAAACGTGTGTGGAATGCTATGTGAATGCGATAGGTATGGTGTGTACAAGTGAGACCTGTTCGACATTTCTGGAGATGGGAAGAAAATATGCATGAAACTAGAAATAGTATTAATGCTTAATATGAACCCCCAAATAGATTGACATTTTTACAGATGAAATTGTCCATGGAAGATCTTTCCTTGGGTGAAAATTATGTGCATTTGTTACAAGTGGTAATGAATTACGTTTTCGTCGATTAATATTTTTGGTCTTTCCCTTCTTTTCTCTTCTTTTAGGAAGGAAATTGGTAAACTCATGTGTAGTCAGTTAAGAGGAATAAACCTTTGTAAACGGTGGGTTTTTTCTCCTACCGGATGCTCCTCTATGGGTGCGAAAAGAGAGGGGGAGAGAGACAGAGTAGGGAGGTCATCTATGCTCTGACACCAAACGTCTCTGTCAAAATTCAGGCATCAAAGCTAAGGCATCAAAGTTAAACTTTTGAAACCGTCTTAGTACTAAAAGCAAAATATAAACTTTTGTTATTAAATATATTGATGCGATCCGACGGATATGCAATGTTTGAGATGCGGTTTCTATTTTTAAAAGTTCTTCATTATTTCGTGCAACTTATTACGTTGGATTCACGGACTGAAACTGTCAAGTTTTGGATTTCGGTAGTTTTTATGTACCCTTCAAAGCATATTTTCCCTCACCCCCACTTCTCAACAAATCGCCATTCACTTTTCGTTATCTGAGAATGCACCGCCCGACTTCATCCCGTTTCGTTCATCTGGTGTTTCGGAAGGAGTAAACATTCATCTTAAGTTTCTATGCATAAGTAGCGCTAGTAGATGCTCTCGCGTCGGTCCAGAGAAAACTTCAAACTCAGATGAACATGACAGAATCTTCGAAATTATTAATTCGAATTACCTCGATGTTAAAACATCGAGGTAAGATGCTCGTGATAGATGGTTTCAAGTTTAGTTTCCACAAACGTTTAAGCGGTGGTTGTCAACGTTCACAGTGCTCAAAAATCCAAGTGCAAATGATTCTTGGAAACTCACAAGAGAGGGTAATTGATAATCCATCAATGTGATTCTAAGCGGACCGCGATAAACGTGGAAATCTATCCTTGCATTAAGGAGGGATATGGAGCGGGATGTAATCGGGCTATGCCCATTTGAAGAGGTAAATAAAGGCCTAGGAAACGACTGCGGGATGGAGTTGGGCTATGCATTTTTGGGGGTGTAAAAGGCTTAGGAAAACGTGACCGCGGGATGTAGTCGGGCAATTCCTTTTTGGGGATGCAGGTAAAAGGCTTAGAAAACGACTGCGCGATGTTTTCGGACTATACCATTTCGGTGATGTAGATGAAGGGTTTAGAAACGTCGCCATGGGCGCGGCGTCACCCGGACAGACTAGTAAATACTGTCTTCGGCCGCGGAAGCCTCGGGGTTAGACACGTTTACCGCGAGATGGTGTCTTTTGAGGATGTAGATAAAAAGCTTAGGTAAAATTGACCGCGGGATGTAGTCGGGCCGCCCGCACGGCGCAAGGGATGACGGGATCCGCAGCTGTTCTGGGCCCAGCGGAGGCCTTGTTTCCTGGAGTCATGGCCCCCCTCGCTGCCTGCGACAACTGCCCGCCGAGAGGCGTCGTTCGCTTGTTGGCAAGGTCGCGAGGCGTCTCCTTGGCGTAGGTGGGAAGAGCGTGTCGGCGTGCGCCGGAGGGCGGGGCGGGGCGGGGTGGGGTGGTGAGGGTCGATCGACCGACGGTGCAGCTCTGTGCCGCGCTGGGCTAGGCCCAGGTCTCGCCCCTCCCAACACACGCCCCGCCTCGCCCCGCCTCGCCCCGCATCGCCCCGCCTCGATCCGCCTCGCCCCGCCTCGCTCCGCCTCGCCCCGCCTCGCCTCGCTCCGCCTCGCCCCGCCTCGCTCCGCCTCGCCCCGCTTCGCCCCACCTCGCTTCGCCCCACGTCGCTCCGCCTCGCTCCGCCTCGCCCCACCTCTCTCCGCCTCGCTCCGCCTCGCCCCGCCTCGCCCCGCCTCGCCCCGCCTCGCTCCGTCTCTCCCCGCCTCGCTCCGCCCCGCCTCGCTCCGCCTCGCCCCGCTTCGCTCCGCCTCGCCCTGCCTCGCCCCGCCTCGCTCCGCCTCGCCCCGCTTCGCTCCGCCTCGCCCCGCCTCGCTCCGCCTCCCTCCGCCTCCCTCCGCCTCGCCCCGCCTCGCCCCGCCTCGCCCCGCCTCTCTCCGCCTCGCCTTTCCTCGCCCCGCGCCGCCTCGCTTCTCCTCGCCCCGCCTCGCCCCGCGTCGCACCGCCTCGTCCCACGTCGATCCGCCTCGCCTCGCCCCGCCTCGATCCGCCTCGCTCCGGCTCGCACCGCCTCGCCCGGGCTCGCCCCGCCTCGCCCCCTCTTCAACCTCCGCCCGTTACCGATCCCGCCTCCGCTTTGGCACCGGACCCCTCTTCTGCACCTGCTCACGTCCCCGCCCCTTCTCCTCCCACACGCCTTGGACCACGCGCTATATTTCCTTCCTCTTCCTTGTCCCATCCTCACCCTTTACTTACACTTACTGGGAGATCGGTCGGAAACTTAAAGCTTGTCCGGTTGGAGCTGAGCCCACTGGAGGGAGATACCTGCTTGAGGAAAACACCGCTACCTCACGAGCAAAAACACGCACTACAGGACTAACGAACTTAGCAGTTGTCGCGCCTGGAATCACTAACAATCAATCGATCAATCTTCCACCTCGCTCACGCTCCGTCTTACTGCCGCCTGCACACCCTCCCCGTTTGCCCTCATTCGCTCTGTTCCCTCCTCACCCACCCCGCCCCCTCCACGAGAGACAAGGGCATAGGAAGCGCGTTACCCTCTTCTGGTGCATTCCCCACTTTCTACGAATTATTCTTCACTACGTAAGAAAGGTAGTTTTCTGGCGCTCCTTCTTTCTCTTTCTTCCTCTTTCTCTCGCTCTATCTCTCTCTCTCTCTCGCTCTCTCTCGCTCCCTCTCTCTCGCTCGCTCGCTCGCTCTCTCGCTCTAGCTCTCTCTCTCTCTCTCTCTCTCTCTCTCTCGCCCTTTTTCATTTTCTACAGATTTCTTTCTCTGCCAATCTCTCTCGCACGCTCACTCACTCACTCGCACAAACACACAAAGACATACACACACACACACACACACACACACTCATTTTCTTAGTATGTGTCGTGCTTTCTGTCTATCCCGCTTTCTGTTTTTCGTATCCAATTTATTTCTCTCTTCCCCACTTTTATTGCCGTTTTTTGCCGTTCTCTTTCTATTTCTCCCCCCCTCTGTTCTCAGCTCTCCGCAAAGCATTCGTTTATTCTCTATTTCCCTCACTCTCCGTTTGTCCGCTCTCTCCTTTTGTCTCTCGTTTCCCCTCGTCTTCCCCGTCCTCTCTCTCGTTCTTCGTTTTCGTGCCGAGAGGGCAGTGAGATTAACAGGGACGTGGAAAAGAATCTTGTCTCGCGGCTCCCCTCCCGTACAGCCTCCTCTTCGCCTTCATTACCCGCCTCGCCGTCGACTTTTTCTACCGGTCGCGTGCGAACCAATCTGTGGGAAGGCGGCCTGCAGTCCGTCTCATCCTATAATCACTTCGTCCGTCATGTTTTTGGCGGTGGCGTCGTCACGTAGTTTCTCTGACTTGGCTGCCTTCGCATTTCTCTGGAGGGGACCCGTTGCGTTGTGGACGGATGCCTCGCAAACCTTGACCTCTGAGTCGCGGGGTTCAAATCCCGGTCGGAACGTGTGGAATTGTGGGGGATTAAGCGGGTTACCGGCAGATTTTGTTTCTGGGTTCTCCCGTTTCACCTGCTTCTCATTGCACCATTGCAACATCTTATCGTAGTCCTCCAATTATTGAAATCTTTCATCCTTTCTAGGCATAGCCATGACGATTAGGCGCTGGTGGCATAATAAAGGACCAACACGGCGAGTCTACCCTTGTGCCTTCCAACCGACGGAACTGGGCCATTTGAAAGTAGTGGAGGACAAGCAGGGTTCGTAGCAGGTATTGTCGGGGTTCTCCCGTTTCGACTGTCTCATTCCACCGTAGTTACATTCGTGTTATAGTCACCGCCGCAATGATTCATCTACTCAGGAAGCAGTGACATCATAATAAATACTAATAGGTTATTTCTATGGCGAGGCTACTCATGTTGCATCGGCCACACTGCTTGCCTGCCAGCACTGGAATTGGGGTTCAAATCCCGGTCGGTCCATGTGGAATTTGTTGTGAACATCACGTTTTATCCGGGTTCTCCCGTTTCCTTTGCCTTTTATTTCCTATTTATCAATTCTATCGTTCAGAACAATTCTTCCTAATTATCTACCCATCGAATTGATTCATCCATTCCAAGTATGACCATATAGCTTTGACGCTAACAATAAAGAATACAACAATGCCGACAGCGTACAAGCGGCTCTGACAGTTCTCTCGCCACGTGCTGGGGTACGTCATGTGACCTGCTCTGAAGCAATCAGCTTGCGAGGAATTGTTTACTTTCTCACAGCCAGCGTTCTGCGTTGCCGCTCATCTGGCTCACACGAAGACACGGAGGCGATAAGGTTCGGCTCTGGCGAGAGTTATGAACACAATATCAAGACGTATCGGCAACTGTCAGTAAGTGATAAATGGTTTGAGATGTCGTTGATCTGTCATGTATGTGGTGCCGTGTGTGTATTAATTCTACGGCAACAGCGCACCGAACTGTCATAGTCACTTATATGCTGCCGGTACGTCGAGTACGGTTCAACTACTCGTTTCGCTGCGGCTACACTGCTGCAGGTCACGCGGCGAGTGTCGCGAGAGGGCGCGAGGAAAGGTCGTGGGGGCGAGGCACTGCGGAGAGGGGCGTTCATTGAAGATATCCTGTCGCAAACCTCAAATGCACTTCCCCGTATTCGGACTGTATAGCAGTGACGCGACATCCATAACAGAACGTCGATGTTAGCAAACATCGATGTTCAAAATTAATACATCGATGTTCAAAATAGATCGACTTAAAAAGTCGATGTTTTTGAACGTCGATGTTTTGTGACCTCCAACATTAAATTCATGTGCATTAAAATTTAATTTGTCAATGTTCATGTTTATGAAGTATCCGAATAAGGGTACGAGTAGAAGGGAGACCCGACGCCCAGAGCGTATGTGTTGACCACATTTCAATGTGCGAAATGAATATGAGAAAAGATAAATACAAGGGCATGGAAGGCATCACTGGCGAGAGAGTTTAGTGGAGGAAAGTAGTACAAACAGCATTCCTTTGGGTCCAGCATATGGACTGTTACCGTCATGTAAACTTTTTCAGTATTGTGACCGTGGGAATTTTTCGTTCTGAAACAAAACATCGGAAAAGGCAAAACATCGATCACAAAACATCAATGTTAAAAAACATCGGCGTAAATAAATCGTTTAAAACATCGATGTTTCTAGAAAAACATTGATGTTTTGAAAACATCGGCATCGATGTCGCATCCCTACTGTATGCCGACGAATAAATATTTCATAATAACTTGTTTCTTTTTGGATTTTTATTACTAATGCTTCACAATTCATCCAGATTATCCTTACTTCTAAAGAAACTTTACATACACTATTAGACTTCCCTGAATTCAGACTATATATTAACATAACGTGAAAGCGGCGTGGAGGGTGACGAGAAGGGAAATGCGGGGTGGGAGGAGCGAGGCGAGGCGTGAGGCAGAGCGTTTATTGAAACCTCCCACTCTGAAACATATATAACACTTCTTCGTATTACGTCTGTACAGGATAAACCAGAACAAATGTTACAAACTTCTAGGTCATGTAGAGGGATGTAAAATTATCACTTTTTTTTTCAGAGGAAAATATGGTGTGAAATTTCATGTATAGGAATTACGCTACTCTGATTGTTAAGGAACTCATCAGGCACGCGTGATTGACAGGTCACATTCTGGATTTCATGTGCCAGCCAAACTACATTTAATGAGGAGTTGCTTGACATTAATGGGCAAATGTCTCATTTATATCTTTGTTAGGAGGATTATTTTCAGTTGCAAAAGATGAATATTTTTGTGATTTCTATTATTCATTTCAAACATTAAATCTACTAAGTGTGTAAGTTAGTCGTTGGCAAATACACGAAGATTTTGACCAACCGTGCAGTTGTAAGTCTTCCTGTGTGTGATAAGAAAAGACACCAAATCAGAAATATAAATCTTCCTTCAAAGAATTTGCAAATGTGTAATGTACACACGGACAAACATAATGAACATAACCTCAAGCTCACTTAGTAAACTATCTGACAGTGAGTTTCTCGGGAGTACAAGAGTAGGTATTTTCGTGATTCATGTCTGAGGTGCCACAGATTAGCCAACCAAACGTGGTAGTGCACTCGATCGAAGTATTTCCCCGCGATCTACCACAACCTCGCGAAGGATAGTCCGTTGCTGTGTGGCGTGAGCGGCTGTTTAAACGCGCGGGGGCGTATCGCATTCTGTGGCGATCGCGGAGCGCATGTGTCAAGCGACAATCAACTCTACGAGAGTGACAGAGACAGTTGCGTGGGAGTACGCGAGTAAGTGTTTTCGTGAGTCATTTGTCTCAGCTCTGTTGCTGAACTACAGGTTAGCCAACCAAACCGTGACTCTGCGACCTACCGAAATATTTCACGAAGGCAAATTTCGCTTTGCGTGGCGTACGCGTCTGTTTAAACGCGCGGGGGCGTGGCTTCGTGAGGCTTCCGGTGCGCGTGGGTCGAGCGACAATCAACTGT
This sequence comes from Gryllus longicercus, assembly GCA_038098605.1. Taxonomy (NCBI): domain Eukaryota; kingdom Metazoa; phylum Arthropoda; class Insecta; order Orthoptera; family Gryllidae; genus Gryllus; species Gryllus longicercus. The sequence goes on along the minus strand of JAZDUA010000511.1, from coordinate 942,909 downwards.
ATGAGATATACAGACACAGTCGCGCGGACGTACGCGAGTAGGTGTTTTCGTTAGTCATCTGTCTAAGCTCTGTTGAGGAAGTACAGGTTAGCCAACTTAACCGTGCCTCTGCGATCTACCGAATTGTTTCTCCACGTGCACGGAGGTCAGTTTCGCTCTGCGTGGCATAGGCGGCTGTTTAAACGCGCGGGGACGTGTCGTGTCAAGCGACATCAACTTTACGAGAGTGACTGAAACAGTTGCACGGGAGAACGCGAATAGGTATTTTCTTTAGTCATCTGTCTAAGCTCTGTTGAGGAACTGCAGGTTAGCCAACCAAACCGTGACTCTGCGACCTACCGAAATATTTCACGGAGGCAAGTTTCGCTTTGCGTGGCGTATGCGTCTGTTTAAACGCGCGGGGGCGTGGCTTCGTGAGGCTTCCGGTGCGCGTGGGTCAAGCGACAATCAACTCTACGAGATTAACAGAGACACATGTACGGGAGTACGCGAGTAGGTGTTTTCGTGAGTCATCTGACCCAGCTTTGTTCAGGAACTACGGGCTAGCCAACCAAACCGTATCTGCATTCTACCGAATTGGTTCTCCACGTGCACGGACGCCAGTTTCGCACTGCGTGGCATAGGCGGCATAGATCGCCAATCAACTCTACGCGATTGATAGTGACAGTTTGCTCGGGAGTACGCGAGTTGGTGTTTTCGTGAGACATCTGTCTAAGCTCTGTTGAGGAACTACAGGTTAGCCAACCAAACCGTATCGGCATTCTACCGAATTGGTTCTCCACGTGCGCGGAAGTCAGTTTCGCTCTGCTCAGCTTCGTAAGGTGTACAATAGCGCGGGGGCGTGTCGCGTCGTATGGCGATGCACGTGGGTCGAGCGACAATCAACTCTACGCAATTCACAGGGACAGTTGCGCGGGAGTACGCGAGCAGGTGCTTTCGTGTGTCGTCTGTCTGAGCAGCACCAGGTTCGCCAACCAAAATGTACCTGCGCGATCCAGCGAAAATTGGCGGACGGTTCGGTGTTGCGTGGCGTGGGCGGCTGTACAAACCCGCGGGAGCGTGCGTCTACGATCTCCCGAAATGCTTCTCCGCTAGCATGGAGGACAGTTCCGCTCTGTGTGGCGTAGGCGGCTAGGTATGGCAAGGCGTAGGGACTTGTCCTGTGACGATCGGTGCGCGTTGGTCGAGCGACAATCAACCACGTGTGATTGACAGTGACAGTTGCACGGCAGTAAGTGTATTCGCGAGTCATGTGTCTGAGAAGCCGCAGTCTAGCTAGCCGAAAAGAGTAAGTGCGGTTTACCGAAAATTGGCGGGCGGTTCGGTGCTGCGCGGCGTGGGTGCGGCTTGTCAAACGCGCGGGGGGCGTGGCGCGTCCTGTGGCGATCGCGGCGACAGTCAAGTGTCGAGTGACAGTCAAGTCTAGGCGATTGACAGTGACAGTTGCGCGTGAGTATACAAGTAAGTATTTTGTTGAGTCATCTGTCCAAGCTCTGTTGAGGAACTATAGGTTAGCCAACCAAACCGTGACCGCGATCTACCGAAATATTTCTCCTTGAGCACTGAGAACAGTTTCGCTCTGCGTGACATTGGCGGCTCTATGAACGCGCGGGCTCGTGCCGCGTTCCGTGGCGATCGCGGCGCGCGTGGGTCGAGCGACAATCGACTCTATGAGATTGACAGAGCGGGAGTACGCGAATAGGTGCATTCGCGAGTCATGAGTCTGAGCAGCCGCAGTCTAGCTAGCCGAAAAGTGCCAGGGCGGTCTACCGAAAATTGGCGGACGGTTCGGTGCTGCGCGGCGTGGGGGCGGCCGCATAAACGCGCGGGGGCGTGGCGCGTCCTGTGGCGATCGCGGCGCGCGTGGGTCGAGCGGCGTCGCCGCGCGCGTGCCACCTGCCGCCCGGCCCCTCTCTCTCTCTCTCTCTTTCCCTCTCCCTCTCTCTCCGCGCGCGGCTCCGCTCCTACCGCGGTGTCCTTGGTCGCGGCGGCCGGGGGCCCCTCGCAGGGGGGCGGCGCGGCGCGGCTCGGCGCGGCGCCGCAGCGCGCATGCGCGGCCGGCCGCCCGCGCCCTCGAGCCGGCCGCCGCCCCTCGCCTCCGCCGCCGCGGCTACTGCGTCGCAGCCGCCCGCCTCAGCCGCATCGCCTCGACGCGCGACGCGACGCGGTGCCGGTGTGTGACGCCCAGCGCCGCCCCCGCGTGCGCCCGCGTGTGTGTGTGTGTGGTGGTGGTGGTGCGTCTTCGGCGCTCGGACCCCATGTCGTGGCCGGCCGCGCGCCCGCCCGCCTTCTGCCGCCCGCCGCCGCCGCCCCCGCGCCGCCGCTCTCCGCCCTTCTTGGAGCCGCCGCCGCCGCCGCTGGCCGGCGCCCGCCCGCGTCGCCCGCGCCGCCCGCGCCGCCGCCGCCGCGGCCGCCGCCGCCCGCGCCGACACCGCGGCCCCGCCGCCGCGCTCGCCCTCGCCGCCGTCGCGTTTTCGGCTGCGTCGTCGTCGTCGCTGCCGGCGTCTACGTCCTCCGCGCTGCCGGAGAAGCTTCTGGACGCAGGGGCACGCGGTCCGCCGCCCCCGCTTCCGCCACCGCCGCCGCCACCCCGGCGCTCGCGCCCGCGCGCGCCCAGCCGCTGCCGCCCGCGCGACTCGGCCAGCGCGTGAATGCTGCTCTCCCGCTGCTGCGACTTCGGTACGTCCCTCTGTCCCCCACCCTCTACCCTAAACGCACGCGGCGCGAGGCGTGCGGCACGCCCACGCCACGCCCCGCGCACGGCGTCGCACGCCCTCCACGCGGCCACGTCGGCGGTCGTGACCCTGCAGCGGTTCGGCGTTCCAGCGCCCCCTGGGCAGTGATGCAACCGACGACAGTCCCTGTGTTTTACCAGGGGGCTTTGCGAGGCTGGAAACGCAACCCTCCGTGCCAGTTCTGTGCAACAACACGCTCGACTGGGACTCCATTGTGATGTCGTACTCGCCGATGAGGTTGTGGCTTCGGGCACTGCCCACAGTGTGTCAGTTTTTGCCAGGACATCCCATAGTTCTTGATAATCGTGTTGCTTGCTGTCGCAGTGAGCGAGAATTACTTCGTTTCATCTGTGCGCTTTGTTCCGTGTCGACGCTTCCTAACCTGGGCCGTCGTCAGTTCAGTGCACTGACATCCCGGCAGTGCTCCACTGATGTTTCTTGCTGTCGGAATGGTCGAAGGTCACTGGGTTTCACCTGTTCTCATGAGGGTTATGTGGACCGCTCTCCCGCTGCCGTGACTTCGGTACGTCTCTCTCTCTCCCCACCCTCTACCCTAAACGCATGCGGCGCGAGGCGTGTCGCACGCCCACGCCACGCCCCGCGCACGGCGTCGCACGCGTCGGCACGCCCTCCACGTGGCCGCGTTGGCGCTCTCAAGAGGAGTGGCGTTCCAGAGCCCCCTGGTAGTGACGATCCTCGCTGATGCAGTCGACGATCGTTTGTCTTAACAGGGGGCTTTGTCCTGGCCTCAATCCCTGTGTTTTACCAGGGGGCTTGGCTAGTTTAGTGCAACAACAGGTTCGTCTAGTACTCCATTGTGATGTTTATTGCTGTCGTACTCGCCGGTCACCAGCTCATTTTCGTTGCTTCGTCCGAACCAGGGGGCTTTGTGAGGCCGGAATCGTCCTGGCCTCAATCCCTGTGTTTTACCAGGGGGCTTGGCTAGTTTAGTGCAACAACAGGTTCGTCTAGTACTCCATTGTGATGTTTATTGCTGTCGTACTCGCCGGTCACCAGCTCATTTTCGTTGCTTCGTCCGAACCAGGGGGATTTGTGAGGCCAAAATCGTCCTGGCCACGAACTGGCCTTCGCCAGTTCAGTGCTCTAACCTGCTTCCCAAAGGCCACCATAGTGATGTTTGTGATGTTTGGTTGCAACGTTGCAGCGCTTACGTTCGTGCTCTCAGTGTGAAGTGGTTCCTGATGTCTCGAGCAGTGCCTATTCAGTGCACTAACGTATCTGACGAGTCTTTCTTACTGGCGTGATCGCCGCTCTTTGTACCTCCTCTCAAGTTTGTTGAATGGCGTCAAGCGCCTTCATTTCAGTGTACTAATAATGTATCTGTGACCTAGTGGTTGCTGTCGCAGTCACCAAAAGTCTCTCCGTTTCTTGTGGTTTCATGGGGGCTTTGGAACCATCCTCCCCCTAAAAAGAACGTAGGCGACGCGAGGTGTGTGTGGCACTCCCACGCCCCTACGCGGTCACGTTGGCGCTCTCAGTGTAGTGTTGATCCAGAGCTCCTTATATATATCTTCCCGGGCGCCGATCGTCTTTTGACTTTACGTGGTCTCACCTGGGGGCTTTGTGACTGCCGGATTTATCCTGGCCTCAAGTGTTGCATGTTCAGATCACTAACACATCTGTTGGGGCTCCCATCGCGTCGTTCGTGTTGTTGTAGTCACCACGTCGTTGTACGTGTCTCGTGATTGTTTAGTTTGTCGCTTTGAGCGTCTTCATTTCAATGCATGAATATATCAGAAACCTCCAGTGATGTTCTAGTCCACTAGTGATTGCTGTCGAAATCGCGAATCGTCACTTGTTGGTCTCATGGAGGCTTTGTGGGCGTGAATGCTGCTCTCCCACTGCTGCGACTTCGGACCGCTTCCCCCCTCTCTCCCGCAAACGCACGCGACTTGGGGGGTGTGACACGCCCACGCCTCGGCTTCGGTCGCGGGATCATGCATCTGCCGGTCACGTTGGCGCTCGTGAGGGGCCATCTATACATTACGTAAAGCAAATTTGGTGTATTTTGAATGGCGCCTCTCCTGCAACGCACCCATAACGTGAGCTTGAACCCACTCCAACTAAATAATTACGTAACACCTGCGAATAATTACGTAATACCCGCTCCCTTTTTAAATTCAAGAAGTGAAAATAAGTTATAGCACAATAAACAAATTGCATTCATTTTATTTGTACTGTATATTAAGGATTATGATAATGAATCTTGGCATTAATTGTCGATTCTGACTGCTCCTTACAATAAGATTGAGGTCAAGTTTTTTGAGTGAAGGAAGAACGCACTGGCGAGAAAATTTCTGACCACAACCCGTGCACTCGCCGTCGTTGTGGATGGCGCATGGGCGAAAGTCTACCGCGCCAATTTAATTGTGTTCTAGAAAACACTACAGATCTGTTTTGAAAATTTGTTTTCAAATAATTTTTCGATCGAATTATGCATGGGCTATATGAATCATGAGCCAGTACGTGGTTGAAATTATTTTTGCTTCACAAACAACCGTTCATCCTTGATTCTGTGAAGGCGATTTCCAAGAAGCAGGGTGGGGCCTAACTTTGACAGTACATGACGATTCCAGCAACGTAAATTGCAAACTTGCATATGAAATATTCCGATTTCGAAATACAAACATATTAAAATGTAACATCATGTGTATCTTTAAGTAAAATATGTAAACATTTGCAAAAATACCGAAATATGTAAAATAAAAATGGTCCTAATTCATTCAGTATATCCTGTAAACTCAAAAAAAATTTACTCAATGTAGGTATCTTATTCCCGTAGAAATATTTATTTACATGAAAATCGGTTCCGTAGTTGTAACCTCAGTGTACTAAGATTGCGTATCTTTCTTCAAATTGCCAGGACCGAAACCTTTTTTAACACGCCCCCATCTGTCAAGAGCAAAACTTTCCAAGCTCCCTTGAACATTTCTATTGGTAAGTGTTACATTGAGTAATAATACACTTATTGGTTTATTCGTTACAATTTTATTAGTTTATTATTTCGTTTCCTTCTTGTTGAATTTTTTTAGATTAGGTCAAGAAAATGCTATACGATTAATGATTAGTAATAATATTATTATTAATATTGTAAGTTGTAATTTAAAGTAAACGGAGATTAAGAAAAATCAGTGAGAAGAATGAGCTTTTACCAGATTCTCGATCCTTCGTTGAGTATCAGAAAGTGCACAACGTAAATCATTAACAATGTCAAGTTTGCCCGGATACAACACGCACTACCCTATCACATCCCGGGAGTCCGGTCGGAAGCTTAGATCGTGTCCTGGCTGGGGCGGTGCTTCGCTGGAGGGAGATACCTGGTTGGGAACAACCCGTTAGCCGACGGCTTGGTCCGCGCCGGATCTCGCCATCCAGCGGGGGAAGACCACCGCCGCCTCCCGACGAGAAACATGCACCACACTTACGGGACTAATGACCTTATCAGTTGACGCGCCCAGAATCACTAACAGTCAATGACTGAATTTGAATCTCCTTATTGTCGTATTCATCTGTTTACTGCACACGTGGACTGGGTGTGTATTTGCTGCGAACGTCATCACATCAGTGTACTATTATTGCCCCACAGACTTTATGTAGTGAAGCCCCTTTGCCTCGCATTTATCTATTTCGTTTTATTATCGTTCTAATGCGTATTCGATGTACTCCTTGTTGATGTTGTGACGTTAATGCATGAACATTGCCCCGTAATTCAGCGAGGTTCATCGGTTGAAGTGGCTCTGGGCATCATCGGATATTACTGCGGAGCCGGTGACCGGTTTCGAGTCCCGAGAGTGGCATATTTTTTTTAAACTACGTACATAGCTAGGTCGAATAGAACCGCTGTTTGGGGAATAATTCTCGTAGTAGAATACTGCTGTTTCTTCAATCAACACTAGGCGAATACCAGAGCTGTACCCTACCAAACTGACTACGGACTGCAAGCCATCAGTCTTTCCTCTTCGTTGTTCAATATTCATCCGCTCTTCACAAACACACACTCGCTTGCTCGCTCGCTCGCTCGCTCGCTCACTCACTCACTCACTCACTCACTCACTCACTCACTCACTCACTCACTCACTCACTCACTCACTCACTCACTCACTCACTCACTCACTCACTCGCACTCACTCACTCGCACTCACTCACTCACTCGCACTCACTCACTCGCACTCACTCACTCGCACTCACTCACTCACTCACTCACTCACTCGCACTCACTCACTCGCACTCACTCGCTCGCTCACTCACTCGCTCGCTCACTCACTCACCCACATGCACTGCATTACCTCACATATCGGAAGCCGGAAGCGTCAGGTTTGTCCTCATAGGTGAGAGATAACTGGATTGGGAAATTCCCTTGAGCTTCGTGTACGTCGCCACCCTATCTTACCATCCAGCGAGGAAAGAACTCCATTACCTCTCATGTTAAAACATACACTACACTTACGGGGCAAATGGCCACAGCTGCTGACGCGCCGGGAAACACGAAATAAGCAATCAAATAGCGGGACTATTAACCGGCGAAATCTCAAATCTTTTCTTAGAGCTGCAAGCATGCTGAACGCGAACTTGCTAATACATTGCCAGTGATCGTTTCCCAGAATTGTAGCGTTGTGAAGTGGAATCTTAAATTACCTTCAGCGATGTGTCTTTCTACGTACCCCAGTTCGCACTCGTAAACTTTCAACGAACTAGAAACATTCACATACCTTTCGTAGTCAGTGTACGCATGTCATGAATTTACGCTGGGTAATTTCTTCGTTTTTTAAAGAGCGTGTTTACCACGATGTGGTCAGACACTTGTTCCCTCATCAAAACATTTATCAAAACAATAGTTTTTCATTGTAGTGTGCGAGTTAGTATCTTTGAGTTTCTCTGTGTGAATACGGTAGTGTTCAGAGAATATTAAATGTTTCTTGGCCTACATCTTTTTGCACGGGGACACATTCATCAGCAGTGAAATCGTACCTGCGCTTGATGCATGTAAAGGTTTTGAGTTATCGAGTTGAGGTTTGAGTTACTTCCTTGTGTGGGCATTGCTTGGTCTCCAGTTCGCGATGCTTCTGACTATATTTCGCACTTGAAGCATGCATCAAATCGCTCCTTGCTTGTAGTAGGCGTATTGCAGACGTGAGTTATAAGTCACATCCAGAGCAACATTTTCTCTTGTCTTCCGAAAACAAAGCGTGTTGTCATGGCACAGGCCTACTTCTATTTGAGAAACGTTCATGTCAACAGAAACCTGAACCTAAGGAGACAAAGAAATAGTAATATATTGAATTGAATTTGCCTTATTTTACGTGGCGAGACTCGGGCCATCAGGCCCGCTCTTCCGTCTGACCACGCAAATTTCGCTACGCTCCTTTCACCAACTAGCAGAGAAAAGAGGTATTTCTTGGGCGAAAAACTGGCGATTTGAATTTAGCTCAGAGGTGTCATTTAGGCTTGAGGATCTTTTACATGCAAGTAAATCTACGAACATGGGACAGCCGGCTTTACTTCCCCTCCGAAGGAAGGCGTACGAAGGATTTTGTCGCCCTAAAAATCCACGGCTTCGACCGGGTTTGAACCAGCGAGCTTGGGTATAACAGTCCGGTACGCTAACCGTCACACCATCGCCGCCGCTAATAGTAATATATTCTTTCGTATTAATTTTATACAGTGAAAATAGTGTTGCAGAGTGAGTAGGGTTAATATTAATATGTTTGTAACATTTCAGCTGTAGCCGATCCGGATGGCCGAGATCGTTGAGACGGTAGTGTCGTAGCGATCTCGGACCCAAGGATCGCGGGTTCGAGTCCCGCCTCGGGCATGAATTGATATCCTGAGGCACATAGGCCGGGCTTTTCTGGTCTGTATAATATTCTATGACATTGTGTAATTTCAGCAAATTAATACCTCGTACTGAAACCGCGATCCATGAGAAACAACCAGATAGTCTACTCGGAATAACCTGAATGCATTTGAGTCTCCCAGTCATGCATACGTATGATAACGCACGTGATTAAATTGAATTGAATTAGTGCCTTATTTTACGTGGCGAGACTCAGGCCATTAGGCCTGCTCTTCCGTCTGACCACGTAAATTTCGCTACGCTCCTTTCACCAACTAGCAGAGAAAGAAGGTATTTCTTGGGCGAGAAACTGGCGATTTGAATTTAGCTCAGAGGTGTCATTTAGGCTTGAGGATCTTTTACATGCTAGTAAATCTACGAACATGGGACAGCCGGCTTTACTTCCCCTCCGAAGGAAGGCGTACGAAGGATTTTTTCGCCCTGAAAAATCCACGGCTTCGATCGGGTTTGAACCCGCCAACTTGGGTACAACAGTCCGGTACGCTAACCGTCACACCATCGCCGCCGCCAGTATTGTATTGTGTTCGCCCTTTCACCCCCTAGCGTCATCATATCGTGTTACAGTTACCATACCGTTACAAGCAATAGTGGTTGCTAATGACCTAGAAGTTGATGCGACCTTAAATAACAAACAAAAATTCAGACGTGAAATACGAAATCAAGAAATCGCTCTTGTAAATTGATACTAGTGCGTGTTTTGTCAGCTGACAGAACTTAGAGGTATAGAGGAATGTAGAATGTAATAATGTTTTCTTCTGCAGTAGAGAAAGTAAGTAAAAATTCAAACAAATTTATAATAATTAATCGGCAGCAACCTTGAAGCGTATGTTTTGACATGACTTAACATGTAATATAAGCACTGTTTTTTCGTAGTGTGTGGTCAATCATCATTATTCTTTCTCGAAACGTTGTTGAGGGTCTGAATCTTTCGTTGTTGCAATATAATGGATAAAATTATGTTAAAATGATGGAATGTGATTCTGGAACTCAAGAAAACGTACGCAGAATCCATACGTCACACAGTTTTTATTGTTTATTAACTAAATAAATCTAGTAACAGTGAATGTTTTTGCGTTTCATACCTTCATGTTCAACATTGTTTACACGTCGTTAACGCTCATTGTTTACCATTTTCAAAAAAGTCCTGTCCAATCGTATTTTAATTGAGTGAATTCAACGCGTCAAACTGGTCTGTGTATTTAGTGTGTTGCTATTCGCCATATTATTTCTACAAATATTGTCATCAGTAAAGATCTCCGATGAACCTAATGGAAAGTGTCAGTTCTGCTTTATGCGTGATTCCAGAAAACGTGGTGACATTGAATCTGTTGGCTTTGCTGTCACAATTGCCTTTGTTAAATTATTTTCTTTTCTGTAATGATGTAACAACTTTGTCAGACTGTATCTGGTCTTTAGTTTATACACAGAAAATAGTATTGTGGATAGGAGATTTACATGTTTTATTATTTTGATGTAAAACTGCTATCTAAAAGACAATTTTCTGTCTATAAAATAAAGACCAAATACAGTCTAATGACCTTTGTTGTTGCTTATATGCTGTATCCGAATAGACATCTTTTAAAACGGACTCATTATCGGCATATGTAGTTCTAAAACCTCCTTGATGCTCTGAGAAGACTTGTTTTACAAACCAAACTAATCACCTGCATCCGAGGAAAATTAAACACTTCTATCTAAAGAACAAATTGAATATGTTCCTTCGGCTTCCAGCCTCTTTCTTAAAAAAAAAAAATGTTTTTATTCATTTTCGTCCTCTCAGCATCATTGAAAATGATCGATCTACAGATTTCGTGGACATTCGTACCGGAATCTTTTGAATCTCGGACCCATGCATTGCTCTGAGACGTTTTCGTGGAATTTCAAGACATTCCTTTCCATTGGTTGAAAATCTCTCCTCTGCCCCCCCCCCTCCCTTCCCCGTCTCAAGCTGTGCTGTTTTTGTCTTGCACCGTTGCGCCTGGCGACGGTGTTACTGTCTTTTGTTTTTCTCTCTCCCGGTTGTAAGACGCTTCGTGAACTTGTAGTCGGAATGTAGTAGTTACGCATGTTGGTCGCGTTAGGCAGTATTTTTTGCGTTCCGTTTAAGACGATTGTAGTTTTCGCTCGAGAACATCGTTGATTGCAGTCACAAACAAGTCCACATTTGCAGCTCTTTTTACTGCATTTGAAACTGAATGTTATCTGAACACAAAATTCGTTAATTTCATATGCACACAAGATCATTTGTGCAAACCCGGGATCACCTGCCCAGGAAAGGGGAGATAGGACACGCACCTTGCCCCACATCCACGTCCGGAGACCAAATAAGACACTCAACATCACGTACGTACGTTATAAAAAAAATATGCCCATTTCCAAACATGAACACACAGCGGAAAGACGTCCCGTCTTTGTATACTTGTTTTGTCGATTATCTCGGTTTCCTTCCGCACGCCACCATATTTAATATCGATCACTTGAAATTTAAAAAAATGTATTTATTTTCAGCTTTTTTTAAAGTATAGTTTCTTTAACATTTAAAATGCACGTCACTGTAGAAAAATTCACGCTGAAACTTTTTTGTCCGTGGTTTTCGACATTAGTTTCAATACTGTGAAAATGTTGATGTTACATTTGAGGATAAATTTATATTTTTTATTGGCTGAATTTGCTCTCGATTCCTTTTGAGATTCATGACAGGTCCTGCTATGTAAATGACGAGTGTAATCTCGTTTTGTTAAGCCGTGTCGGTTTACCCGTCCGGTGTAGGGTCACAAATGTTTTCGTTTCCGAACAAATAAATATTTGTGTCGAAATATAAAGAAATGTTTGTATATAGTGGTCTTATAACAACCATTATCAGCTATCCCTTCCTTAATAAACTAGTATGCACCTGCTTCTACCATAAATCCGCTTTACGTAAATCAATCAAACCTTTTCCACGAATCAAATCAAGATATTTCAAAGACCTACTACATCCTCCTTAATTAGCTGTAAAACAGGTTGTAATATCCCCTAAGTTAAAATGTATTTTGTACTACAATTTTTAAGGGCCCTTACTGGGCATCCGTAGTAATTTTTTCTAAACATTGTATACAAACGTTGAGCCATAAATTCACTTCACGTATATCGGAAAACACATTATATCCGTCCGACCTGGAGAGGACTGTCAATAGTTCTGCCCGTTTATTTTAAAACTAAAACCGAAGTCTCATATGTTGCCGGGGTCTTTGTTAATCATTCATAGCCATGTATTCAACTGGGCAAGGAATGAATTCAACGTATGGTGGATTTCCCATATCTATCTCTGAGAGAGATTAACGTGTGTCATTACAGGGATCGCCTTTTCGGCGATCCCTTGATAAGACAAGGTTGTTAAGTCTTGAATTAATGAATTATGAGGTGGTAGGATGATGATGAGAGGTGATTGTGGCCTTTTCAACCATCCCAGCATTCGCCTGTATGACCCAAGGAAACCACGAAAACTCCGGTCAGGATGGCCGACCCGGGGATCGAATCGGACCTCCCGGCTTCAAAGCACTGAGCCACTTCGTTTATTATTATTATTATTATTATTATTATTATTATTATTATTATTATTATTATTATTATTATTATTATTAATGGCAATGCTCAGGCTACTTCTGTCTAAACACTTAAATAAATTTATATTTTCAATTTAAGCGTTTGGGTTTATTAAATGATAACCAATTTTTCGCGTTCCAAAGGAAAGTGGAATGAAGTATCTACATGAAATGAGCTGCATATCTTTAAGACATAACTGAACTTTGCTATTTGTGTTCATTATTCCTCTTAAAGAGAGTCATATTTCTTGTTCATAAGGTGCATAATAAAAATCAACCTTAAATTCTCAAAAGTCAGTAATCATGACGTCCGAAAACCTCAGTTGTGAATAGTTAACAAAAGAGGAGAGTTTATTTTATGTCTGGGATGCAAGCTTAGGGAATATGTCAGCATACGCCTTGCGCAATTGAATAAAGTCAGAAGAACCGCAGTCAGAATGGCGGCTTATCGCCGAACATGTTTAAAATGTTTAATGAACGTGTTTAAAATTTACGTGTGGGAAAAGTGAAATGGAAATAAAAGTGGAAAAATCAAGAGAAGTGATTTTAGAGGAAGATAATAATTAGAGGAGGGTAGTAATGAAGATGATGGAAAATGAGGGTCACAACAATATAATGATGGTATGTCGGCGAAACTAATAATGTTTAAAGGTTAGGCTGTATCCTGTGAACAGAGAATCAGATCAACAGATGGTGACTACACATTATATAAGAAAAATAATTACGACGACATAAAAATGGTAGAGCGACATGAACTAAATAGTCATAGTGGTTGCAGTAGTGATGATCCTCGTATAATTGTAGTAAAGTGTTTGTAACTCCGGAGACGTATAATTTTATCATATGGTATTTTCTTGTATCCTATTATATAATATTGTGTACCATAAAATGTATCTCTAAACTAATATTTAATTTGCACTCTATTGCATATATTATATTACTGAAGTATAATAGTAGGTAGGAGGGAGGAGAATGTGGCGTTAGGGTCATTAGTGATTGCTCAAAGGTGAAAAAGGAAATGACAAGATATGTATGAGAAGGGCAGTCATAAGGTTGTATACGATATTTTGTTTGTTTAGGATGGGGAAATGACAATATGGGAGCATAATATGTAATTTACAGTTCATTGTTTTTTTGTCTAGTCGTTCATTTTAGTTTTAGATTCCTGAAATTGCTTATTTGTTTTAAACGCATGGCAGTGGATTCCATATTCTAATCACGGTGACGGTAAATTAGTAACTGCTAGAATACTGCGTTGTGTTGTGTTGTGTTGACGAATGCACAGTAATCTAGAAGAGGAACGTGAATGCTCTAGTGTAAGCATTTTGAAATTGTTCGATAGGTGTGTTTGATGTCTATTAGGCAAAATTTTATAGAGAAGGCTACGCAGAGATTTGTTTTGATGGAAAACATTTTTGTTTGTCCTATAGTTCGATCTGATAGTCTCTGGTCAGTGTATAATCTCTGGATAGCCTATCGTCTCTGGATAGTTTTTGGATACCGGTAGTCTACCAATAGTTTCCGGGTATTTATTTCGATACTCTGTGGATGGCCAATTCGTAACCTCTGGATAGTCTACCTATAGAGCCTGGGTAGTCTATCGATAGTCTGTGGATAGTTCCCGGAGTCTTTTGGTAGTCTGCCGATAGTCTGAACAATCTACTGATAGACTCCGGATAGCCTACCGGTAGTTTACGGACAGTCTTTCGATAAACTTGTTAGTTCATTGTTAGTCTGTGGATAGGCTACCGATAGCTAGCGAATAATAAACCGATAGTCTTTTGATAAACTAGTTAGTTTATTGTCAGTATGCGGATAATCTACCGATAGTTTGCGGATGGTCTACCTGTAGTTTACGGATCGTCTACCTATAGTTTGCAGATAGTCTATCGATAGATTTCAGGTAGTCTATAGATAGATTCCAGGTAGTCTACGGATAGATTCCAGGTAGTCTATGGATGGATTCCATGTAGTCTGTGGATAGATTCCAAGTAGTCTATAGATAGTTTCCAGGTAGTCTATGGATAGATTCCAGGTAGTCTAAGGATATATTCCAGGTAGTCTATGGATAGATACCAGGTAGTCTATGGATAGATTCCAGGTAGTTTATGGATATATTCCAGGTAGTCTACGGATAGATTCCAGGTAGTCTACGGATAGATTCCAGGTAGTCTACGGATAGATTCCAGGTAGTCTACGGATAGATTCCAGATAGTCTAAGGATAGATTCCATGTAGTATAAGAATAGATCCCAGGTGGTCTACGGTAGTCTTTCGATAGCTTCCGTATAGCCTACCGCTAGTCCTGCGCGGCCGCGCCGCGCCGGGTCGGGCGCTGGCAGTGGCCGCGGGCGGGGGCCGAGCGGGGCCGAGCGGAGTCGGCGCGTGGACGCCGCCGCTTCCTCCCTTCCGGGGCCCCTTTCCCGCGCCTCTTGTGTTATTCTGGGCCGAATTATGCGCCCGCCCGGCGCACACGCGGTGCGCGACCTTCAATTACGGGACGCGGCCGCCGACGTGCCGCCACGTTTTGCGAAAAGAGCAGTTTTTTCTTAATTATGTTTCGTCGTGTTAGGTGAAGAATCCGACGTTCCTCTTGTCTATTACAATCCCAACCGTAATGCCACAACAGCATATTCTTAGATTACTATATATATATATATATATATATATATATATATATATATATATATATATATATATATATATATATATAGTTAGTTAGTTAGTTACAGCATTTGTAACTCAAAAACTGCTGATCCAATTTTGAATTACCTCTGGTTAGTTGGATTCATTTTCGACCTGAATAGCAGAACAACTATGAAAATAACACTAGAAGGCGCTGTAGTATTATAATATTAATGTCTGATAGAACCCGCAACACACTCGGCAGATATATATATATATATATATATATATATATATATATATATATATATATACACATATATATATACACATATATATATACACATATATATATACATACATATATATATATATATATATATATATATATATATATAATATCGATATTGTTAAGTAACATCTAAACGAAGCGTCATTCTACGGCATGAAACACTAAAATTTAAAGGCCAAATGCCTCAAAGAACAGTTTATTACATCGTAATCTACAGGATGAAATCGTTTTGAACATTCTGTTACATTTTTGCTGGAGGGTGGGTGAGGAAGGGGGGGGGGGCGAAGAGAGAGAAAGGAAGGTGAAGAACAGAACATGTGCCGAGCTCCGCTAGAATTATAATAATAGTAAAATACCGCAAACAATATGTCGGCCGCGAAACTAGGCACCCAAGTTTCGTAAATGGCACTTTTCGCTGCAGTATTGCTGTACTTACTCTGTACGACTTTGTCGTAGCATATGAGAAAGTAAAAAAATGAATCGTTCATACCATTCTAAGTATTGTGTTAAATTGACGTGAGTTTACTTACATCTCCGCCACTCTCCCAGTTCACTACTCCACGATCTGCCGCCTACCTCCCTGCCGCTCCCCTTCCTTATCACCCCACCTGTTCCGTCCGTCCTGCCCGCTCCTAATACCGGCCCTCCCGCCTCGCCCCGCCCCGCTCCTCCCCCCGCCCCACCCCTCCGCTTCCCGCCCCAACACGCTCGTTCCGCCCCCCCAGCCCTTCCCACCGCCTGCGCCCCCCCCCCTGGCCCGCTCCGCCTACTGCGCCTCGCCCTGCCCGCTCTCTCCGCCCCGCTTCGTCCCAACCTCTCACTCCTCCCCGCCCTGCCCCGCCCCAACACGCTCGTCCCCCCCCAGCCCTTCCCACCGCCTGCGCCCCCCCCCCTGGCCCGCTCCGCCCACTGCGCCTCGCCCTGCCCGCTCTCTCCGCCCCGCTTCGTCCCAACCTCTCACTCCTCCCCGCCCTACCCCGCCCTGCCCCGGCCTGCCCCGGCTCGCTCCTCGTCCCGCTCCCCCTATCCTTCCTGCCCCGACACACCAAGCCATGCGTCGCATTGCCATGCATTACTGATCTATTATTTTATCCGAGTGGAATGCAACTTTCAATCTATTCAACGAAAATAAAACAAAACAATCGCTGCCTTTGATTCAGGCGAGAGTCCCACGTAAAACTAAAATTTTCAATTGGAAATTCGCGCTCACAAAGAACATCCCGATTGCCACAACACGGTGAGAAGGCGGTGAAAAGTTAACAGAGAGCTGAGACAGTGATGCAGGAAGCACGGCTATGTTGACAATTCCTAGTTTAGAAAATAATGAGCATTCAGTCATCGTAGCGTGCACTTCATCATACGTCAAACTCTTCTGGGATTAACGTTCTAAACAGTGGTAAAACCCGCATTAAAATCCACTCGCTAGATCTCATTTTAATGAATATACACGCAGACACGGACGCGATCTTTGATGCATTATATTCGAATAGAGAATAAGCCATTTGCAGCAGCAAAACTTCTGAGGAACAAAAAACACAAAATGGGTTTTCACAAAGCAGCACGCGCACTGCTTAAATAGCACAAATAAAATACCCTTGTGTAACACTGCAATAAATTAAATATTTTAATAAAAACAGTGTCCGCAAATTCTGCGAATAATGTAGTATAGTATACAACAAGCAATGCAACAGTTCTTTACGCACCAATAACATAAAAAAGTTGCTCTTCCATAACGCAACGCGAGAGTAGTAAATATTTAATGGCGGGTGGCATCTCCCTTGGAGCATTGCTGACGCAATGACGTTAGCTGTGACGTAGAAGGTGACGTTCAGTATGATAATTCAATCGGTACGTTCTGTATTAGAATATGCTGAATAACACAATTATATATTTGCATTTATTAGTCATAATCAAAACTTCTTTATTTGAGATTTTTTCCCCGAGTGCCTGGGTATCTGACAAAACCGTAGTCACCTGTCACATGCCTGATTGCTGCATAGTTTTCTTTTCAAATTCTGCGCGCATTGGAAATTTGTAATACAGATAACTAATGTTTGCAAAAAAGAATTTGAGGAATCTGAATTTAGAGATCACGTTTGTCAGCAACCTCTGCACGTATGCTGCCCAATTTAGGAAACACGTGAAATTCACAAGTCTCATTTGAAATAATATGAGAAATCTCTCAAGTCAATGTTTTCTTAAATACGTATAACACGTTATAATAATAGTGTTATTACATAAAAGTAATAACAGTCTCATTAACACTGGCGATTTTTATTCTTCCTTCTTGTTATGCTAGTATGAGATTGAGTTAGTTTTTTCTTCTTCTCTCTTTTTCAAAATACACTGTTTTATTTGGCTCATGTTGTCTCTAAAGAAAGGTGACGAAATGCACAATGCGAATTCTGGTGAATGGTAGTTCCTCACGTGCTGGTCATTTCGTTTGGACTAACGAAGTACATCCACAGAACCCAACATCCTAACTATTTCAAAATTATATTATGTTATGTTCAAAACATCAAAAACTGGTCGGGAAAAAATTAGTAGCAGAAACCTGTATAAAAAAGTAGAAAAAATAATTATTATTATTTACTTTTCCATGACTTTCAATGCGGAGCAGAGAGCATTGAAAAGTGAGACTGACACGGTAGCCACTATCTAAAAAAATGGGCAAAATCAGGGAATTTTATTGCTTTGGAAAAGTCTCCAATCGTTAGAACTCAGAAAATTTTCAGACCGTTGTAGACATTATTCCTTAAACAAATTGCAATAGCGAAAACTAGTGACCCAATTTGTAGAGATATTTTTGTAAAATTTGTACTATATCACGGTGATGCCAGAGGGCTGACGAATATACGTATATTACGTATACGTATATATATATATATATATATATATATATATATATATATATATATATATATATACGTATTATACATATACGAAATATACGTATTAGGCTTGCTTTAATATTTTAAAAAAATAGTGTGAAATATCTACAAAAAGTACTGTGAAATATCTTATCAGTGAAAAAAACGGGAAAAGTCGTGGAAATTTGTTCCAGGAAATGAGAAGCAACCGTGATCTTTGCCAAGTTGAACCATCCCCTCATCACTTTCGTATCCTTCTTGCATCTTTTCCACAAGCACTCAAGTGGGCATCTGGCTAGTGCCTGCTTGTCATTCTTGATTTTAATTTGACTTATATACAGCCAGTCGAGTACATTGCCTGTAGGAGGAGTATGATTTGCGGTGTGGTGGAGTCTGGTATAGTCTGACTCGAAAGTTCCTTGGTCTCTAGTTTTCTCTGTGTTGCTGACGACGAGGGGGTTTATGAATGTATTCAAGTTCCTGAGGCGTTCTTTTGAAAGACTCTGGTACAAAAATATCAATGATGAATATCAGTTAGATGAATATTAATCAAAATTTAATCTTCTGAAACAATAATAAATAGAAAAAGCTAATTGTCGAGAAAAAATGCAATTATTTACTCTAGCTTCTCTAATCGAACACTTATCATAAAATTATGTTAATGTAATGCATAGGATCATTTTTCAAGTACAAAAAAAATGTGAATATCTTCGAAGAATGGAAAAGTCATAATTAACGTCTAATAACAATCTTTGCTTTGTCAGTGTTTCAATCTATTTGAAAACAGGAAATAGTTGGATGGATTGACATTTTAAAAAGTGACCCCTCTCCCATAATGTATTATGTAAATAAATAATTTAGTAATTCGCTACCGCAAGTAAATTCTAAAATCTTATCTTTATAAAATTCTTGCTAATTACACACTGAGCACGAAATACATGGTTTCAGAACCAATTTAACCTTGATGTTTTTCTAAATGAAATGGAAAGTCAGTTTTGCCTACTTGCTGGAGATATTTACCATATTGTACATATAATGTTATAGTTGACTAAGTTATTTGTGACTTTTCGTTAACCTCTTTTATTGATTTGTTAGGATGTAATTTTCCTTTGACACTTCCTCCGTTATCAGTTTCTGATGATGAGGAATCTTTCAATTGGAACCTTTTCCGTCGTAATAAAGAAAAAAGAATCTTTGCAAATGTAAGAGTTAAAGTATAATTTCTAGGCACTAATGTTGTTTACTTCATTTTGATTATTTTTTATCTTTTCTGGTTTAGTTACCTCGTCTCACGAAAGAGGTGAATAAATGGCTTGTAGTCAGCCCTGTTTTTTGAAGCATATGTGTAAGGGCATAGTCCTTGGCTAGCCAACACCATATTTTCAGGATAACATGCGACAGATACTTATACATCACAGGAAGCTTTATAAGAAATCCATCCCAGAAGATGGCACTAAATTTGATCGACATTTTGTTTTCATTTCTGTATAATGTCCTCCATAAATATCCTCCGAATGTACACAGTGCAGCGGTGCAGTTGATTGTTCTGACGGAAAAATAACAGAAAAGCGATGCCTAATCAACATTTCCCGTGGAATTTGTAAATGTCCGTTTCTGCGAAACTTCGATACGAAGATATCAGCAATCAGTTCTCGCGACAATTGTCCTTTGGCAGTGTCACGGAATACGCGAGTTCGCTCGAACACAGAGGTTGGATTCGAGTAAGATACAATCGTAGTTGGCGCAGTCCGAACAAAAGCAAACATTGCTTCTGCATTACACATGCAGGGCTTGACATTAAGTTGGACAGTTTCTTCCAGATAGAATGTAGACTTCGGTCTTTGAGTCTACCAAGTGTCCAACACGAAACAGAGTCTCGTTTGTTTGTAATTGTGCAGAATGAACCCAATAAAAAGCGAGTATATATGTGTGCATTACTGAGCATTTCCAAAAGAATTCTTATTCTATGGGCTGCGCTGACATTCTATGTCGATGAAATGATAATCTTTCGTTATCGCATTTCGTGTGTTCTTGGTGGGAGAAATATCTGCAACATCGGAACTATTTCAGTGCCAACTCGTGAAATAATAAAGATCTAATATATTATAAAATTTAGTAAGACTTGAACGAAATAGAGACGTGGCATTCGGGGAGGGGTAGTATTGACATGAATATTTCTACGAATGTGTCATCAAAAATTAGATATGTCATAAATTAATTCACTGCGGACAAAGCATTACAGTATTCGCATTCGTCTAAACACGTCCTGAAGTTTTTTTTGTTATTGTTGTGTTGTTTTTAGTCTAGAATGATTTGTTTGGTATATACTCTTATTTCATCTCGAAACACACATATGCATATTATAATTACTTCAGTGACTACATGCAAATAACGAATGTTATTCCTTTTAGTGAGTTTCTCGTGATGTCCTCAATTTCATTTCCAAGCATATAAAGTAACCGCTTATTTATATCACCTTTTTTTGGTGAAAGATAGAAACAAAGGCAGACGTGATTAACTGTGGTTGTTGGTTGTCGGTTGTCAAAGAAGTTTTTAAGATTGACTTGTGGTAAAAGCTGTCTGACCAACTTTTCGGAGAAAACTAACAGTGAATTATCGGCGAATTGCAATTTTATATTAGTTTTCAACATAATGCACATTAAATATTAGTAACATTAATGATGCAGTGAAAATACAAAATTGGCATTGGAAAATGTAATATTTTCTACAAAAGATATTTTCAGTCATACAATCACACAAACAAATGTGGAAGTGACATTGTGTTGTAGGTCGTGTGAAAAAAATCGAAGTTACGAGAGACAATTATGAACATTCTTTACAAAGAATTGCGTCATGGCTGTTACGATGAGATTTTCTCAAAATCAAAAATAGTTATAGATGATGTTAAAAGGTTTTTAGATATCTCTTGCATGACAAAGTATCTCAATCCACATGATAAAGTTACCTAATTTCCTTATGCTCGGAATGATGAACTACCAGCATATTTGTTGCGAATGTAATAAATATGCTTGTGCAATATGTTCGTAATATTACAGCTTTTTGATTGTCGGTGCTCGCTTGCTAGAAATCGGGGGTGCGCAATCGATACCGCACGCTTTTGTTTGCTTTGGTTCAATTTTCGTGGTATTCGGTGGAATGGGCCTTGGTTGTCATGACGATCATAATAATGTGTACCCAGTCGTTCATACACGTGATGGTAATGCCCCTCAATCTCTTTGATTCAGAGGTATTTTTTCGCCAAATGTATTTAATGCTGAAATCGATCAGCATTATGTTTTCTGTAAGAATGATTGAAAGGTTTGGAATTATTCGTTATCCAAGAGTAGAAATGCAGTTGTCCGAGTTGTGGCTTCACAGAGTTCATTTTTGTTTACATACGTGAAAATGTTGGTCTTGCGTCTGCTGCATTATTTCATGTACGATATTTTTATCTTTCAAGGACGTTGATTATGATATATTAAGAAATAGCTGCACCCGTACGATTTCATAGCAAGAAATTGATACGTTATAATAGAAAATAACTATTTAGGCCCTATACGGAACATTCAAAACCTTAAACATATTGTTTCACATCAGTCACTTACTTTTAACTCTAATGAATGGGGATATTTACAATTTTTGGGACAGTATAATCACTATTCTCTGTGTGCATTGATTTATATAAACACGTTTCTGAAAACGTAATTGAAATGTTTAATAGTTGTCGAGATCTCTTCATGAATGTTGTGAACTAAAGAAAAGAATTTAGCTACCAGTTGTTACTTAAAAATGTAATAATCACATGTGACTGTAAATATGTTAAATTTAGTTGAATAGAGAGCTCAAATTTCTTTCTAAATGGAATAACTTAGTGTTTAAAAAATATAGATTTTCATCTTTTTGGAGATGGCAATAGGCTAAAACGGTGAGTTCTGTCTTTTAAGATCTTAGCCAATTCGAGATCGTTGAACACAATCCAACGTTTTTGGTGAGTCACGGAATATTTTCACTTCTCCCATACTGCAATCAGCCGCGACAATCATTTGTAATTAACTTCAAAACAAAGGGAAGGTTTTCATTCGACCTGTACGTATGTTCTAAGTTTTTGAACTATTAATTTAAATTTTATTTTCGTTGTTGCTCGTTACTTATTACACTCACCCACTGCCTTTCAGGCCCCATCAATGTCGGGTAGTCATGGCCAAGTTCTACCGATAACTCGGATGAATTTAATTGGGCAAAATTCTTGAACTATAAGTATCCATTTCGATGTCTTGGGCAGAGAGAGGTGGCTCAAGGCACCAACTGACGTCACTGCAGTGCCTCTGACAAGGAGGTCATAGCGTTCTAGGCCCAACGGTGGCAGAATTTCCCGCCCTGGCTCAAATGCTAGGGCGAATTTATCCTTTGTCTGGAGGAGAATTCCAGCGGCCAGCTGCTCTGATCGATAGATGTCCGTAGTTTCTCCGATCAACACCAGGTGAAAGCCGGAGCAGTACCCTCACAAATGGGTCACGGACCGAGCGCGATCATTCCTTCCTCTTCCTTGTCCTATCCTCTCCCCTTACACTAGCATGCACCACATTCCACACATGGCGGGAGACCGGTGGGGAGCTTAGAGCTCATCCCGGCTGTGATGGTTAAGATCAACACCAGGCGAATGCCGGAGAAGTACCCTAACAAACGGGTTACGGACCGCACGCGATATTTCCTTCCTCTTCCTTGTCCTATTCTCACCGCTTACATTCTCACACACACACTTACATACACCACACATGTCGGGAGACCGGTAGGTGGAACGTAGAGCGTGTCCCGGGTGGGGTGGTGCCCGCTGGTGGGCGATACCTAGTTGAGAAACCTCCGCTAGCAGAAGAAAAGGTCAACTCCGGACCTGAACATCCAGCGGGGGAAGACCACCGCAACCTCCCGAGAAGAAAACCTTCACTTCACTTACGGGAGTAATGATCTTAGAAAGTGGTGCAACTGGCATCACTAATCAGTCAATCAAAACAAGCAAATATCCCATTCCTAGGAGGGATTCGAAACCGCGATCCTTAGAATCCCGAATACCGACACGTATTCGAAAAACCGATTTGCTGCGTAGGTGTACTGTAGTGCTCTAGTTCTTAACGCTATCCAGTCGCATGCGTGACCGTAACGTGTTGTGCGGGAGCACGCACATTTGTGAGCTACGCACGCGTGCGTGTGTTGACCTTTCGAGAGTTGTTGCGAAGTTGACCTGCGATGCGGCGCTGCCCCGCCGTTTAGCTGGCAAATTCACCGCACGGACGTGGGTGTTAGGTGGTGTTTGAGCTGCCTTGAATTATTGCAGAGGGAAAGATCTGAAAGACAATTTGCGTCGTTTATTATTAATTGGTTAGGGGGTTGATCTGATCAGAATGGAATTCTTAATTGATCAGATGATGAACTTTTAGATAGTACCTTGTTTCTGTTGTACTAACCGATTAACGTGGTATTTATAAATTTTCTAAATATGTGACACATGTTACGTGTAAGTTACTTAAGGAAGTGTGAGATAGTGTTCGATTTTGAAATTGTAGTCTGTTGCAAACAACACGAAATGCGTGAATTTTTTGCCTACGAAATCCATAGAATGTTTAAGAATTTGAGTTTCAGGCCCCAAACATCATGTATTTTGCCCCTCTTGATTTGCTTTTGTACGATTGATGTTGTAGACTAGGTTAGAGAGGTGTCTCCCCTTGTTACTTTCTTGTTAAAATTGTTCATTGAACTGTGTGCTACGCAAGTTCATAATAATGGTAAATTGTAAATATAATGCAAGAGCGAATCAGTTATCGTTGCGGGCGATCCTTGAGTCCAACTGCGCTCGCCTGTAGGAGCAGCGGGAGAAGGCTTGGCCACGCCTCCCGTGGTAAGCAAGATCCTTCAACGAAGGTCAAAGCGATATTAAACGTTTAATTATCCATTTCTTTAGCCGTTTATATTTATTCCTCATAATTCTCCGTGCGTGTGTGTATAATTATCTCTGTTTCGCGGATCTGAAACAGATTAATTGGCAACGCCATGATGTCTTTTTCTAAGTGGTCGAGCTATACCACACATGTCCGGATCACCGAGCTGGTCGTGACTGAGGACGGTGCCCCAACTTGGGAGATATCTCCAGAGGGAAACCCTACAAGTTCACATATAGGTCTGCACTGGATCTCTCTTCCAACAGGAGAAGAATGCAGTCACCTCTAGGAATGCACTACGCTTGCGGGATTAAACCCCAAAGCCGTTGCCGCGCGCGCAAACAAAATATTTCCTCCTTGACGCTAGGTTGAATTGAATTGATTTAATGCCTTATTTTACGTGGCGAGACTCAGGCCTGCTCTTCCGTCTGACCACGCAAATTTCGCTACGCTCCTTTCACCAACTAGCAGAGAAATGAGGTGTTTCTTGGGCGAGAAACAGGCGATTTGAATTTAGCTCAGAGGCTACGTCATTTAGGCATGAGGATCTTTTACATGCAAGTAACTCTACTAAGATGGGTCAGCCGGGTTTACTTCCCCTCCATAGGAAGGTGTATGAAGGATTTTTTTCGCGCTTAAAAATCCACGGCTTCGATCGGGTTCTGAACCCTCCAACTTGGGCACACAGTCCGGTACGCTAACCATTACATCAACAGTCCGATACGCTAACCGTTACATCAACAGTC
This sequence comes from Gryllus longicercus, assembly GCA_038098605.1. NCBI lineage: Eukaryota > Metazoa > Arthropoda > Insecta > Orthoptera > Gryllidae > Gryllus > Gryllus longicercus. The sequence goes on along the minus strand of JAZDUA010000511.1, from coordinate 918,250 downwards.
CAGTACGCTAACCGTTACATCAACAGTCCGGTACGCTAACCGTTACAGCAACAGTCCGGTACGCTAACAGTTACACAACAGTCCGATACGCTAACCGTTACATCAACAATCCGATACGCTAACCGTTACATCAACAGTCCGGTACGCTAACCGTTACATCAACAGTCCGGTGCGCTAACCGTTACATCAACAGTCCGGTACGCTAACAGTTACATCAACAGTCCGGTACGCTAACCGTTACATCAACAATCCGATAGGCTAACCGTTACACCATCGCCGCGCGCAAGGTTCTCGTGGCGGCGCAGGCAGCCGCCGCGGTCGTTGGGCAGTGCAGCGGAGAAGGCAGATGCGCCGCCCTGCACTGCGCATGCGCTGACGCATGTGCGTGCGCGCGCAAGGAAGGCGCCTTTTTATGCAGCTGCGCCCGCGTCGCTCTTCTTTTTTTCTTTCTTTCTTTTTTTTTTCTTCTTCCCTAAGGGAAAGTGCCCGCCTGCTCGCCCGGTCGCGTTCGCTGGAGGGTAAAGAGGTTGTCGGCGACGCACCTACACACGTCGTTCGGCCAACGTTCGTGATGCAAACCGGCTGTGGTGGTTCCGACGTCACTGAAGTGCCTGTGGGTTCGAGTCGCGACGGTGGCAGGATGTTCGACCCTAGCTACGTTACTGAATCGAATTTTCCCGCTGTGTAGAAAACTACGAAACGTATCTAGAGGGCTATGAAAAGGTAGAAAAGATTTCGCGCGTTCCGTGGCTCATGAGCTAAGGTATTGCTCCGGTATTCGCCTGGAATTGATCGAAGAAACCACGGAAAACTATCGGTCAGAGCAGCCGGCCGCCAGAATTCTGCTCCAGACGGCGACTGCCCTTGACCTAGCTTACTGGCTAGTGTTGAAAATCCTGTCACCGTCGGGACTCGACCCCCGGTACCTCTGGCACTGCTAAGGAGTGGGGTTAGGACAAGGAAGAGGGAGGAAAAATCGCGCGCGATCCGTGGCCCGTTTGTTAGGGGACTGCTCCGGCATTCGCCTGGTGTTGATCTTAACCATCACAGCCGGGAAGAGCTCTAAGCTCCCCACCGGTCTCCCGCCATGTGTATAGTGTGGTGCATTCTAGTGTAAGGGGTGAGGATATGAGAAGGAAGAGGAAGGAAAAATCGCGCGCGATCCGTGGACCGTTTGTTAGGGGACTGCTTCGGCATTCGCCTGGTGTTGATCTTAACCATCACAGCCGGGAAGAGCTCTAAGCTCCCCACCGGTCTCCCGCCATGTGTATAGTGTGGTGCATTCTAGTGTAAGGGGTGAGGATATGAGAAGGAAGAGGAAGGAAAAATCGCGCGCGATCCGTGGACCGTTTGTTAGGGGACTGCTTCGGCATTCGCCTGGTGTTGATCTTAACCATCACAGCCGGGAAGAGCTCTAAGCTCCCCACCGGTCTCCCGCCATGTGTATAGTGTGGTGCATTCTAGTGTAAGGGGTGAGGATATGAGAAGGAAGAGGAAGGAAAAATCGCGCGCGATCCGTGGACCGTTTGTTAGGGGACTGCTTCGGCATTCGCCTGGTGTTGATCTTAACCATCACAGCCGGGAAGAGCTCTAAGCTCCCCACCGGTCTCCCGCCATGTGTATAGTGTGGTGCATTCTAGTGTAAGGGGTGAGGATATGAGAAGGAAGAGGAAGGAAAAATCGCGCGCGATCCGTGGACCGTTTGTTAGGGGACTGCTTCGGCATTCGCCTGGTGTTGACCGGAGAAACCAAGGAAAACTACCGATCAGAGCAGCCAGCCACTAGAATTCTCCTCCAGATCGCGACTGAACTTGACCTAGCTAGTGTCGGAAATTCGCCACCCTCGACATTGGAACGCTATAATGAAAAATACTTCTGATAAAATGTATAGAATTATTCCTCATCGTAAGACTAAATTGACAACGAATGTAGACAACCTTGATATGCTTCTTCTCATGTAACTCCCGGTGAGAGCCATTGCAGTAGTGGTAATGTTGGCTCTGAAGTAAACTCACTCAGCAGGTACACGCCTTAGAGAGCTTTCAATGAAGGTCAAAACTATGTTGAATGTTCAATTATCCATTTCTTTAATCGTTTATATTTATTCCTCATAATTCTCTGTGCGTGTGTAAATATAATTATTATCTCCGTTTTGGGGGTCTGAAACGGATTAATTGGATGTACACAATTTCTTATGTGAAATATTGCTTCCGTTTTCGTGCATTCAATGTTTGCTAGACGTGTTGGATCACGTGTTTGATCACGATAGCCGAGATCCTGTTGTACACGCGTCATTGATCTCTGTTATTATTCCAGTCTACGTGTCGTTTATTAAATTCTTCGTTAATTGCACTCACCTCGCGTGTAATCCGTGCGGTGCATATGAACTGACGACACCTGAACGTATGCAACGACCTTTTTCAAAACCAGTGCATTGCTCAGTGTTTTACCACAATGTGCATTGGAAGCTCTACAAATGTGTTGTTAGTCGTTCGTGTGCGATGTAGGGATGCGTCATCAATATCGATGTTGGCGAAACATCGAAACATCGACATTTGTATGAAATCATCAGATATGAACAAATTTGCGAGGTCGTAATCTTAAAGAAATGTGTGTGCCTCTTTCTGGACATTTTCTCCCACCAAAGTGTTTGTGATAATGAATAATTTTAAAATTTATTTCTATCTGCTCGACCAGATGGTCTTACAGAGTTGGGAATACATGTACATAATTCTTGGAAAATTTGCTAAGTTGATTGAGTGCCTTGCTCAGGTGTTAAAATCACATCATCAACAACAACAACAAATGTATTACGGTGAGGTGAGAAATGGAAGAAGTTTTGTGTACAATATTGTTAAGGTTTGGAGGGGGTGTTAAAGATAAGTATTATGAAATCACATGTGGGGAGATTTGAATCAAGGGGGTCTAAAAATATCTTTTGGAAAACGAGATTTTATTCTGTTAGGAGTATTTGCTTTTTGATCAAGGTGAAAAAAGGAAGCGCTGGAAAAGATGGAAGAAGTGAATAAAATTTAGAGGATAAGCATATAAAATAGTCAGGGATATAAGGCATTTGAAGTTAACGACGAATTTGACTGTTAGGGTACATTAAGACGCCTGCAAAATCATTTATTTTGAAAAAACATGGATTTTGTGAGTATTGCTAGGTGCAGTACTTAACAAGACGGGGCATGCATATGTTAACGTTGGTCTTGTGATACTTTTATATAGTAGTAGTTAGGTTTCAAGTTTTAATGAAGATGTATTTATGAGTGGATCCATTTTCTAGGTTTTTGTTGTTGCTTTTTGTATATTGGATTTAATGTGATATTTCCAAGTTAGTCGCCTATCTATTAATATTTCTATTTATCTATAAAAATTCCTGAGTGGAGGTAGAAATTTTGGCAAGTTGTTTAACTAGGGTAGTTGAGTGTTGTTGATAGTTAATGGAGTAGGATTTTTGGTTTTCTGATTTTTCGTTGTCTGTAATAATGAGTTCAGATCATCGATAAACATGTTCGTGTTGTGGCTGAAACAACACGTGAAGTTTTCATTAATATTCCTTTTTACGGGCTTTATTTTGAGTTGCAAGGGCCACCTTGAGTTGGAACTTCAGTTGATGTTTTCAGTTTGCATTTCACAGTATATAAATCATGAACAATGTATTGATGAGTATCGTACCCGATCTCTCATTTTGAAAGATATATCTTATAAGTCCGTGTATTAGTTGGGGAAAGTAACAAACCTTGTGTAAGAACGGTCTTTGTGTTACTTTTCGTCCCGTTGTAGTTTCCGAAAATGTATGTCAGACGTGCAGAACGGAATAAAATGTCGTATTAACGGATCAAAAATGCTTATCGCCGAAAGTATGAAATGACATGGCTTCCAAGAAGAGGTAAAGACGTTGAAAATGTTCCACGGGCAGAAATGAACATCGAAACTTCAGCAGTTTTGTAAAATCGTGATACCCAGTTATTAGTAAGCGAGAATACGGTGACCGTTGTAAATTGTTAACAAATCTTAATTTTATTTCTTCTCGTGAACATAACTTAAACAAAGAATTCCTATCCCGCGAGAATTTCATCTTAACATTCCACCGGAATCGTTTGACCTCCATGTGTACATGCAAAACTCCGGCTCTCTTATATCCTTTTCACATTTCCCTCTGAATCTGGGTCACATGTGTCCATGCGGTTGTTGAAGAGTGGAAGCAATTCAGAGAATCAGTGTACCGAACCGGAAATAACCGGAGCACGACACTCCTATGTGAGGGTGAGACCGGCAGAGGTCAGGCATTAAACGGATTGAGAGTAATCAGCATTAATCGATTGTAATATAATAAAACAGTGTAGATATCTTATTAATTGTTATATGTGTATTGTGTTATTCAATTCATTAATGATCAAATAATTTAATAAATAATATTTAATTTAATAATTAATATAATTAGAAAAAAATAATTTTATAACTAAGAAAATAACGACACGCAATAAGCTATAAAGGTTTAACAATAAGAAGAATAAGTTGATGAAAAATTTGTATACAAACGGACGACTGTATAAGAATCAATTTTACGAAGAAGCGAGCACAAAATAGTCGGATTATTAACACCAACGGAATTAATTGCGCGTGTTACATCTTCCTCCTCCTTCCTCCTTCGGCTCCAGCTCACCTTTTCTTCCTGCGCTTGTTCTTTTTTGTCTCGCTTTCTCTGCCATCGTATTAGTTTCCTCAGGCTTGTTTTTCATAACCTGCTTTTTCCTATTCTCCTCTTCGTGAAACGGTAATAATGCATAAGGTTAGATGTTTCAATTTTCCCTGTGAAATAGATTTTTAAATGCTTGGAGATTGAAGTCTTTTAAGGAATCGTTGGAAACAGTTGATTTCTTTCGAGGATACATGTATTTACTGAAATAATAAGGTAATTTAGTTATTTACAAATTGAACTATATCGGAAGCCAGTATTCTTAATGGTAATCTCATGTATGGTGTTCGGGAGTAAAGCCCGATTTTCCGCGGTCATTTTTTCGTCATTTTTCATCAGGTACAGAAACGACACGGACTGTAAACGGGATGTAAAAACTGTAGACAGGATGTAAAAATGACACATACTTCATATTTCGGCATAAAGTCTTTCCGTAGATGTTCAACTATTCGTTCAACTATGTCCAACTGTTTGATCTTCGGCGCTTTTTGCGTGTGCGAGGAAATATTTTCATCACGATTACGTGCAGAAAACGATATGACCGTGTAAAAGCTCCTTCTCGTTCATCCAGTTTCGATACTGAAACAGTACTGCGTACTGCATTTTTCATCAATTTTCTATATGAAATAATGGTGAAAAAAGTGACTGTGTAAAACGGGCTTAAAGGCGGCTCCACACATTCGGCATTCGCCGAGCCGCGAGCTACTGCTCGCCCAATCCCGAACTCCTGATGTGTTCGTCGAATGTTCGCTTCCTTTGATGTGTCCAAAAGACCGACAGGCAGTTGGTAGGGCAAATACCGAATGTTCGGCGCTCGGCGAATCGCGTGCAACCCGTCCACACTACTCGGCATTCGGCGAGCGCGAGCGGTTGCTCTGGAATCCCCGAATGTCGCATGTGTGGAGCCGCCTTTCACCCGACGTGATCGGTGAATGTTCGTGCTTCCTTTAATGTGTCGTAAAGACTGACACGTGGTGAGTAGGGTGAATACCGAATGTTCGGCGCTCTGCGAATCGTAAGCAACCCGTCCACACTACTCGGGATTCGCCGAATGCCGAATGTGTGGTGCCGTCTTAAGGCATTGTGAGGTGATATTTATTTGAATAAGAGTAACATGTTGGTAAAATACGAAATGATACGGTCGGACTGCTTGTGCCTTTGAGGAGGGAGCAGGGAGTGGCTGCTGGAGGAGGCGGGGTGCTGGGTGGAGGGTTCCGGAAGGGCGTTCGTTGCTCATCCGAGGGGGGCGTGGGAGGAGACGCATGACAGCGGCGGCGGCACCTCGAGCCTCAGCGGCGGCGGCGGCGGCGGCGTCTATTTTGGGGGCGCCCGCCCCGCCGCCCTCGCTCAACCTTGCTCCGCCCCATCCCGTGCACCCCGCCTTGCGCCGGCAGCCACGCCACACTCTGTTGCATCCTCGCCGCGTACTGTGCTGTGGGCACTCCGTCACGCTCCGCCCCGCCCCATTCTGCCCCGCCCCGCCCCGCCCCATTCAACCCGTCCCCGCCTGGCCCCGCCCTGTTCCATCCTGGCCGGCCCGGCCCATCCTCCCCATTCCATCCTGCCTGACCTCCTTGTCCTGCCCCGCCCCATCCTGCCCCGCCCCATCCTGCCCCGACCCATCCTACCCTGACCCATCCTGCCCTGACCCACCCTGCCCCGACCCATCCTGCCCCGCCCCATCCTGCCCCGCCCCATCCTGCCCCGCCCCGCACCGACCAACCCGCCCCATTCGTTCCGCCTCAACACTCTCGCTCACCCTCTCCCTCCTCATTTCGTCGTCCTCGCCGTGTATTCTGCTCCACGCCCCGCCCCGTTCCTTCTACCCCAATCCGTTTTGCCCCGTCCAGTCCCAGGGTCCCCGACCCGTCCCTTTTTTTTCTGTCCCGCCCAGTCCTTTCCCGTCCACATTCTCCACCCGTTCGCGTCAACCTCCCGCGCTCTGCCCCTCCCCCACCCGAACCATCCACCCAGCTCCCCTCTTCCCAGCCACGCCCCTCTCCCTTCCATCTCGACTCTTCGCGCTCCCTGTCACCCATTGTGCTCTCACGCTCGCTCTTTTCACGCTCGTCCTTCCCACGCTCGTCTCTCCACACGCTCGCCCCTCCCCACGCTCGCCCCTCCCCACGCTCGCCCCTCCCCACGCTCGCCCACCCCACGCTCGCCCACCCCACGCTCGCCCCTCCCCACGCTCGCTCCTCCCCACGCTCGCTGCTCCCCACGCTCGTCCCTCCCCACGCTCGCTGCTCCGCCAGATCATTCGCGACGGATTTCCGCCGCGAACAAGGAGGGGCGTTTCCCTGCAGCACTGCCTCTGCTCGCCTCACGACACTCCCTACGCTCGCCCCTCCCCACGCGCGCCCCTCCCCACGCTCGCCCCTCCCCACGCTCGCCCCTCCCCACGCTCGCCCCTCCCCACGCTCGCCCCTCCCCACGCTCGCCCCTCCCCACGCGCGCCCCTCCCCACGCTCGCCCCTCCCCACGCTCGCCCCTCCCCACGCTCGCCCCTCCCCACGCGCGCCCCTCCCCACACGCGCCCCTCCCCACGCTCGCCCCTCCCCACGCTCGCCCCTCCCCACGCGCGCCCCTCCCCACGCGCGCCCCTCCCCACGCTCGCCCCTCCTCACGCTCGCCCCTCCCCACGCGTGCCCCTCCCTCGCTCACCCGCCCACGCTCACGCGATCACCTGCCTACACTCACCCACTGCTCCGCCAGATCATCATCAGCCAGATCAGACGGATTTCCGCCGCGAACAAGGAGGGGCGTTTCCCTGCAGCACCGCTTCTTCTCGCCTCACGACACTCTCCATACGTCCGGTGTCTCCCCCACACTGCCTCTGCCTCCGACTCTCTCTCTCTCTCTCTCTCTCTCTCTCTCTCTCTCTCTCTCTCGCCTTTCTAGCGCTCCTCTGACTCTTCGGCCTCCATCTCTTCTTCGTTTTTCAACATGCCCTCTCCCTGCACATTTTTCTCCTTGGCTTTCTCCGATCTCTGTTTCTCTTTCATTTCCTCTTTATTGCTTTCTCCTCCTGCTCTTCCTTTCCTCCGCTTCTATCAATCTTCTTCCTTATTTATTTCCGTTCTTCCCCTTCTTTTCTTGTGCTTCGACTCCTTTGTATTTTTTCTTTCGCCTCTTATTTCCTCTTTGGTCTTCTCTTTCTTTTCTTGCGCTCTTTTACTATGCTTTCTTCTCCTCTTTCTTCTAAATGTAACATTCGCACTTTTTCTCCTTTACTTCTTCTTATCGTGTCCACATTACTCTTTTAATGTTCTCTCGCATCTTACGTATCTACTTTCTCATCAATTGAGCAATTTTGAATAGAATACTTAGAACACGTTTTGTTGTTGACTTTCCACAAATAACCTCACTAAGCTTTCATAGGCTTCGAAGAAAATCATGTTAAGAATCTTGCGAAAAATACACATTATTTCGTGGATATATAATTAAGTAATGAGAGAAATTACAATAACGTACAATTGTGAGAGTTAATTCCTCGGGTCAATAACCAGGCTTCGGATCTTTGAGAGCCGGATGTAAGTCGTACATTTCTGGACAGTTCGAGTGTACATCAGTATTGGAAGACGATGCTACCAGAAAACCACTGAACTCTGGTTATATCACGAGCTTTTCCTGGTTTATCATACCCCAATCATCCTATTCCTTGCGAGGAAATCGGAACAAACACAATAAATAATGAGAGCAACTCCCTCTGTATTCATTTTAGTTAGCCGTCCATTCCATAATTGAACCTTCGTTGATGATGTTTATGACTTCAATTGCAGTGTTGAATATTCAAAATGTTGACGTGAACATTCATCAAGGAAAGCGCGCAATTACAAGAGTGATTTATGCGTGATGTAAGCGTGAGCTAGTTCTTCCTGAGATTGAATTATTGCTTCCGTATTCGATTCCAGCTTAATCGCTAGACATTTGTTGAACGTCATTCTCTACACGTTCTTGGATCGTGCAAATATGACATTTAAATCGAGAATTAATTTAATATGACAGAGAATTATACGAGCTTAATTTATCAGGCCCGTCAAGAAAACCTTCGGGCGCTGGTTCAAAGGTGTGTTGCCGGTGTGTGGTTGTGTTAACACTTTTTTTTTTCAATAGTGGATTACATTAGTACATTTAGATCGGTATCAATACCTATAATCATAACCTAATATCAATAATAATATTGTTTTATAAGAATAGAATAAATTAAATGAATTCCATTAGTTAAATGATTCCAAATGAATTCCAATGATTCCATTCCATGAATTCCATGGACGATGCGACGACGGGGAGGGATGAAAAGACGGCACCACATATAGTCATACGATGTTAATATATTAAATTATACTAGGAAACTGAATTCTTGAAACAGTTCAAACATTTCGAGGATGTTTTTTCCTAAAGTGATGTCCACTGTGATATTAGCACGTTTAGTAACCAGCTTAGCAGCAGTGCGATACAAATCTGAAACTCGCAGACTGCGAGCTGACAGCTGCGAATTCGCCGTGTTTGTGTTTTCGTATTCGCAAGTTTAATGCTATCACCCTGTTATTTTTGTACATAGCACGCACAAAGAGGTCAACTACCAGATTTTCACATTGCGGAAAAAGTTGGTTAAACACTTCCCTATGGTCGTTTTTTTGTGATTCATATCATTTGTGAATGTGCATTTTTATAACAAATTTATTTTTAATTTTGAGTTTATGAAGTTACGTTCGTAAATATGTTTATAATAAACTGTTCTGTTGTATTGACGAAGAACGAAGAAGACACTCTTAACGGCCGGCGTCCGTTAACTACTTATCAGTCCGTCATTCATTAGAATCGAGGCAAGGAAGACCACAAAGATGACAAATAGTCGTCATATTTTAAAAAGGTGATTTTTATTTACATGATTGTTTTACGTTGTGATATTAAGAAATGTATTAAACGACCCATGGTCAGAACTAACGAACTGATTTCAATTGAAAACTGTAGCGGTGGAGTTTTACGAATTTGTGGCATGCATTTTCTTGGTTATGTATTGTACGCATTTGTAATTAAGATTTTACCAAAATGTTTGTCTTAAAACATGATAGGTATATGCTCGCATACACACGTTCACTGCTACATGTGTATAGAAGTACATTTCTAGCATGGTGATTGTGTTCTTCGTGGGTACTGTTTAAATCGTTGAATGGATATACCAATGTGAGTGAGTGGGTCCATGGAGAGAGAAATCTCCCCCCCCTAAATTTTTTTAGTTTCTATTAATTTTAAGCTGCACGAATGTTTAAAGCAAAAATATTTTAGGATAATCATTAAAGCTAATAAAACCGTATTGCAACATGAACCGAGTGTAGACTGCAACCCGAACCCCCCCAAATGCCCTTCCCAAAATTTGTCTCTGGACCCGCCCCTGCCATTGTGAGTGAGTGGATGGGAGAGTGGGTGACTGCGTGGGTCAGTGAGAAGTATTGGACCGTGAGTGAGAGTGTAAGTCGGTGATTCAATGGATTAGGGTGGAGTGCATACGAGCATCATGGGCAAATGAGTCGATTGATCTGTGGGAGTGATTGGATTGGTGAACGTACGTTTAAATTGGTTAGGAAGGAGTGGATTAATTAGTGGGTTGACGAGAACGGTGGCGGAAACGAGAGGGGTAAGTCGGTGGTTGAAGTATTGGGCTAGTTTCGAAAAGGTGTTTTTTTTTCTTTTATTTATTTAACTTCAAAAAGCAGTTAAAACTTTGCGTGATGTACTATGGAAGGAAGTACAACTTGCACACGTTTTCTAGTGTTTTGGAATCCTTACCCTAACGCTTACATCTATTAAGTTCAATAATGAAGCCAGCTACCAAGGATCGTTTTCGGCAAGTATGAATAAGAATATATTTGCTTCATCCAATAAAATCTGTTTTTAAAGGCAAATCTAATACATATTTTGGCTACAATCTTTATGGTACCCTATGTGAAGGAATCAACTTCCTGCTGCGAGAACGTGGAGAACTATTATTTGAATAAGTACAGTCCCCTGTGAGTTGAAGAAAACGTGCACAGTTAGAGACTGAGTGGGTTGGAGGGTGCGAAGAAGACTCAACCGATTGGTAGACGAGTGAGAGACCATGAGCGATTTGTCAGCCTAGGAAGACCAGCAAGAATCGCCCGACTGCATCCCGCAGTCGGTTTCCTCTCACCCCTGCTTTCCAGCTGAATTCCATTTCTCTTTTTTTTTTACCTGACAAGACGTAGCCCAACTGCATCCCACTTTGTTCATCCGGCATTTCGGAAGGAGTGAAAATGTATGTGACGAGTCCATTCATAAGTAGCGTAAATAGATGTTCTTGTACCGGTCCAGAGAAAACCTCGAACACTGGTGAACATGGCAGAATCTTCGATATTGTGTACGTTAAGTCTGCAGGATGAGTGGATGCTCGTGGGAGGAAGTTTCAAGTTATGTTTCCACAAACTTTTATGTGTGGTCTTCAACGTTGACAGTACTCTAAAAGGTCATGCGCATGTTTCTTGGAAACAGACAGAAGTGGATCAATTATAATCGATTTATATAATACCAAGCGGACCATGATAAGCACAGTAATCAATCCTTACAGTAAGGAGGAAAACGGAAAGCGATGCAGTCGCGCTATGTCCTTCTTAGAGGGTAGGTGAACGGTTTTGGAAACGTTAACTGCGGGATGCAGTCGGTATAAGCTTATATTATTATTATTATTATTATTATTATTATTATTATTATTATTATTATTATTATTATATTATTTGCATGTAGGTCACTACTGACTACGCGACACATTTCTCTCTCCGAGGCCCAGTTGTATTCTATCCTGGAGAGATCAACGTGTGGAATTATGGGGATCAGCCTTTTGGCTGCATCCCTTGGTTAAGACAAGGTTGTTAGCCTTGAACATCAATTAGGGGGTAGGATGATACTATTATTATTATTGTTGTAGGGTGATGGTGAGGGGTAAAATGTCTAGAATGAGGGTAGGAGGTGTTAGGTGGTGTAGTGGAAGATAGGGACGTGTTCGTGGGATTTTGACACCATCCCAGCATTCGCCTTGTGACCGAGGGAATCCACGAAAACCTCAGTCAGGATGGCCGGCCCGCGAATCGAACCCGGATCTCCTGATTGCGAATCCAGCGCGCTACGCCCAGAACCACTTCGCTCGGTTTATTACTTATTTATTTAATTTTAACTTTTTTCATCATTTATTCATCTTCCAACTATTTATAGTTGAGAAGGGATTCTGGAACTCAAGAAAACGTGCGCAGATGATTTTCTCTCCCTTATGAGACATACAGTTTTTACTGTTTTTTGACTAAATAAATGAAATGAAATGGGCTCGGCGTACCCCAAGGCCGCATTTCCGGCCCGCTGGTCGGCGTGGCGCGTTTCGTCTTTTCCGCCGCTGGCGCGAGCCTTAACGCCCTCCTGCGCCCGCGGTGGGCGTGCGGCCGCCCTGCCCTCCTCGTGGGCGTCCCGGCGCCAGCGTCGTCGCCGCCGCCGCCGCTTCTCCCCGCAGTATCGACCTGCGCTGCCGCCGCCCCCGCCCCCGCCCTGCCGCAGCGCGGCGCGGCGTGCTCCGCTCGCGTCCTCGCCCATGTCATCGGCGTGGGCGGCCGCGGGCAGATCGCGCCGCGCCCGCCGCCTCGGGCGTGAAATCTCGGGCCGCCCCGCCCCGCCCCGCCCCGCCCCGCTCCGCCACGTCCCGCTCTACCTCCATCCCACCCCACTTTCTCCCCCACCCGTCTGGCTCAACCCCGCCCCGGTCTTCGCTATACCTCTCCTCCCGTCTCGGCATGCCCCGCCGCACACCTCTCCACCTCTCTCGCCCCACCCCGCCCCGCTCCAACCACCTCTCGCTTTACTCCATCCCACCCGTCTTTCTTCCCCACCCGTCTGGCCCGACCCCGGCCTTCACTATATCTCTCCTCCTGACTTCGCACACCTCTCCACCTCTCTCGCCCCACCCCGCCCCGTTCCGCCCTCGTCTTGTCCCGCCCCGCCTCTCTCTCTCTCTCTCTGCGCCATTCTCCCTGCCCCACCCCCGCTACTTCCTTGTCTTGTCCTGCCCCGTCGATCTCCGCCCTGCTCCATGCCACCGCGTCTTTCTAGGCATCTCCCACCCTGCCACCTTCCGCCCCACACCATTCCCCTCGTCCCGTCACGCCCCGCCCCTCTCCACACCGCTTCCCCTTCCAGCCCACCCGGTCTTGTTCCGTCCTGCCGCTCTCCGCCCTACCCCGCCTCTCTCCATACCATTCTCCACGCCCCTCCCGCTCCTGCCTTGTGTTGCCCCGGCCCGTCGCGCTCCGCCCCTCCTCTCCGCTCCCACCCATTTCCCTGCGCTACGCCATTCGGAAGAAGGGATGCAACATCTATAGCAAAACACCAATGTTTTTTAAAACAGGTTTAGCAAATCTGACGTAAGCGTTCGCGCAGGGGAGAATTTATTTCAGCCATTCATTCTTCTCCTCACTCCTTCATTCATTCGTTTACTCCCTTTCATACGACGTTTGTTGTCTCCCTCATTCACTCCCTTTTTTCTGCATCGTTCACTCACTCGCTCCCTCCCCCGCTCGTTCAATCACTCTTTTTCACCATCCATCATTCACTCGTTCACTCTATCTTTTATTCCCTCGTTCCCTTGATCCACTCGTTCACTCCGCCACTCGTTCATTCCGCCACTCGTTCACTTCGCCACTCGTTCGCTCCCCCACTCGTTCGCTCCACCACTCGTTCGCTCCGCCACTCGTTCACTCCGCCACTCGTTCACTCCGACACTCGTTCTCTCCGCCACTCGTTCACTCCGATACTCGTTCACTCCGACACTCGTTCACTCTGACACTCGTTCACTCCGACACTCGTTCACTCCGACACTCGTTCACTCCGACACTCGTTCACTCCGACACTCGTTCACTCCGACACTCGTTCACTCCGACACTCGTTCACTCCGACACTCGTTCACTCCGACACTCGTTCACTCCGACACTCGTTCACTCCGACACTCGTTCACTCCGACACTCGTTCACTCCGACACTCGTTCACTCCGACACTCGTTCACTCCGACACTCGTTCACTCCGACACTCGTTCACTCCGACACTCGTTCACTCCGACACTCGTTCACTCTGACACTCGTTCACTCCGACACTCGTTCACTCCGACACTCGTTCACTCCGACACTCGTTCACTCCGCCACTCGTTCACTCCGACACTCGTTCTCTCCGCCACTCGTTCACTCCGATACTCGTTCACTCCGACACTCGTTCACTCTGACACTCGTTCACTCCGACACTCGTTCACTCCGACACTCGTTCACTCCGACACTCGTTCACTCCGACACTCGTTCACTCCGACACTCGTTCACTCCGACACTCGTTCACTCCGACACTCGTTCACTCCGACACTCGTTCACTCCGACACTCGTTCACTCCGACACTCGTTCACTCCGACACTCGTTCACTCCGACACTCGTTCACTCTCTCATTCGTTCTCTCCCTCATTAGTGCACTTCCTCACTCGTTCGTTTTTTCGTTTACTCATTTCTTCGCGCATTCATATATTCATGCACATCACTTATGAATCTTTACGGTGTCGTACATGGTAATTGTTTTTAAATGGATATGTGATGGAAAATCGTAAATAGCGCTTGTCTAAAAAAAATTAAAAAATCTATTTCCCGGGTCAATTCTACTGCCCTTGTCTCGCATTCGCACTTCATCACTGATCACACTAAAGACATCAAGGCCATTGTTCTTCACATCATCGGTATATCTTCATTCCAGAGTCGTAGTCGTCGCTTCTCTTCACCTTACGTCATAGCACTTCTTCACTCACTCACTAATTGACTCAGAAGCAGTGATGGCTGGAGCTGGTATAGCGTTCCGGCATTGCGTTTGTGGGAAAATTCAAAAATATTTCCTCTTATATCATGCTAAATTATTAAAATCACCTAAGAAATTTGTTATTGCTTTTTGGATACTTTGGCATACGAATAAAAATGTCGCTAAAAATCTAATTAGAAAAAAAATTAAAAATTAAATTGAATAAGATAGTACTTGATTTTTATCAACGTAAATTCGGAAATGAATGTTCTTTATGATAACATTTTCATCTGTGGATAAGGATCGAACTTTTTGCTCTGCTTTACTGGAAATCAAATGTTACGGAAATGGAAAATTTAGTGCTCGCTCAGCATTGTTGTATATCTCTCATACATAACTGAAGTGTGTACTTTAAACTGTCCCTGACACTATCTGTAGAACTGAGTTTTGTGCTTTTATTTGGTCTGGGTATTTTTTTAATGGCGTAGTTTCTGTGAAATCCGCTGAGTCTTGACGATGCTCGAGGTTTATCACGATCCCAACATGACTCATAGTTAAAAAAGTTTTCGTATGTCGGCGGCTTTCGGAATCTCCCGAAAGTCAATGTTCGCATTGGTTGCTAGATTCCGCCAAATCCCCGTCATCATTGTTGTATAACTAATAAATCTCTCATTACCTGTTGCAGTAGAAATGACAAGCCTCATTATGTGAATCGCAGATGCAAATTTTTGAAACTTAAAATACTTCCCATAATTTGACAGTATTATTATAAGGCATTTGGTAATATTTTATGCAGTTACTTTGCTAATGTTAAGCTTTATTTCTTGAGTACATGTTTTGAAATCGAGCGACATTAGGAATGAGTTTTCAAATTTGTAAGAATGCAATAAAGCAAGATGAATACGGAATTTTTTGTATAACAGAACCATAAATTTATAAGCGAATCAACCTTCATTTTGCAAAACAACTGTCTTCTCGGGTATTTGGCATCTGTACGAGAAAACGGTGGTCGGCTGTTCTGTTTACGTCTACCTCCCCCCGAATCTCTTGCTGCGATTGGCTGAATGTGTGATGACGCAGTCAAAATGCCAATACCACATCATTTGTGCCGTAAAATGCCGTTTTGTGAATGATTTATTGCAACAGGAAAGGTAGTTTATGATGCTGGTATACAAAAAAGTGTGTTTTTTTACGTTTTAAAAATTTAAATGTCAGTGTAATGTGCCTTTCATTCTGTTGAGTATTTTGTGGATGGGAGTGTATCCGGGAATTTCGACGGAAAGTCCGGGAAGTGAGACTTTAACTTCCACCTCGCGGTCTGTCGCGTTGCGTGGTCTCCCGTAAGCCGGGTGTAAATTTATTTTACATGTGTGTATACACACCGCGCAATAAGTCATGTGTGCTTGCGTGTTAAATTTCCGACCTTGCTGGTTTCACATGATGTACCAGCACTTCGTCGCGGCAGCTTATCCGCTCGCGCGCGCATGTGTGTATGAGTAACATTTAGAAACTACCCAGTTGTTTAAGCCTGGGATGTTTAATAAAAACCCTGACCGACAAAATGCGGGTCAGACGTTTGATTAATTGATTAGAGATTCCAGACAAGTCAATTGTTAAGGTATTTAGTCCCGTAAGTGTAGTGCATACTTTATTGCGGATATTCCGCCGATGGTGGGCGAGATCTGGCTTCGTCTTGTGGGAATTTTCCCCATCGAGGTATCGCCACCCACGTGTCTTACTAGCCGGGACACGAATGAGCTTATTTCTTCCTATTTTTAAGTCATTTTATAGGTCATTTTCGAAGAATTGTAGGTCATCAGATTCCGAGCTGTGGTAATAAGCGAATGAGCGCGCGCGCGGTGAGTTTGGGCTGGGCGTGCGCTTCGCACGCGGTCACGCACCGCGCCCGGGACGCCACGCAGCGCGTGAGTGCGCCGTCACGCTCCCGCACGCACCGCGCCCTTGACTCTCTCTCCGCCGCCCCCCCTCTCTCTCGCCCCCTCCAGCGTAGGTGGCTCAGGGCAGCAACGGATCGCCCTGCAGTACTTCTGACCACCCCCTCTAACTATAAACCAAACTCCTATCCCCTGGCAACCCCATGTCAAATACCTTGGCATTACCCTCTCCCGCAGACTCCTTTGGTCCAAACACGTCCTTAACACAACCATCAAAACCAACCGCTTCACAAACGCCCTTTACCCTATCCTGTCCAACCCGTCTATCCCAATCCGAAAAGGAATCCTAGCATATAACACCTACATCCGCCCAACCCTGTCCTACGCCCATCCCACATGGTTCAATACTTCAATAATTAACTATAGAAAACTCACCGTCACCGAAAACAGAGTCATCCGCCTTATCTTCCGCCCTCCCCCGCTAACCTACTTCAACAACCTCAGAAACCAATACAATATGCCCCACATACTAACCTACCTCTATAACTCCTCAATCCAAACCATACAAAAGTTTACCACCGATCCCCAATTCAGAAATTTAATCATACCCCACCACCATATTCTCCGAAATCCCCCCAGACACACGCGGAAAAAACACCCCCTTGATATCCTGCAACTCCCCCCTCCCATTACCTAGGCCAAAGGGTGGACATAGAATAACCGACAAACGACAAAACTACGGACTAACCACTAACTCACGACGGACCAAAGAACAACACGTACCTTTTCCCAACCCCTCCTATATCCCATCCCACTCCTTTCCTCAATCCATTCCCCTCCCCTTCCCCTACTACCAAAACCCCTAAACAAAAAATCACCCTATACTTCCCTCTCTCCCCGACTCCCAATCCACGTCCCTGTACGGGGGAGAGGAGTCGCAACGTTCATAACTCAACACCGGAAGAAGACAAAACTGGACGAAGAGTCTCGTAAGAGACAGGCGTACCAGCAAAACACACTACAGATCCTGTCCTGTCCTTGGGCTACACTCCCCACGGTGGCAGGATTTTCCACACTACCTACACGGCTAGGCCGAATTCAGATGCAATGCCTCTGACCGGGAGGTTCTAGGGTGCCAGTTCTCACGGTGGTGGCGGGATTTTTGATGTTGGGTAGGTAGCCACTTCGAATTCAGTCGCTGACAGGAGAAGAATTGTAGCGGCCGCGGTGAGCGTCGTCTGTTCACATCTCAGTGAAACACCATTGCCCCAAAATCTTCAGATTATGAATCTCCGTACTAGGAGAGGTGGGTTAGTGCATCAACTCATGTCACTGCAATTTTTTACAGCATCGATGATTTGTGGTCGATTTTAAAAAAAATTGAGCATTGATGTTTAAAAACATCGAAGTTTTGTTGGCGATGCATCCTTCGTCAATTAATGACATGGTGGATGGTGTTGGGTCGATATTTTAATTTTGAGCATCGACGTTTAGAAGTATTGATGGATGTTTAATAACATCGGTGGTGTTGAGCGTCGATGTTCGGAATATCCACGTTTCTGTTGGCGATGTAGCATCTTCAGTCCTTTTAAAAACGTCGATGTTTAATAGCATAGCTTGTTTGTGGTCGATTTTAAAAATGTTCAGCATTGATTTTTAGAAACATCGAAGTTTTGTTGGCGATGCATCCTTAGCCGTTCAATAACATGAATGGTTTTGGGTCGATATTTTAATTTTGAATATCGAGGTTTAGAAGTATTGATGGATGTTTAATAACATCGGTGGTTTTGAGCGTCGATGATCGGAACATCCACGTTTCTGATGGCGATGTCGCCTCCGCAGTTCTTTTAATAACGTCAATGTTTTACAGCATCGATGGTTTGGGGTCGATATTTTAAAATTTTTAGCATTGATGTTACAAATATTGGAGTTTTGATGGCGATGCATACTTAGTCGTTTAATAACATGAATGGTTTTGGGTCGATATTTTAATTTTGAGCATCGAGGTTTAGAAGTATTGATGGATGTTTAATAACATCGGTGGTTTTGAGCGTGTTGGCGATGTCGCATCCGCAGTCCTTTTAAGAACGTCGATGTTTAATAGCATAGCTTGTTTGTGGTCGATTTTTAAAAATGTTGAGCATTGATGTTTAGAAACATCGAAGTCTTGTTGGTGGTGCATCCTCAGTCGTTTAATAACATGGATGGTGTTGGGTCGATATTTTAATTTTGAGCGTCGATGTTCGGAACATCCACGTTTCTGTTCGGGATGTCGCATCCGCAGTCCCATTACGAACGTCGATGTTTAATAGCAAACTTGTGTGTGGTCGATGTGAAAAAAAATAGCATTGATGTTTAGAAACATCGAAGTCTAGTTGGCGATGCATCCTTAACATGGACTGTGTTGGGTGGGTGTTTTAATTTTGAGCATCGCTGTGCATCCGGTGCTGAGGGAGGCGCGGTGGGAGGTGTCGGGAGAAGCGCCGGGCCCGCAGCGGCCAGTCGAAGCGAGGCGAGGCAGGCGAGGCGGATGGGCCCGCGAAGCCCCGTCGCGGAGGGCCGTCGACCGCTCGGCCTTGCCCAGCTCCCCGCCCCGCCGCGCCCCGCCCCACGCCCCGCGCCGGCAGCGCGTCCTCTCGCGTCGCCGGGCCCGGACGTGCTCTGCGCGCTGCGCCGTGCCGGGCCTCTGCCCCGTGGAGCACGTTTCTCCCTCCCTCTCCATCTATCTACCCCGCTCTCTCCCTCCCCCGCTCTCTCCCTCCACCCCTCCCCCCGTCCACCCCTCTCATTCCCCTCTCGCTCACTCCCCCGCTCTCCCCTCCCCCTCTCTCCCTCCCCCGCTCTCTCCCTACCCCGCTCTCTCCCTACCCCGCTCTCTCCCTACCCCGCTCTCTCCCTACCCCGCTCTCTCCCTACCCCGCTCTTTCCCTACCCCGCTCTCTCCCTCCCCCTCTCCCTCCCTCTCTTCCCCTCCCTCCCCATCTCTCGCCTCCCCCTCTCCCCCTCCCCCTCCTCCCTCCTCCCTCTGTCCCTATCCCTTCCCCTCCCTATCCCTCTCTCCTCCCCTCCCCCTCATCCCTCCCTTCCTCTCTCTCCCCCTCATCCCTCTCTTCTTCTCGCTCCCCCTCATCCCTCCCTTCCTCTCTCTCCCTCTCACCGTTTTCGTTTCCGCTTCGCCTGGGACCTCACGCGTCTTCTTCCATCTCCTTCTAAAACGGCCGCATATCGCCTTCTCGTTTCTATCGTTATCTCATAGAGACATGACACTTCTTACCTCCTCAGTCTATGGTTATGTGATATCGTCTATTGCTTTCTTAGTCTATGGTTACGTTGCCTATCGTCTATTTTTCCATGTCGTTTTATGTTGTCTGTCGTCTTCTATTGTCTATCGTCTACTGTTCTCTATCGTCTGGTTATCTTCTGGTCTGTCTATCGTAACTTCATCTGATTTTGTGTCTGTTTTCTGTTCTTGCTTCTTCTCTTGTTTTACAACTTCGCACCTTCTTGTGTCTGCAATAGTCATCCTGCCCAGCTGAAATCATTTCCTTCCTGTTTACCCATTAGATGTGGTACCACTAGATGTGGTTCGTGAGCCATCCCTCTTATTCCTGTATTAGGGGTTGGCCATAAATTACGCGAATGTGGAGTATTTTCAATACTCCTCTCTCCAGTGCTTGATTTTTAAAATTTCATCAATAGAAGAGATCAAGCCCTGGCTGTCTCCCCGTAACGCACGTGTTACACGTGCTTGAGAACCTCTCTAAATTAATAAGTGACATTTGCGATAGCGATCCCCATTCACAGGTGAAACAAGTCATGGATGAGTAAATGGGTATGTGTTATTGAATGTAGTAAATTACTCCTTTTAACACTGTGTGTGGTCAGAATCCATGTTTTGTGAGATCTTTGATATGGAAAAATCAATTGACAACAAATTTGTTTGTCATCTCTCCGTCCGTCCGTCCGTCCATCTGTTCGCCTATCCGTCCATCTGTACGTCTGTCCGATTGTTCGTCCGTCCATCAGTCCTTCCGTCCGTTTGTCCGTCGGTCTGTCCGGCCGGTTCCATCGGTCGGTCCGTCGGCCCATCCATCGGTCGGTCCGTGTATTCATTCGTCCATCCGGCCGGCCGGCTGGCGTTTATTCATCTATTTGTCACTCCTTCCGTGATTAACGCTAGTGCCTTTCACACTATTTTCTCCAATATGGATATTTCCGAATTGATCGAAACGAACTCGGGGGTCACGCGCGATCTTTCCTTCCCATCCCTTGTTCTATCCTAACCCTTACACACACACACACTTACATGCACTACAATACACTACACTACCACACATGCCAGGAAACCAGTCGGGATCTGGGAAGGTATTTCGCGGGCAGGAGATACCTGATTGGGGAAAAGCCCGCTAGCCCACGGAAGGTTGGCACCGGATCTCGCCATCCAGCGGGGGTAGATCACCGGAAGAAAACATACATTATTTTCAGTATTTACCTAATTGCCTTAGTCGTTGGCGAGTCGGGAATCACTAACAATCAATCAATAAGGTAGATCTTCGTAAAGGGGCGAGTGGCTAGTCGGCGTGGGCGCCGCGTGCGCCGGCGCGGGCGGGGGCGGCGGCGGCGGCGGCTGCGATGACCTGCGCAAGGGGCTGCTAATTGGCAGCTGCGCGCTGCTCGCAACAGGTGGCACCCTCGCTGTCGCGGCGTCGCCCTGCGCTGCCCTGCCCTGCCTCGGCCCCCGGCGCGTTGGGCGCGCGCAGGCCTCTCGTTGCCCTTGACGCCCCTCCCCCCCCTCGCGCGCTTGGGGACGTTGTCTTCCTGGCTTGCGCTCTCGTCGCCGCCCTCGCCATCGCACCCACCCGCGTCGACACTTGTTCGTTAGCTAGGGCGAATTCAGTCGCTGTCTGGAGGAGAATTCCAGCGACCCGCTCTGGGCGGTAGTGTTCCGTGGTTTCTCCGGTCAACACCAGGCGAATGCTGGAGCAGTGCCCTAACAGCGTCGACACCACCTTGTCAGCTAGGTCGAATTCAGTCGCTGTCTGGAGGAGAATTCCAGCGACCGGTTGCTCTGATCGGGAGTTTTCCGTGGTTTCTCCGATCAACTTCTGACGAAAGCCGGAGTAGTTCTCTAACAGCGTCGACACCAGCTGTTAGCTAGATCGAATTCAGTCGCTGTCTGGAGGAGAATTCCATCGGCTGGCTGCTCTGATCGGTAGTGTTCAGTGGTTTCTCCGGTCAACATCAGGCGAATGCTGGAGCAGTGCCCTAACAAACAGGCCACGGACCGCGCGCGATCTCATCTTTCTCATCCTTGTCCTACCCTCTCCCCTTACACTAGCATGTACCACACTCCACACATAGCGGGAGACCGGTGGGGAGATTAGAGTTCTTCCCGGCTGTGATGGTTAAGATCAACACCAGGCGAATGCCGGAGCAGTACCCTAACAAACGGGCCACGGACCGCGCGCGATCTCATCTTTCTCTTCCTTGTCCTATTTTCATCCCTTACTTAGACACACTTGCAATCACTACAGTATCACTCCTGCCGGGAGACCAGTCCGCAGCTTAGAGCTTTTCCGGGCCGGGGCGGTGGTAGGAGATACCTGGTTGGGCTAGCCGACGAAAGGTCGGCACCGGATGTCACCATCTAGCGGGGGAAGATCACCGCCACCTCCCAAGCGAACATTCACTATGCTAAGAGCGTGACCTAATGACCTGAGTAATTGACGCGCCCGGAATCACTAACAACCAACCAAGCACATCCGCGATTTCTCTCTCTCTCTCGCATTTGCCCAGCGCTTTCACCTTTCGTTCGCACTTCGTTACTACCTTCCATTGCGTCTCGCTTTGTTCTCGCTATCGCCTTCGCTCTAGTGTCCTAACCTTGGTTTTCGTCATCGTCTTCGCCCTCGCACTCACCCGCGCTCTTTAATTCGCCTTTGGTCTCGCCTTTGCCTTCGTTCTTGCTTCATCATTTGCCTTCCCCTTCGCCGTGCTTTCGTTCTCGCCGTCGCCTTCACCCTCCTAACGCCCTTATGTTGATTCTCGTCATCGCCCTTGTTACCGTCTTCACCCTCCCTCTCGCCTTCCTCTTCGAATGCGTTCTCGCCCTCGCTCTCACTTTCGCCGTCGCTTTTTCTCTCGCTTTCGCCCGCCCTCTCGCCCTTCCCTTCATTTCCGCCGCGTCGCCAGCCTCGCTCTCTCATTCTCTTTTCTCCTCGTTCTCGTCATTCCCTTCGTTCATCCTTCGCTTTCATTTTCGCTCTCGCTTTGCCTTCGTTCTCGGCCTCGCTCTTGCTTAGCCGGTATTCTCGCTTCGCCTTTATTCTCATTCTTCGTTTTGGACTCTATCCACACATTTGCTTCGCCTTGGTGCCCGCCTCGCCCTCGCCCTCGGCCTGGGCCTCGCCCTCGACTTGGGACTCGCTCTCATCCTCGACCTGGGATTCGCCCTCGCCCTCGCTCTCGCTAAATTCGATATAGCTGACAAGCAAGTGTCGAAAATCCTGCTGCCGTCGAGACTGGAACCTAGGACCTCCCGGTCGGAGGGACTGCAGTAACCTCAGTTGAGCCATCTCTCCCGGTATTTTGGGTAATCGTTTAGCCCTCAACTGAATTAGGTCAGGGAACAACATTGCATGCACTATACCACGCGCGTATGGAGCTTGGAACTTGTCCCTAGTAATCCGGTTCCTTGCCGGGGGAGATACCTGTACGAGAAATTACCTCGCAAGCCAACGTGTAGGCCAGCTCCGGATCCCACCGTACAGCGCAGAAGGAATACTGCCACCTCTCTCGATAAAAATTATGCACTACACTTATAGGACTTAGGATCTTGGCAGATGACTTTCGCGGAAACTCGAATCAATCAATCAATCAATAAATGAACTTATTGTTCTTCCCTGCAGGTCCACTTCCTGACCTGGTGTTTCTCAACATTTCTGTCGCCTGCGTTTGCATTGTCAACCGTAACACAATCGATCCATCCCTGCTGATAGTGCCTTTTTTTGTGCCTCTTCACGCCCCAGTCTTGTGGTTTCTTCAATTCTTTGAATGGTCTTCTGGTTATTTTGCCCGGTTTTCTTTATGCAAGTGATGAACCTCGCTGCTGAGATGGCCTCTTGCTATGATTGTAGTCATAAATGAATGGGTATAAATATGAATAAATGAAATGGTAGAAGTGACATTTTATAAATTCTAAGAAAAAACGTGTTTTTGTAGGCTATATTTCAGTGGCAATGTACTTTCGTGGTTTTAATGAACAATTGAATTGGCGTGGTTTCAATCATGAAACAGATCACCACGACTTGACAGTAATATTGACTTAAATAAACAAATTTCGTTGAAGTTATAAAATGTCACTTATACCGTTCTGGTTTTCACCCATTCAAATGTAGTTCTAGTTGCGAGAGAAGGTGAACGGGAGGGGTTGTACATATTTCTTCAATAAATCAAATGTAGAGTTTGTTTGCGGATGCGAAGTGTTTTCAATAGCAAATTTTGCATTTGAATTTGAAAATCAATATGTTGAGGAGTGTAGTAATTTCCTATTCGAGAAGTACAAACCCAGCGGTGTAAAGTGAGAGAGATTCTTCGAATCTTCTTTTTCTTTTAAGCTTTTCTCATCGTAATTACTACTTAAATATCAGTGTTCGCGATACCTATTTTTTTCTTCTAATTTCTGTTCGAGATGGCTACTTTGCTGAGCTTATTTTTCCTGAAAACTGGAACGAGAAAGAACTATTGTGTCGAGAATTTTAATTGTTCTTTGTTACGTTTCATCCTTAAAGTCAAATAAAAAAGACGAACAAAATGGAAGCTTAAATGTGAATAGGATTTTCTCGTAAGGCGTGAAAAAATATGTTCACACTGTTCACGTAATACCTACGACCAAATTTTTACAGCACAGTGCTTTCTCTCAACGATTCACAGAACATGACTACGAATGACTGTCGGTCGCTTTACAAAACATTCCTGTCGCTTTACCAAACGTTGGCAGCATTTTTTACCCTTTTACCGTCAACTTAGTATTTTTTGTTCATTTGTATGTTATGTTGGATTTACCTGCTCAGTCTACATGTTCTAATTGTGATATTTTCTCTTTATAGGTGAGTCTCTAAAATCAACTCCTTCTCGGAAACCGGAGATTTTCTCATGTGGTGAGTCACTAAAAATTGTACTTCAACACACTGAAAGTTATCTAGTTACAATGTCATGTCGGCATTCAAGATACACAGAGAGAAAACACTATCTGTAAATTTGATCCGAGTTAATTTCCTTGGGGAAACTGCAGAGAAATCCATGCTAATAGATGTGTGAATGTCTGAAGCAGAATTCTCCGTATTAGGGGCAATCTTTGAGGAAGCTTTCATTATACAAATAATTCAGCAATTTGAAAAAACAGAGAAATGATACATGATCCTCATTGTTAGGATAAAATGAAGGCATTGAAAAGTTTATTAAGCTGTTTAATTTAACTGTAGTTCGCCCAGCATATTAATTGAACAATGTAAATCTTTATCAAAGAAGAACATTTCATTTCATACTTCATTGAGTTTTGCGATAACGTTAAACATTTTGAACAAAACTGTCGTAAGAAAATTTAAATTAAAAAAATATAAAAAAATATTTTTCTAGGTATTATTTATTTTTTTAAATTGCTCTTCTGCAAATTTTGTGGTAAATATCACTGAATAAGGATAACACTTTTAAGTATGTTTTTCCTGACCGGGCCTGAATTGAAAGCACCAAGTAGTAGACCGTATCATGACCGTTCAGACCAGCGCTGATTTCGACCTGAAATCAATTCTGTAGTTTCGAATCCATAGTTTCCTTGTAGGTTTCTGTTTTAATATAGTCGTGAAGCAGCTTAGATTTATTTTCTCGAGATGCGTCACATAGACTTATGCAAAATAGCATATTAGGCACCTCTACATAGGATGAAAAGATAAACTAAAGAGATTCCTTTTTGGAGTGAGTATATCCGTAGAAATAATGCAATTAATGGTGCAAAGGAAAAAATACGTGTATAACGTCTTATATTATTCCAGAATGGTGTGAATTAAAAAGTCTAAAAATTAACGATCAGTGAACATATTTATTTAATATTAAATTTCGAAGTTTGAGGTGTTCTTTTTCTCCTAATTTTTATAAATGATCGTGTTCATTTCAGACATTTTCTGTGAAAACATAGATTTTCTAAACATGGCCGGATTGAGACCGATGTTTTTTGAACATCCATGTTTTGAGATCGATGTTTTTACGTTTTCGTTGTTTCGTTCGTGATTTTCCCATAATAAAACTTTGTAAAAGTTAAAATATGAAATAATAACTGATGGTATCAGTGTGTTTGTGTTCCAACCAAACGAATGCGTTTTGTATTACCTTCATCAAACAGACTACTATCCCTCACTCGAAATGACTCATGCCCTGGTATTTCCTTCGCATTTCCTCATATTTTGAAAATGGTGAAGCATATTTAACTGTTTTCTGTTAAGTTTTAATTATAAACGAATATGCATGGCATATAACGGCAAATGTCAAATTCAATTTATTTGCGTGTGAATGTATTGTTAAGTTACTAAACCAACTTTAAAACATCAATGAATTTTGGTCGATGTATTATTAACATCGATGTTTAATTTCGAACATCTATGTTTAGTAACATCGATGTTTTGTTGTCAGTGTCGCATCACTATCTCAGATCACCGCCACCCGTTGTCTTTTGCACCCACAGCACGTCTGTTGCCTCTGTCTCCTTTTAAACCACACCACCCAAAAGTGTGATAGAGCGTGATTTGAACACCGGCTACTTCCTGGCGCTTTGCAAGCTCTCGCATTTCTGCTTGGGTTAACTGCTATTTAATCGCACTAACTTCGCCCCTGTTGCCTGAACTTCGTTTTCAAATGCTGACACACACTGAATGCGAGCCCAATCTTTCCGTTCACGATCTCGCGAATGATGACATACACCATCTGGTAGTTTCATTATATTCATTATTTCGTGTTTTCGGTCGCGTCAACTGCTGTGGTCTTTAGTCTTGTAAGTGTTTCTCACGGGCGATTGCAAAGATTTCCCCGCGCTGGTTACTGAGATCCGGAGTCAACCATCATGTCGGCTTGGTGTGTTTTCCGCAACTAGGTGTCTCCCTCCAGCGGGGCACCTCCAGCAGTTAGGAAAAGCTTACAACTCCCAAGTGTAATAGTGTAGTGCATATAAGTGTGTGTGTGTGTGTGTGTGTAAGTAAGGGATTATGATTGGACAAGAAGAAAAAAATATCGCCTTTGGTCAGTGGCCCGTTCTTCTCCGGCATTCGCGTGGTAAAACCGATGAAAATTACCGTTCAGAGCAGCCGCCGCATATTCTCCTCGCGACAGCGGCAGAATATGTGTACGTCCCAGCCGCATACACTAGATATTTTGGGTTGACCCCTGTCCGCGGGAAGAAAATGTTTCCATAACGCACACATGAGCGCACGTATGTCCGGTCTGTTCACAAGGAGCTTTCCGAAATAATAAATGCGTCCGTTTGTCGGTCCTTGAGGAACGCCAGCCGGCTTTGTTCTTGCGCGGGGCCGAGGTGGGCGTGCACGTGGGCTGGAGGCGCGGCGGCGGCGGCAGCGGCGCGCAGCGGGCGGGGGCGGGGGCGGCGGTGCCCCGATCGATGCCCGAGCCGCGCCTCTGTGCCCTCTCGCCCCCCTCCCTGCCCCCTCTCCCTCCCGCGCCCCCGCCGCCGGCCCGGACGCGCCCTTGTTAGTGGGAGTTCTATGCTCCCAGCCTCCGGCCTCACCAGCCCAGGTCGCCCTGATTCTTCTGGATTCGTTCCGTGACCTGTCAGCTCCGTTCGTGTGTCGAGTGCGGTGTTTGGAGTGAAATAGGTTTCGGTGATGTAACGGTTAGCGTACGGTCTAATGTACCAATGTTAGCAGGTTCAAATCCGATCGAAGACATGGATTTTTAAAGGCGAAAAAAAATTCTTCGTACGATTTCCTTAGGAGGGGAAGTAAAGCCGGCTAACCCATGATGTAGCTTTACTGCATGTAAAAGAACCTTAAGCGTAAAAGAAGTCTCTGAGTTAAGTTCCAAATCGCGTGTTTCGTTGCCCGTGTAATACCTTCTTTCTTCGCTAGATGGTAAAAGGAGCTTAGCTTAAAGAAATCCTTTGGAAGTAAAGTAAAGTATGTTGTTTCATGTTGTAGATTTACTGCATGTAAAAGATCATCATTCCGGAAACTTCTGAGCTAAATTGAATCATTTATTTCATAAACCCATCAAACGCCAAATTCCTCATTCTGAAAAAAACTGAGAAAAAGTCTCCCCTGCAGAAATTTCTCCGAGCTCACGTGCATCAGTGCCTCCGCTTACCGAAAGCAAAGAGCAAAAGTCCCGTCCCCGTCCCGAAACCGTTGTGGGCCCTGATGAAGAGGGCGGTCACAGTTGACCCGGATTCGCGTTCGGGACAACACGGCCATTTGTAATTAAATATTTCAAACGCCCGCCAGAACGCCGGTGTGGTCGCATTGCGACGGACAGAACTGATGTAGACGGCCGAAGTTTCAATCGAACTTGAATTATTCTGCCGAACTGATTTTTTCAGCATGGTAAACTTGAACCGTTAGTTTATAGAACGAAAGGGCCTCTGAAAAATTTTGTAATTCAATGCACAACAAAAGGGATATCATTAGAAAGATATAGCAGATCATATTAGAAGAAATTATGTATGAAATTTATATAAACATAATATGTATTGAGTTTTAAAGAGACTACAATTTATTATCATAACGTTGCGTCTCAGGCCACTATTTTAGTATTTGTTAGTATAAGATCATTATGCAAGTAAATTTTAACCATGTTACAGTAATCTGGCCCATCCATTTTTTTCGGACATAGAATGTTGCACGAAAAATTGTCGTTTAAAATCCTTTTTTAACATTTTGTTTAGTTCAAAATGTGGTTTATTTATCGTCAGTCGGATGAATTAAGTCGTAACGATTAATGCCACAAAGAGATTACACACATCCACAGTTTTTCATTACTGTACTCGTAGTTGCGTCGATATTTTAAATATCTATTATATAAACGCGTCTTAGTTGCCTAAAAATGCAAAAACACGTTTTTAGAGAAACTACAGTAAATCGTCTGGATGGATCCGGCGAAAGAAAGTTGCCCACCAGGAGATCGAGACGCGTTGAATGATAGTTCATTTGCTTCGATCGGTGAGCCGAAAGGATTTATTTATTTATTTACTTCAAAAACAGTTAAAAACTATGCGTGACATGCTATAGGGAGAAGTTAATTAGCAGTTACATTTATGTCCAGAAGCAAAACAAGGGGCCATCTCAGCATTTGCTCAAGTATCAGGGAAACTGGACGAAAACTTGATCGAGATGGGGGTCATTGACCCAGAAGCTGAAGTACAATACTTGTTACAGGTTCTTTACAATTACACAATCCAAATGGTGAATAATACACTAAATGCCGTTGTTAAAATTAATATCGCTTTCCTTTTGGATTATAATCGTGAGTGTCAGAGGGACCGACTGACGGACACAGATTACTCGATTATCGCATAAAGGATGTTACCTCTGATAGAATATATTCCAGTTAGTATTCGATTGTTGTTCGGATCCTCTTATCAATGATTAAGATCACTGCGAATGTGATACAGAGCTGTTGATAGTTTCTGCCATTCATTAACTGAATCATACTCGTGCAATAGAAATACACAGGTCTTTTACAAACGAGTCACTCATGATAATTAAATATGACTTATATGATATGAGTCATATCATTCATATCACATTGAACATGGTTCTCAGTGAGACATTTTAATCTATTCGCATGTATTACACGTCATTGATATCACGATGAGTAAAACTTTCATGACCACTGTTCGATAGAATCAGTCATGGCGAAATTTTTTGTCATCGTGGAACACAGAACCTTATTCTCAAATCCCACGCCCACCCGAGTCGGCGCTTTCATAATTATTATATTTTTTATTTTAGTGTAGTAAAGACATTCTTTGACAAACCGACAACGATAAGGGAATGGAATGAATTGCCTGCAAAAACCTTTGAACCCTTTCCTCGAAGCGTTCAGCAGTTTAGGAAATTAACTTAGGGTATTCCTACGTTTATGAGAGCCTTAACTAAGAATATTAGCTTGTATAGTGACGTGAGGTGTCGTGCAACGTGAAGCAGAGAAATAATGAAGTGTTATACATAGTGAAAAAGTGAAGGACAGGCCAGTGCGGTCTTAATTGAAAAAAAAAAAAAACATTCAGTGTGGATTTAGATTATAGTTGTTTCTTTTCATTTTATTCATGTAATTTCATGTTTTGTGAATCATCAGTTTTTTATATTTTAATTTTTATTATTATTATTATTATTATTATTATTATTATTATTATTATTGGCGTATAGGCCATTACTGACCTCACTACACGATTAACGTGTGTAATTCTTCCATGTGCCTCAAAGGATGATGATATGAGGGGAATCGCACATACGACCATGCCTTACGCAGGCCTCGAACCTGCAGCCTCCTCGGCGCAGACGACGGCTGTCGTAACCGTCTGGCTACGGGTCCTGCTTTACTATTATTATTATTATTATTATTATTATTATTATTATTATTATATTACCTTATTTGTGTAATGAACTATCTCAGGGTTATACCCAATTGCAGTTTAATTTCCCCCCCTATCTTAGTTCGTGGATTTTCGCCTCGATTCGAAGTACAAAAACTATGTCAGTGTGCGCGAGCGGGGGAGGAGGGGGGAGGCATGGCGGAAGAGGAAGGGGGGAAGGCCGCTATTTCGGGCGCACATCCCCCCCCCTCCCTCCTCCGCCACCACGGGCCCATGCGGCCGTGGGGCCTCTGGGTTCTCAGCCCGCCGCCGCCCGCACCTTCGTTCATTCCGCATCGCTCCGCTCTGCCCCAGGAGTAGGTTTTAGTCTTGTGTGACAGGGGTGCCTCAAGGGCCACAACTAAAGCCTTTAATATGGTTGCGGGCCGTAGTTTCGTTTCTCGGGTGGTCCACACGTGTCTCCGTACTGCTGTAGTTTCCCCGGATGCTTTGAAACAGGAAGAGAGGGGTAGAACCATGAATGAAACCAGACTCTACCATGCCTAACGCAGTAGTATGATTTTGAATTTCTGAATTTACTAGATTTTTTTTAATATCTAAAGAATTAATTTTTACATGAAGGGGATGTTGACCCAGACGTGGTGCGTGCGTTAGCAGCAATATTCTCGATCGACGTGGATGCAAGGGACTTTGAGGTTTGTCTAATAACCTTTCCCGGCCCACAATAAAGGACAACCCTGTACTAAAGTATTCTTAAAGTCAGGTTTCCATTTTGCCATTAGGGACCGAAAAATTGATAAGATGTGAAAAAAATGTGTTTTAGGCGCTAATAGGTAACCGGTTTTTATACATTACATACAACATGAATTGGACAGTTTTTATATCATTATTATTTTTATTATTGTATTATTATTATCATTATTATCGTTGTTTTATCAGCTGTTTTTATTGTTTCTGTTACTATTGTACTATTATTATTATTATGTAATTTGGTTGTTAGCTGTAGTATCTTATTTATGTAATTAGCTGCCAAGGGGTTATGCCCATTTGCAGTTCAAATAAATTGAGCAACGCTGAATAGTAAGCGCAGACCAAAAAGATCAGGATACTTACGGGAAAGTCTTAGGGCTGACCTGGATAGCCGAGGTGGTTAAGAGCGTGTACCAACTCAGCGCTTCCACCGGAGGGTCGTGGGATCCAGTCTCGCCTTGGGCATGGTTGTTTGACCCTTATCTCTCATGAATTCTCGGCTATCCGAGTGCCTGGGGCCTAACGTAACCATAAACACCTCTCACATGGCTGGAGGCCACAAGGTTTTCTTTCAATTTCTGCGCGTATTGAAAATTAGTAATAAAGACATAAATGTAATATAATATAATTGTATATTTTTATTCATTCCAACCAACATGTTTAATATTAAAAAAAGGAAGAGTTCCAGGACACATTATAAAACAGAATCCTACGTTTCGAGAAGCCAGCCATCAACTCGAAAGAAAAGCTACTGGAACGGAATGTACCCAACTGCCTCGGGCGCGGACAGGCACCGACCCATCAAACTCCTCCTCCCGAGAAACCTTCGCTTGACGAGACTGTGACGGGCAGTGACACTCCCTCGCAGTACGAACGGCCCCATGCAACAAGCATTGCGGAATACTTAGGCAGGACGAGGCCTTTCCATGACGGACGTTGAGGTTTTTGTACTTTTGGATGGCGGATTTTTTAAAGGAATACCTGTCAAAGCCTAGTGACCACTACGTTTATATATTACCGGGATTCGAGCCGCGGAAGCTTACGTATACACCTTATCTCTCATGTGTGTGTGTGTGTGTTGTCGCGGAGGCACCCGCGTTCTCATGAGATGAGATCAGAGGAGCCCGCAAGTGTGTTGGTGTCTAGTGTACGGTCCAATATGCGTCCTTTGTTTCAAACGTAAAGAGCAACGGGCTATTGGGTGGATAAAAGCACTAGGGAACAAAAAGAAAGTGCAAGAGTAGAGCAAGAGAGACTCATCGAACGAAGAGACCCGGGGCTGAAGCCGAAGCAGCTCGAATCTCGAGGAAACGCGCGAGTTCCTTGGTTCCGTCCTCGATTATGATTTTTGTACCTCAAATTTTAATAAATCGAGTTTTTTGATATCTCGAATTTTTCATTCAGATTACAGCGTTTTATAACACTTCATTCTTGCTAGGACGAATTAGTAAGCTTTTTCTTTTCACTCTCGATTCGATTCAGAACGAAGATGTGAAGGCCTAAACCCTTGTTAGATTATTTGAAACTCTGGATTCGGGCTCATGTTTGACTTTTTAGCATTCAAGCTCCGTGGCTGATATTGGAGCTGCATTGTATAATGCGGAGTGACAACATGTCGTTGAAAAAGTTCTTGAAGTTCCCGTTTTGTGGTCCAACAATGGGTTTATTCATGGTTTACGATGAGCATGAGTTTGAGGAAGGAGAGTGCATTACCTACAGTGTAGTGTTTGCATTATTTCTGTATCTTCCAACGTGCTTTCATTATGTTACCAACCGTAGTTATATTATATATTTTTTCTACTCCCATTGCATAATCCTGACATTTGATGTCTGCAACCCGTTTCATAATGATACTGATTACGGTGCAGATTTCATTATGATACGGGTTTTTGTCCAATCACAGAGAAGTTTATAAACGAAGTATCAAATATCAATCTTCGGGATTCGTTGTAGTAAATGTTTCGTTCGATTGTGGGAATTAAAATTTCATTTAATATTATGTTATACTTGTCAGTATTGATTCATCTTATTAGTAATGGTTTACGTGGAATAGTGTTTAAAATAAATTAGATCATAATTTCATCTTGATCCTCTTTGACTACCCAGTAGTAGTTATTGGAGGGAACATTTGACTGAAGTTAAAAACAGAACGCAAGTCCTTTTTGTGTGGTTGTCTTTTGGTTAATGGAAATGTGTTCGTTTAGTGAGTTAAAACATAACTTTTGTACTCCCTCGCCGGCTGACAGGTAAACCAAAGCCACCTACGGTAGGATAGGGTAGGGGGCTAGGTGCTAGGTGGCCTTGGCTAAACCCTGCATGTCAAACGATGAAATGTAAACGCTTAACTTGTAGAAGTTACCATAAATTGTAGAAAAAAGTACCGTATGAAACTCGATGTAATAGGTATTAGTACACTCGAGTGAAGTTATGATGCTCGCTCGTTCGTCGCTGGTATCGTAATTCTTGTATCAATACAATCATCGTTTCATAATGTACTATTATGTTAGAATAATTAATTATTATACTTTTATTTGATAAATTGTGCAATTAATAGGGAATTAATTATTTTTTATGTGATTTCTCACAGCGAGAGTTTCAGAATTGACCGCTTCCATCGAACAGTGAAGGGCTGAAGTTGAAGCTGCTCGAATCTTGAGGAAACACGTGTTCGAGTCCCGCGCATTGAGAATTTTGTTAAACCAAATTTTTCGTATCTCGAATTTCAATAAATCGAAATTGTCTACATCAAGAAACTTTCATTTTGATCACTGCTTTTATACCACCTTTTCCTTGCTAGGAGGAATTAGTAAGCTTTTTGTTTTCACTTTCGACTCGAGACGAACATTGGATGGTCTAAACTCTTTTTAAAATCTTTGAAACTCTGGATTCGTGCCCCTTTGAGCTTTCAAGTTTCGTGACTCGTATTGGACCCTTTATTCTACAACGCGGAGTGACATTTGAAAAAGTAGTTGAATTCCCCGTTTTGTGGACAATAGATTTATTCAGGGTATAAGATGCGCACACATACATTTGAAAAAAAGGAGAGTGCATAAACGAGTGTAACAGTTACATTATGTCTGACCCTTCCCACGTGCTTTCATTTTGTTACAATCCTTAGTTATATTAAGTATGTTTATGAATCCTTACAATTGAGAGGTTGTGTAATTTAGATTTAGATTTAATCAGTCAAAAAAAACAGTAAAAACTGTATGTGTTGTAGAGGGAAATGATTATCTGCGCACGTTTTCTTGAGTTCCAGAATCCCTTCGCGTGATTTTAACTATAAATAGTTGAAAGATGGTTAATATTATAAATAGTTGAAGGTTGTATAATCCATAGTGAATCCTTAGTGATATATTAAGTATTTTTATGAATTCTTACAATTGAGAGGTGGTGTAATTTAGATTTAGATTTAATCAGTCAAAAAAAAACAGTAAAAACTGTATGTGTCGTAGAGGGAAAAGATTATCTGCGCACGTTTTCTTGAGTTCCAGAATCCCTTCGCGTGATTTTAACTATAAATAGTTGAAAGATGGTTAATATTATAAATAGTTGAAGGTTGTGTAATCCATAGTGAATCCTTAGTGATATATTAAGTATTTTTATGAATCCTTACAATTGAGAGGTTGTGTAATTTAGATTAAGATTTAATCAGTCAAAAAACAAAAAAAAACAAAAAAAAAAACAGTAAAAACTGTATGTGTCGTAGAGGGAAAAGATTATATGCGCACGTTTTCTTGAGTTCCAGAATCCCTTCGCGTGATTTTAACTATAAATAGTTGAAAGATGGTTAATATTGTAAATAGTTGAAGGTTGTGTAATCCATAGTGAATCCTTAGTGATATATTAAGTATTTTTATGAATCCTTACAATTGAGAGGTTGTGTAATTTAGATTAAGATTTAATCAGTCAAAAAAAACAGTAAAAACTGTATGTGTCGTAGAGGGAAAAGATTATCTGCGCACGTTTTCTTGAGTTCCAGAATCCCTTCGCGTGATTTTAACTATAAATAGTTGAAAGATGGTTAATATTATAAATAGTTGAAGGTTGTGTAATCCATAGTGAATCCTTAGTGATATATTAAGTATTTTTATGAATCCTTACAATTGAGAGGTGGTGTAATTTAGATTTAGATTTAATCAGTCAAAAAAAAACAGTAAAAACTGTATGTGTCGTAGAGGGAAAAGATTATCTGCGCACGTTTTCTTGAGTTCCAGAATCCCTTCGCGTGATTTTAACTATAAATAGTTGAAAGATGGTTAATATTATAAATAGTTGAAGGTTGTGTAATCCATAGTGAATCCTTAGTGATATATTAAGTATTTTTATGAATCCTTACAATTGAGAGGTTGTGTAATTTAGATTAAGATTTAATCAGTCAAAAAACAAAAAAAAACAAAAAAAAACAGTAAAAACTGTATGTGTCGTAGAGGGAAAAGATTATCTGCGCACGTTTTCTTGAGTTCCAGAATCCCTTCGCGTGATTTTAACTATAAATAGTTGAAAGATGGTTAATATTGTAAATAGTTGAAGGTTGTGTAATCCATAGCGAGTCATTCTTTTTATGTGATTCCTGGCAGCAAAGCCTCCACCACCAGCCACTTCGAGCGAGTGAAGAGGCAGTGAATCGGGGCTGACGTCGAAGCTGCTCGGATCTTGAGGAAACGCGCCAGTTCCTGTGTTCGAGTCCCCCCTTCGCCATTGACCGCTGGCTGGCTTTGTGCGCGCGTCCGCTTTTGTGCTCTGCGGGGAGGCTGTAAGCACTGGTGCACGATGCTGAGTGCTCGCTCTTTATGAAAGCGTCTCCGCTGCTTTCAACTCTCGGCTCGACATTGGC
Source organism: Gryllus longicercus (assembly GCA_038098605.1). Lineage (NCBI taxonomy): Eukaryota > Metazoa > Arthropoda > Insecta > Orthoptera > Gryllidae > Gryllus > Gryllus longicercus. Next base: position 882,650 of record JAZDUA010000511.1, on the reverse strand, counting down.
TCTGTTTGTTCCTGCGGCCGCTTTTTGCAATTGGTCGCTGACGGCGGATATTAAGACGTGTAAATGTCTCATTTTTTTGGGGTTGATAAGTCTGGAGAGCAGTGTTGAATTGAATTGAATTGAATTGAATTTGCCTTATTTTACGAGGCGAGACTCGGGCCATCAGGTCCGCTCTTCCGTCTGACCACGCAAATTTCGCTACGCTCCTTTCATCAGCTGGCAGAGAAAGGAGGTATTTCTTCGGCGAGAAACAGGCGATTTGAATTTAGCTCAGAGGCGTCATTTAGGCTTGAGGATCTTTTACAAGTAAATCTACTAACATGGGACAGCCGGCTTTACTTCCCCTCCGAAGGAAGGCGTACGAAGGATTTTGTCACCCCTAAAAATCCACGGCTTCGATCGGGTTTGAACCCGCGAGCTTGGGTATAACAGTCCGGTACGCTAACCGTCACACCATCGCCGCCGCCGCCAATGTTCACCCAACATTGCGAGACGTGGAGGTTTAGAAGTATCTCCGTTAGTCGAATTCCAATTTACGGAATTTTTGGATATCTCGAATTGTGTTAGCTCGAATTTCCTATTTCTCGAATTTTATTAACTTGGATTTTTCGACAGGGAGAGGGCATCACCTGATGTCAGTTCAGTGTCTCTGACCAGGAGGTCCTTCGTTCGAGTGCCGACGGTGGCAGGATTTTTGACTCTAGCTAGACAGCTGGGTCAAGTTCAGTCGCTGTCTGGAGGAGAATTCTAAGGACTGGCTGCTCTGATCGGTAGTTTTCCGTGGTTTCTCCGATCAACACTAGGCAAATGTCGGAGCAGTATCCTAACAAACGGGCCACGGACCACGCGTGATTTTTCCTTCCGGTTCCTTGTCCTTTCCTCGCCACTTATTTACACACACACACACATACTAAACCGGTCGGGAGCTTAGAACTTGCCAGGATGGGACCGTGTTCCGCTTGTGGTAGATACTTGGTTGGCGTAAACACTGTTAACCAACAGTGAGTCGGCGCCTGATCTTGCCATCCAGCGGGTAAGATCACTGCCACCTCTCAAGGAAAAACAAGCACTACACTCACAGTACTAATGAACTTGACAGTTAACGCGCCCGAAATCACTAACAATCAATCAATCGAATTTCCGATATCTTGAATTTTATTAACTCAAATTTCTTATGATGTCGAAATCAGTGATAAGAATCTCTCGATAGATCGAAATTTTCATTCCTTTCCCCGGGTTTTATAACTTAATCCTTGCGAAGTCGATTTCTGTGAACTCTTTTGTTTTTCGTGTTCGAATCGTAGATGTGTAGTTTTAAATCGTTTTCAGAATATTTGAAACTGTGGATTTTCTTGCCCCTTTGAGCATTCAAGTTTCTTGTCTGATATTGGGCCCTTTAGTGTACAATGCGGTGTGATAACAAGTCATCGAAAAAGTTATCGAAGGCTATTAACAGATCTAATGTTTAAATTATTTCTGTCCCTCGCCTCGTGCTGTATTATGTTATTTGTAGTTATATTAAGTATTTTTATGTTAGAATAATTATTCCTTATAATTGGAAAATTGTGTAATTAAGAGGGAATCATTAAATTCATATTTAAAATTCTCTGACGTGTCCTGGAAGTACCGTGCTAGTGGTGAGGAAGAAAATTGAAGGATAATTTTGCTGTCGAGATTCCGTAGCACGTTCTCAACATGTCGAAGATGTATTTGTTGAACATGATATTGTTATCGTGTAATTTGTTATACATTTGAAGAAATTTTTAATATATCCTAGTATAAATTCGTGTGATTTGTTAGAAATTCGTGAGTTATGTAATTAGATTGCTAAGAGTGAGCATCAGTATTTACGCTCTAAGTTACAGGACGGAAATGAAAATATTAATAATTTAAAGACTGAAACATATTCCAAGGTACTGAGGACGCATTTCCAATAATAGAATAGTATGTTAATTCTTCCAAAGAGTTGGGTCTATTAATTTACTGAAGACAGATCTTTACACTACATTTTGACTGAGCTAAGCTACCTAAAAAATGTGTTCATTGTACCTAACGTCTTTGTGTTTGACGTTTTAAGAATCTCATGTTGACAAAGACAGTGTTTTCCTAGTGACACACAATAGCAGCAACTTTCCCAGTGTCGAAATCTACCCTTGTTGTTACCAACTCGGAATACATAAAAGAAGGGATAGAGCATAAAATCAGCTAAGATTATTTATGACAACAAAAATCAAAATTTCTCCTCATTAACAGTATGCAGGTAGTTTCGGTATCGGACTAAAAATATCTACAGTGTAGTACTGCAGGCTGGTATTCGCTTTAGATTGCTTATGGAAGATCACGCAATGCGCTCGTGGCAAGGGCAGTAAAGAGCGGCAACACTGCGTCTGCCGAGGCCCAACAAAGCAAAAATGTAAACAAATGTAAAATAATAAATGAAAACGGTATCTGTGCAGGTCTTTAAAATTCAGTCGTAAATACAGTTCTTCAAATGATCGTTCTCCGTGTTGTCGCGGCAGGAAGTATATTTTTTAAATGATGACGTAAGCTTCTGTGACAGAGTCATGATCTGGGCTGACCGGTCGAAACGTCAGCACCTCAGCCTTCGACGCGGCGTCACCCGGACAGCCCAGATCATGACTCTGGCCGCGGAGCAGTACAGCCCTGAAGAGGACCGCGATATGTCGATCGAAACGTCGGCACCTCAGCCTTCGACGCGGCGACACCCGGACAGCCCAGATCATCGAGTATATGTCTTCTCGAAGGACGTAATGAGGGATAAGATACAACATTTTTAGTTGATTTACCTTTGAAAATAGTAGATTTTATTACATTATAGTGAATATTTTATTAACTGTTCTTGCCAAAACCCTCATTTCTTTCTGTATTCAGAATTTAACTTGTATATGGCTTAGGGTACAGATCCCAGAATTAAGAAAATATGTTGAGAATTCACTTCTCTCCGTTGCAGCTCACACACAGTGTTTTTGATGTAAATAAATAAATAAATAAATATCTGCCGAATGGTGCAGCGTATAAATGTATGTCGTCAACGATAAACTTTACCCTTCAAAACAAAATGTCTGGAAGGCGTGATGCATTTATTGCACACCGCTGTTCTGCTTGCTGCTAAATGATGCGCCGCCATGTGCGTTTCCTCTGAAGGCGAAGGTTCCACGTGACGGGTGCCTCGTTTCCCTTGCATCGCCTCGTGAGAGACCAGCCCACACGCGCCGGCCGGTGCGGGAAGCCATCTGCTTCGCTTGCGGTCTCTGCAGCCTTGAAGGCGCCACACACATGCGCAGGCTGCCGCCAATTGACGCTCCTATCCGCACCGGCTGAGGTGGCTCAGGGGAACAGCTGTTGCCGCTGCAGCGACTCTGGCAGGGAGAGCCTCTGGTTCGAGTCCCTACGGTGGCAAGATATTTCGACACAAGTGAATTCTGCCGCTGTCTGGAGGAGAATTCTAGCGGCTGGCTGATTGGCTATTTCCCCTATTCCTAACACAGGGGTTTCCAAACTTTTTTCGTCCACGGCTTGCTTGCCCTAAACGAAACTTCCCGCTGCTCCCTTGATAGCAATAAGGTTCAATTATAAGGGTTAACATAGGCCTAAAGAATCAACACAAATGAGTAAATGATATAATAAGCTATTTTATTTCCCCATTTTAATTAGGTATTAAAATTACTGATAACACATTTTATTCAACTTTAAATTTTTTTGACAAACTTCTATAAGAAAATGAGAAGAATGAGCTTGATTCTTCAATCTTCGATCTCAATAATTGTTCAATGGGTTCAATATTTGAAATCGACTATTAATTATTTTTCGACGTTCAATTTCGATTGAAACCAAACACAGGTTGGACACAGCTCGCGTGGGCACGGGAACTCTTCATCCGCGTTGATTTTCGATTTCGATTCAATTTTCTAATAACAACATTGGATATCTATTACGCTACGAGATCCCCTTCTGTTAAATATAAGATGGTGCCACTACAATTCAAAATTCAAAAAGTGTGGAACCATTTTTGGTAACAATTTGAAAATGCTTTAAGATGTTATGTAATGTACCCCAAACAATTAAAATATCCGTTTCCAATTCACAGGGTTACGATTTCCGTCAGATCTGTCGGGAAATATCAATTTTGGAGAAAATCATGTATTGGATTCTGGGTACACGTGTTAAAAGAAGTAATTTACTACGTTTAGGGCGAAGATTTGTTCTCTTTTAATAACAAGGCCCCACAATACGAATTTTTCAAATAAAAAATCGCCATTTTCCGTTACAGTATTATAATACTTTGTTTACTACGTAAATGGCCAATAGGCGAGATATTAAAAAATGATAATGTAGAAAAACAACTCTCTTGTGAGTGAATTATATTCTTATGATATAAAGAAATTCAGAGACATTGGATTAAGTATTAGTTTACAGAAATAATATTATTTACCGCAAGTTTGGTGTCATTTTACTTAATATTTTACAATCTTGCTGTAAGCACTGTTGTGGAATGTAATCCGTCACGAGTCTTCTAGTGAAATGATCGTTTTTACAATGTCCTGCAAACAGGCCGGAACAACCGAGAAGTTTTCCACGCTCAAACTTTGAGATCTCAAAATAATTCCTGTTTTTCTCGGCCGTTAAGAATAACAAAGCTGAATCTGTTGACTCACTCTGCTCGCCAGGGAATGCATTTCATCTTCAATACAGCGTGGATTCTATTTTGAGTTTCTGTCCTCTCTCATTCCTTCAGAAAAAGGAAAAGTGCACGTAAGTGGCTTCGAAACACAGGGTACAACTCTTTTTGTGTGGCGAGATTTTTGATGCTTGCTAGATAATACTATACAGATTGTACGATCAAAAGTTTACGCTAATCGTCCCCTACGCTTTTCACTAGTATCTTTTAAAAAGTAATAAAAATTGTAAATTATGCCGCCTTGTGCGATAAGAACACTAGTTCAAATTAATTGCGTAATTGATATTCCAGAGATTAAAAAAAATCCGTTTTCATTTTGTGGTATTTACGTATTTGAAAGTTGCTTCTTAGATGTCATAGCGTTAAATCTGTCCGGGTGAAAACCCAGTTGTATTAGAACTGAATATTCATACGGGCAGTTGTGTTTTGATATAGTGTATAGTGATCATGGGTATTTTTCTTCATTGAAAACCTATTTACAACTTAATCATAGGCCTCTTCTATGACTGATTTTGGTAGCGATCCCTACAAAAATGACAGTGTAGCATGTTTGTTGTGTTCGAGTTCCTTATTTGTAACCATGCAGATGTATGATCTCAAATCAATATCCATAATAATAATGCATATCATGAACTAATTAAATCGTAGTTTCCGATCAAGTTAAAATATTATATCAGGAAATGATGTAAAGATGGAGTTTGATATATGAGTTTTAAATAGAAGAATGGGGAACGGACGAGTATTGTGAACTTCATAGGAGTGTATTGATACCCATTTCATCACTTTCGTACAGTACTTTTTCTACAAGTAATGAAATCTAATAGAATATGCAGTAGGCTAATAAAAAGAAAAGATCTAGTATTTGAGCCTTTATATTGAACCGTTATCTGACAGCTGGGATGCATTATTCAGATAACCGCGCAGAGGGACTGCCACCGAAGTGATCCAAGGTTCATTGATTAAGCACATGCAAACGAACACGTTACGTTCCAGTGTATTAAAAAATGTCATCACGTTTAGTAACACTTATTTCTTATCAGGTTAATTTCCGATCCGTTAAGAGACTCAGTATTCTGCAGTCCAGTTGGTAGTGGTTAGTGATGTAGTGAACATCTGGGGACCAACACTTTTAGTTCATAACAACGGATGATCCCAAAATACAATACAGTTTTTACACGATGATTGATGTTAATATTAAAAAGTGTAGTAAAATATCGAATTCAAAATTGCATTATATTTGTGCTTTCTTTTGAATTGTATTGTGCGCACACTGTAAATATCTATGTGCAATCTTAACACTCCCCATTATATTTTGCATTGTTGGTGCACTTTCTTCATATTTTTATTCTTTTCGAAAGTACACTCGTATTCTTTTTTATTTTATTTAATCCCTCCTCTGCTTTCGCGATGTCTTAGCAAGTTCTAATTTCATCCGTTTTTAACTTGCGTTTCTCGTCGATGAAATCCTCAGGCTGATTAAACTGAAGTAATTCCATCAGTGACATAGTTCCCTTTGTCCCTTGCATTCACCATCACCATGTTGTTATTAATGTTACAAAAATCAAACCAAGGGACACTTCTTCGAATCCGTAGTGGGATATGTATTCGCAGGACAGAGGTGTATTTTTCCCTGGACGTTGTATTTACTATATTCACTGTAACCGATGTTGAGTGTTGAAGTTGTTGATAACGAATCACCTTGTACTTATTGTAATGTATTGAGATCGGGAGTAGTACCTTCGTTTCGCAGTATCCAGCTGCGACTCTATTAATCCGATTTTTGAAAACACGGCGAGACATTGTCGGTTCACCGTCACCTCCTCGCTGGTGCCCTCGGCTCAGCAAACTCAATCCAACGAAACATTTAATAAAACAATGATAAGTGATTAATTACATCTCCGATATCTAATCTACGATAAGTGGGAAATGTAGACAATAACGGAATTGCATATTACTATCTTTATAAAAAACAATCTGCAGCTATCTAATAAGAGAATTGTGCGATGGGAGGAGAATAATTTCCGCCGAGACCAAACAGCCGCATGCTTCGTTGGTGTGGCAAGGCCAACTGATAAAAGCTGTCTCAAAATACCCTACCCGGCCGTTATCTCTGCCAGTTTGCGATTGGTATGCTCGAGGTGGTTTACGAAAGGGGTGGTGCTGAAAGCGATATGATTAGGCCGTAGTCCGTCTAGATAAGACGGTTTCCGTTTTGTTTAGTTGCCCTAGCAATGATGTATTGGTGAGGGAATGAGCGAGATAAAAATCATATGCGGTAGATTGTTATCGCCTTGGATACCACAATCGAAGATATTTGAACTTGTGGTCAGGAATATATACTGAGTTTTGGGGATGATGATAATAAAATTATAATAATAATGATAATAATAGTAATGATATTAATAACGATAATAATATTAATAATAATAATGTCATAGTAAATGGTAATATTGTAACGTCAATGTTTGCAATGCGTATTATCAGCCTTTTATCTAATAGATATCAGCCCTAAGATTTCATTATAGACTTCAGATATTGCCACGTATCTAGGTTTCTGTTACTACAACAAGCAGAACCAACGTTGTGAATTTTATTCATTATTTCTGTACGTTTAAGCGTTATATTGTTGACAAACTATGAACCAAATAGGGTACAGCCTAAATTGTTTAAAGTTTAGGCATCATTGACCAAATTAGCTTGACCTTCAAGAAGTATTATTTAATTCATGTTATATTAAAACTACCCATCAGAGGAGAAAGTAAAATTTAAAAAACTAGTTTATGATTACTGTACAGTTTCATATTACGTGTTATTTTTCCCACGAAAATAGACAAAAGAATAAATAAAAATTATGTCTAAAATAATAAAAAAAACATGAAGCTAGAAAAAATACAGATGAACACTGTAAAATCCGATCTTCTTAAGAAACTCAATGCCCCTCAGATAATACGAAAAAAATTGAAATGAAAAGGAAGAAAAAGAAAAGCATAATGTGCTGCAAACTAAATGAGATTCTCTTAGGTGGAAGATCGCGTTAGAGTAATCATCAGTCATATTCCAAACGGAGAACTTCAATGGAATCGGGAAATCAATGAGTGAACGTTTCAGATGGCGTTCCAGAATTATTGCATTACTGATTTGTGTTATGTTGTGTACAGTTTGTTTTGTTCTGTTACTGCTCTCTGAGGTCGCTAATGAACTAGCCATTTAAGAAATTTTCAAATGAAACAAGTCCCTCTTACCTCTAACCAAAAGATAAATAAATAAATAATAAATTAATTAATAAATACATAAATAAATACATAAATAAATACATAAATAAATACATAAATAAATAAATAAATAAATAAATAAATAAATAAATAAATAAATAAATAAATAAATAATAAGAACACTTCTGATATTCAATACAATGGTAATTTTCTGTCACGTGGGTATCGAAACAGAGACCTCCCAGTCTATTATGCCCGAGTCTTAATGCGTTTTCTTACGCTCCCCGCGCTACCTTTTTTAATGTAGTAAATAGGAATATGAGCTGTCATTATACGCTGCAGTAAACCTTGCAGACACACGTAGTAATGTAATCATCGTATGCAAAAGTGAGATGTGCTAAAATTGATTATTTCGGGTTTCTAGGCGCGTCAACTGATAGGGTCGTTAGTCCCATAAGTGTAGTGAATGCTTTATTGTTGGGTGTGGCGGTGTTCTTACGTATCTGGATTGTGAGATTCTGCTCCGACCTACCGTCAGCTAGCGGGGTTAACCCCAACCAGGTATCTCCCACTGTCAGGACTCCGCCCCAGCCTTCATAAGCTGTACATTCCCGACTGGTCTTCCGACTTGTGTGGTAGTGTTTTGCATGCACGTGTGTGTGTGTGTGTGTGTGTGTGTGAATAAGGGGAGAGGTTAGGACAAGGAATGGGAAGGAAAGATCGCATTCGGTCCGTGGTCCTTTTGTTAGCATTCTGTTCCGGCATTCGCCTCATATTGAAGAAACCACGAAAAACTACCGATCAGAGCAGTCGCCCGATAGAATTGTCGTCCAGGAAGCGGCTGAATTCGACTTAGCCATTTAGCTAAAATCCTGCCAACGCCAGGAGTCGAATCCTAGAACCTACCTGTCAGACGCACTATGGTGATATTAGCTGATGTCCTAAGTCACCTAGGCTGCTCGATATAATGAGACATAAAACGAAAACTAATTTACAGATGATAGTATGCAATGCAACTTATGTGACAAGCGATTATATACCTTTTAAGTCCTTTCACATCGCATTTAATGTTATGCCTTCACATACCAAGCGTATTTGACATGGTTTACGAATACTGCAAACTGATACTTGATGACGTAGGTCTCATGACTATACGATCTAACTCAGGCGAAGGTCGAAGCTACCAGATAAGGAAGGAATGCATGCCACTAGATGACTCTTGTTCTTGTGAATCGACGGCGTCTTTTCAAACAGATCCATGATGAACTACACAAAGCGTAAGTTTTGATGTTTTCACAATGCTTGCAGGAATGCGAAAATCGAAAATACAAGTTTATGACGTGTTCTCGTTTACGATGAATCGATGTAATTATTTTTACGGTTTGTATATGAGTGAAGTACAAAATTTGTTTTAGGTAATTGTTTTCTTAAAGAAAACCTAGTGGTGCTAAAACGGCACGTAATTTTTTGCCCTTGTTTTCACGCAAAATTACGCGAAAAGTACTGAAATTTTCGAAAAATTGTACGTGATCTTATGAAGGTTATGGGGGTATATCTCGATCTCTAATAATTTTGTTGTAGGAAGATTTCAAAAAACTTTTAAACTTTTGCAATTTGCAAAAATCAGAGTTTTTAAGGAACATGAGACCTGCAGTATTCTCTTAAACGCCCTTCACGTTAACTAGCGAAAAAATTAATCAAAAACGATGGAGACTATTTTTTTTTTTTAATTTTAAGGGGCTTCATTTAAAGTACCTCCAGAATTAAATTATCGTTTTGAAATTCAAAGGGCCACAACATCGGTCAGATCGAATGCGGAATATCAATTTTTTTAGAAAATCGGCTGAACGGTTTAGCCGCTAGCGTTGTTCACAGACGGAAGGATGGACAGACAGACTTTTGCCGTCATTCAATTTTTCGGTATGAAGGGCCCACAAAATATGGATTCTGTTTTCCACGTGATAAATGATTTTTTTTTCTTAATTTAGCAATTGGATTTATTCACTTTTTCGTTTCCAAGGCCCCTGTAATAATAGTTTTTCTGCCGAAAATTGGCCGTTTTTTGGGGTGCGTTACAAAACTTTCTCGATGCTCTGTTGGGAGAAAGTAAAAAAAATAGTTTGATCTCCAAAGTGGTTGATTGATTTATTGATACTGTCAAAATTAGTCTAATGAGCATATGTCGTTTGAAGCTGCATTTAGTTTTAAGTTAAAGAAGCTCTGGAAGTATTTTGTTTCGGAAGGCACTCGAACGATCTCGGGTATTTGGTTTCGTTGCTTGGAGTGTATCTCTCTTAAACTTATCGTGAAGACAATCGAAAGAATCGAAGTACGAGTCACGAAAGTGGCAGGAATTACCACAAATTCAGTCGTTTAACTTCCCGTTTTAGATATCAGATTATGTCCGGTCTCAGCTCTCCCACGTTTCAATGCTGAATGTTGGTGGATCAAGCTGCAGTTACCAGCAGGGCCTAGTGTTCTCTAGATTGGAAGTTGAAACTCGGTAACTTTTCGATATTACTGACTTATTTAGCATAGGAGATGGGCTTACACAGTTTATTTCTGTTTAATTTTTGCTATGTATGTGGTCGTGCTTTCGTTACCCAAAGCTGAATTCCTTATGTGATAATTTATTATTGATCAGTTTAACAAGAATTACAGTCATCAACTAACGAAATTATTAGTTAGACTGGAAATTGTGAGTTGCAATTACTGAAAATTGATTTTTAACGGAAATACCGTTTTCGGATCCCCTGCTACAGAAGGAGTGATGTTCTTCCAAATGTCAGTATGTCTGTGAACAACACTAGCTGCTAAACTGTTCATGACACTTTTTAAAAAAACAATATTTCCAGTTCGATCTGGCCTTGCACGGTTAAAACTGAATTCACTGAATAAAAATAAATTACCTCTATTTTAATTTATTCATTTGAATTTTGTTGGTGGTTGTGGTAAAGTTAGACAGATTTAGTTTTTTAAACATTTCAAACAGTAAGAAAGAGGTTTGGCACAAACGTTTACGACGAAATGAAACAAGCTTCGAAGCATAGTAACGGGGCGCTAAATTGCCATAATGCTACATTTTAATTCGCACCACTGATCAGTATATACAAATATGTTATTATATAATTATGTTATTAAATAAAATATAACTAATGATATATGTATAGATACCATAAATATAACTATTTTATACATGCAGATTATTGTCACCAGCTTTATGTTGCATCATAGGAAGATGCAAGACTAAAAGCAGCACACTCTGTCGCCCGAGTTGAAAAAACATTCGATATAGCATGACTGAATAATTGATTATCATGCGATATAAGTCGCCGGCGGAATAGCGGGCTACGCGATCACTTAAGAGTTTGATTTCGAGTTGGCGCATGCGCAGAGGGTCAGAAGTGCAGTAGATTGTTGTACGCTGTGCCATGCCGAAACTCCCTCTTATCCTTCCAGCTTGCTCCTCCAATTGATTGATCCATTAGCGATCCCAGCTGCGTCAACTGGTAAGGTCATTAGTTCAGAACGTGTGTGTTCCGTATGTTTTTGCGCGGGAGGTGGCCGTGATCTTTCCCAGCTGGTGGCGAAATTGGGAGCTGACCTACCCGTCGACTTGCGCGGTTTTCCCCTACCAGGTTCCCAGGTTACCACCAACGGGGCACCGCCCCAGCCGAGACAAACTCTAAGCTCTCAGTTGGTCTCCCGACGTGTGTGGTAGTGTAGCGCATGTATGTGTCAGCGTGTGTAAGGAAGGGGTGAATGTAGGACAAAGAGGAGGAAGGAAAGATCGCGCGCGGTCCGTGGCCGGTTTGTTAGGGTACTGCTCCGGTATTCGCCTGGTGTTGATCCGAGAAACCAAAGAAAACTGCCGATCAGAGCAATCGCCCGCTATAATTCTCGTCCAGACAGCAATTGAATTCGACCTAGCTGTGTACATTATGTCGAAAATTCTCCCATCCCTTGGACCTCCCAGACAGAAGCACTGCAGCGACATCCATTGCTGCCCTGGGCCTACCTATACAGTTCAGAAGATCGAGATTTCAGTCGATTTCTGTACACTGTACCCTACAAAAACTCCTTATAGTACGATTTATATAGTCATGCACTCGACGTAAATCAGCTATTGCAGTTCCATTTAATCGGGAGCTTATATGTCGCTACAAGTGACGACACTCTGAGGACGTCCAAGGTCCCGATTGTATGAAACCGTGACCAGCTGATTAGCGTCAAGCGCACGGTTAAATAAATCCTAGCTGAAGGTCCGTATTCGATTCTCGGTTGCTTGGCATCGTGGCGAGTTCCGCTGCACCGCCTGCTGCGCTCGCTGCGCCGACAGCGGGGGCCCCTGCGCTCCGCCCGCTCCGCAGCTGCCCGCGCAGCTGCCACCGGAAGCCCCCCTCCCCCCTCCCGCGCCCGCTGGGCTGCTGAAAACGCGCGCCCGGGGCCTTCGGAACCCGTCCCGTGCGTTCCCCACCTCCAGCGCCCGACGCTTCGCAGCCGCGCGTCAAGTAGAGTTGCGACAATGATCTCGATGTTTTTGTAGAAACATCGATATTTTCGTAGAAACATCGATGTTTTTGTAGAAACATCGATGTTTTTGTAGAAACATCGATGTTTTTGTAGAAACATCGATGTTTTTGTAGAAACATCAATGTTTTTGTAGAAACATCAATGTTTTTGTAGAAACATCAATGTTTTTGTAGAAACATCGATGTTTTTGTAGAAACATCGATATTTTTGTAGAAACATCGATGTTTTTGTAGAAACATCAATTTTTTGTAGAAACATCAATGTTTTTGTAGAAACATCGATGTTTTTGTAGAAACATCGATGTTTTTGTAGAAACATTGATGTTTTATTAACATCGAAGTTTTATTAACATAGTGTTTTGTGATCGATGTTTTTTTCTTTTCCTATGTTTTGTTTCTGAATAAAAATTCCCCACGATCACTGCCCTGTAAAAGTTACAGAAAGAAAGAATACCTGATAGTAACAGGGATACATGGCCACCTGGGATAAACCGCGTCTCAGTCGATCGAACTGACGTTTCGGCCATTGTGTTGTGGCCTTCTTCAGAGCTATACTGCTACTGGGGTATCCCGGACAGCGAAGTATTCAATGCCTCCGGCCGCGGAAGCCTACGAATACAACTGAATAACAGTTGGTCATGTTGTGGAACCAAAAGAACACAGTTTGCACTGCATTCGTCGACCAAACTCTCTCGCCTGAGATGCATCCGTTCTTGACCTTGTATTTCGTCTTCATATTCATTTCGCATATTGAGATATGCCCAACAAATTTTCTGTAGGGGTAGGGTGTGTCCCTTCTTCTCCCTTCAGGGAACTGATAAATACGAACACTATCAAATTAAATTTTAATCCACACTAATGTAGTGTTAGAGATTACTAATCCAGTCTAAAAACGTCGATGTTGGAATATATTGATGGTTTTTCGTAAATATATTTTTAACATCGATGTTTTAATTTTGAACATCGACGTTTGCTTACATCAATATTTTGTTGTTGACGTCGCATCACTACTGTCAAGCGTGCGGCTCCCGCGTATGACACCTAGGGATCGCAGTTTTTTAGGTAGTTTGTGCACCTCGAACGATAAAACACTATCGATCGTCTGCGCATGCGCAGTTGAAGTTGCGCATCACTTTAATGCATCTGCGCTCTAGCCATCTCGCCCACGCAGGTCGACATGTAAATTAATGTTAGTATTTTAATAGAATTTGGTGAATTGAGTTTCTCGACTTATATTGTTGTGAGAGTACACATGTAAAAGTATATTACGCCGTAGACAACGCTTGTATATTAATACCATTTTCGTGCAGTGGGCCATGACATTCTTTTTTAAATTTATTTCTACCTGCTCGGCATTTCTGCCTATCAGGGGTGTTCATTATACAATATTCTACACATTAACTTTTAGGGATGGACATCCGCATGCGTTACCTCCTCTCTCAGGGGTCTGATAAAACTTTGTTCTTTGAGAAGAAACTGTGGATAACAGTTTTTGGAGTTATATGTGATTATTTTGAGGAGAGGGTGTCAGTGGGTGGAATTTTTGGAAAGTGGAAGATGGGTAGGTGATTTAAGGTGGACGAAGGGAGTCTTTAGGGAATCGTGATCTTATTCTTTTTGATGGACTATACGTTTTACCTAGCTTCAATATTGTTGTACTGCGCGATTGGGGAAGGGATGAGAAGAATTTATGAGTCATAAGATTTATATATTCGTTAATGGATGATATATTTAGTTCATTTTGGATTTGTATGTTGCTTATGAACCAAGGAGCTTTAATGATCTTTCTGAGAAATTTATTTTGTATTATTTCTATTTTATTTAGGTTTGTTTTTGCGGCGTTATTCTAGATCGGGCAGGCATATGTGAGGGTTGGTCTTATTATTGTTTTATAGATGATTAAGCCGCAGTCAGTGCTAAGTCCGGAATTTCTATTTATTATTGGATATAGTTTGGATATTTTTGCGCAAGTTTTATCTGCTATAGATTTGATATGTTTCCAGTTTAGTTTGGTGTCAAGTAGTACTCGTAAGTATTTTGCTGGTGTATTTCCACTCATCCATTCTATATTTGTGTTTTGGAAGCTGAGGAGGGGTGGTTGAGGAGGTTTGCGGAGTGTGAATATTTGACATTCTAAGAGGTTCCACTGTATTCGTGTAGCTGTCGTGATGGCGCGGGACAGGCGGCGCTGGAGGTCGAAGGCAAAGTGCTGCGCGATGTGGCTAGCAGATACTGCGCAGCAGACGGCTTGAGGAGGAATTGCAGCGCGACAACACTTCAACACCGGAAATAGTCGTTATTCATTTCATCCAAGGCCGAGTGGTTCTGGGTGGGGATGGCAAAAAAATTGATGTTTTTGAAACATTAATATTTTGGAGCAGAAACAGCGATATTATAACATCGATGTCTGCTGGCCACATCGCGCACTTATCCTTCGACTTCCACGGGCTGTTCCGCGACGCCACGACAGCTTTCGAGGTTTTCTTCAGGTCGACGTATATGTCCAGAAACATCAAAGTTTTCAAACAAAAAAATCTCAAAACATAAAAATAAAATTTCCAGTATTTATTTTAGGCGTGGATTGATTGCAATCAACAGCTATCGACAAGCTTCCGCAAACTTTCTTTAGTGTTGGTAGCTTTTATTATTAATATTATTTTGTACGTGATAATATCGTTGAACTGCATTTTGAACCTGGAATACTTAGAACATCGATTAGAAAATTACGATGACAGCCAAATTTAAGGCAGAATGTACTTCTAACAAATATTTACTTGTGTATCACATAAGAACCACGCAAACATACTGAAACTTGAAAATGAGGTAAAGCAAACTTACATTCTTCCATAATTGAGCTTCCCAGTATTTATAAGGTCGAATTAAATTTTAACTTTAATTTAATTAAACGACAATGTTTTACCCGCCTGTGCAAAACTAAGTAAAGTCGAGTTTGGAGGTATGCAAATTAGTATGACGATATCTAACAAATACAAAATGATTAATTTACAATTACCCATACACTTCTAAATAATTATGCGTTTACTGAAGTTACATAAAATATTATGACTAGAGGTCGGAACACAACCGTTTGTGCAGGCCTTTTCACATAATTATTTCAGGGCTAAGAATTTATCTGCTTTTGAGAGCAGTGGGAGAAAATGGTGCATATGAGACATGGTACATAGCGAGAAAAGGACGTAAACTGGAGAAGGAAAGGTGTGTAGCGGTTGTAGCAAGAATGATAGTTTCCTTTTGAGGTTGCGGCGCTTCAAAAGTTATTGTGTAAGTGCTATTGTGGTTACAAATGCGTCATTGAAAAATGCTATGTGGTAAGTAGCGGAAAGTTATTTTAATAGTCATTTATACCTGAACTTTGCTAAATTATACTGCAGTTTGGACTTTATATAGTAAGCACATTCAATTCTTTAAGCAGTTATCTTTAAATTAATGTATTAGGTGTTGTGAAATAAGCATATTTTGAAAGCTGATTTACCAATATTTAATATAACTCCATTGGTACACACTTAGATATTTTAACATAGTACGGTCAAAGACGCTTATCGATGCAGCAATAAATTTAATTGATAAGGTAGTAAATATATCTGTGAAACCAGAAAAAGACAACAAAGAAAATTTCAGGAATTATACTTTTCCATAATGTTTTAGATGTAAAATATACATGCATTTTCCGATTTTCTTCTTTTTTGTGAGGGGGGAGCTGATGAAATAAACTAAGTTAACTATAATGTTTGTTTTAAATTCAAAATATAATTTCTAGAAAAAATATTCATTTTACTAATTTGAATATTAAACTTGTTAAAAATAATCTGTTAATCTCCTTTTTGTTTATTTTAAAAATAAAACTTTGAAAATATTTTGTCTTATTGTGTGCTATGACTTGTCTTAAAGTGGACCTTGTGTGGTACTCAGTGGAAAAAAATACATGCAAATAATAATTCGTATCTCATGTTCATAAGTAATCGTAATATTTTAAATCCTTTAGTATGAAGTATTTGAAGGACCTCGAAAAATTGAGTGTCAACATTTTTTTAACATTTTTTAAAAACGTAAGATTACTCGCACAAAAAGTAAATTTTGTTTGCGTACTATCCTCCTCACGTTTTATTGAAGCGTTTCCCAATGAGCCAGACAAGTGTATCTGCTGCTAGAATATTTCCAACGTGAGGAAAAACAGCGCAAATGAATGAAACGTATCTTATTTCTGTCCTGCGAGTGTTCTTTATCGATCGATAGGAAACTTCGGGACCTCCACGAACCTAAAGAGAGAAGCCGGCGCCGTTTAATCCGATTCTTGTAAGTTATATTTGCTTGTTCTTTAGATCCGCGAACGTCTCCTAAATTCCTTCTTCCTAGTGTGGCGTCATACCTGTCGCCAGTACAAACGTGCCAAATATCAGCCATGTGGACAGGGCTGGCGGAAGAGACGCTGGGCTGCACAAAGGCTGCCGAGCGAGAGAGAGGGGGTGCCGTGTCGTGGGTGGCAACTTGGAAACCCCGGAGCAGGCGGAAACGCGTCGGCGGACACTGCGGGTGACGCGGTTCCGTCAGCCTGCCCAGAGGGTATATAAGCGGACTCCGACTTAAGAACTTTCTTCTGTTCTTCTGATTCTTCAGCTTTGGGCGCGTCGGTAGGGCGTCGTGTGGGTTGTGCGCGGCGTTGCATTGTAATGCATAGGCTACCGAGGCGGGGAACCGAAGCCGGCGTGCTACGTCGTGACGGCAGGTGCGGCATACTCGCATGTATGCTCGCGTAAGGTACTGGTGCATCACACCGGATATGGTAATTAATTATCGGGCCAGCGGTGGTGGTAACCAGGGAAGGTTCTTTCTTGTAACGGTCAAATTAAATTGTAAATATTGTATGTAGTATTATGGTGTCGGAGTATTTTTATCCTAATAAATACTAAATATTCACAAGCCGTTCACGTGTGTAATTATTTGCCCCGGCAAAGACGCCACACTAGCAAGATGTTGGCTTCAAGAGGCTGCTTAGAATGTCACAGAGAAAATGCGAACTGGATGGTGTTTTTTCTCTACGAATATTTCCAAACGCAATCCATTATTTTAAGGTAAATTGCGTTTACTTGCCTAGGGTTATTGGCGAAAGTTTCTTTCTGAGAGAACCTCCTATTTACTTTAAATGTGTGTTAATAGTGGAGAAAGCGACCTGCATTGCTTTTTCAAATCGGTATCTCCATCTTTAACACATAATTACTTCTGTGCTAGGTCCAAATTTTGAAGTACGTTGCAATTGTGATATGGTAGGTAACCGGTACTACCTCGACTACACAAATTAATTTTTTGGGGAGATTATATCACTCTCACGTGACTAAATAGTTTTAAAAATATTTAACGTGATAAATATACTCCATTTTTATTACATTTTTTAGTTTGCAATGTTTAAGTTATAAACATTGTAAATAATTACAAGTATGTGGAAGAAACTCGACATCCCGTGACTTCGTGTGCAGGTAATATCGTAAGACGAATATACGAGTATGTTTGAATCCCGACCCTGGAGGATTTTAGGCACTAGCTACTTGGCTGATATTTTGGAATTGAACAAAAGTCTGGAAGCGAGTACTAGCGACCGACTACTCTTATTGGTAGTTTCTCATGGTTATTAGGGTTTTGAAAAATTGAGAATATGTGTAAAATTGTTATGGTTATTTGGGGTTTGAAAAATTGAGATTATGTGAAAAAATTGTTATTATGGTAGTTAGGGGTTTGAAAGATTGAGAATATGTGAAAAAAATGTACATGCTTTTAGTACACCACAAAATCGTCAATATAAACATTTTTTTCCCGTTAATCGGCCGACTAGGACCACGCAAGCAAGCATCCTGCATTTACCGTGGCTCAGTTTTTATTTATTATCACGGTGGCAGGTGCTTGCAACAATTCTTAGGGGGACCAGCATTTAGCTGGATCCGATTTTTATCCCCCATGGTTGTTAGCCCAGGGGTATGGAAGATGAAAGATGATAGGAATGGATTAGGAGGCGATATGTGATCGTGGACTTTTGGAACCATCCCAGCATTCGCCTTTATGACCGAGGGAAACTACGAAAACCCCGGTCAGGATGGCCGGCCCGGGAATCGAACCCGGACCTCCCGATTACGAAGTCAGTGCGCTACGCACTGAGCCACTTCGCTCGGTCAATATAAACATTATAGTATTTCAAATTACGACATTGTGCTAACTGAGAAGATAGCGAATTCTTTATTCCATGTTTTCTGTAGATTAAGTTCATTTTGAGGTATACAGGACAGAGAGGACTATAGGATGTTTGTAGGGGTGCGAAGGTGCTATTATTTTGGAATGTCTCCAGATTAGTTTTTGAACATCGATCTTTTAAAGATAGTTTAGTAACCTCTAGCATTACATTCATTCCCAAATAAATTTAATTTGACAGTTGACGTTCATATTAATTTACTCTGTAATTAAAATTTATCAGGAAACAGTTAAAAACGCCGATCCGGTGGCCGAGATTGCTAAGGCAGTAGTGCCGTAGCGATCTCGGACCGAAGGATCGCGGGTTCGAGTCCCACCTCGGTCATGGTTGTATTGTGTTCGGCCTTTAACCCCTACCATCATCATTATCGTGTCAGCGTCACAGTTACCATACCGTTACAAGCAATATGATGACCTAGTAGCTGATGCGACCTTAAATAACAATAAAAAAAATTCAGAATACGAAGAAAGAGGATGGAAATACCAGGCCATCTCTCTCATTTCGAGTGAGGGATAGTAGTCTGTTTGATGAAGGTAATACAAAACGCGTTCGTTTAGTTCGAACACGCACTGGTACCATCAGTTATTATTTCATGTTTTAACTTATACCAAACTGTCATTACGGTCATTTTCCATCCACGAACGAAACAACCAAAGCATAGAAACATCGAGCCCAAAACATCGATGTTCAAAAAACATCAGGATGATTACATCGATGTTTAAAACATCAATGTTTTATAGAAACATCAATGTCTTATAGAAACATCAATGTTTTATAGAAACATCAATGCTTTATAGAAACATCAATGTTTTGAAAACATCGACATCGATTTCGCGTTCTTACCCCCAAGTGGGAAGTGGCTACCGTGTGAGCAACTACAGCGTCTTTAACGCGCCAATAGATAGCAGCTGGCAAAAGGCTGGAGATAATAGACTAACACGAAAAAGTTAGTGCCATTAGCTTGTGCTGTGCTAAGACGATGTATCGAAATACACGATGTAGCAAAACACTGACAATGTTTTTTTCGCTCCACAAATATGGATCAAACGAACACTATAGAAAGTGCAAAGATCTGGAGGGAAGAGTGCGCTCTCGCATGAAAACAAGCGAAGGAATTGCGAAACGGTTTACAAATACACAACCATGCAGCCTCCGGCGCTTACGTGACCTTGTCTGAAAACGCGTGGAGATACAGATGTTCACGTACGGCACGGCGCAATCAGTGACGCACATATGAACACAGAGGGGGGGGCGCGCTGACATGTACTATTCACACGTATAAAGAGAAACACACAAACAAAGAGAGACAGTGGTAGCGACCTCAATAACATACGCAGGCAGAGCGATGTGTACCTAAAACGTATCTGGTATTAATACGAGAAAAAAAAACAACATAGACTTGCTGAATTTATAAAAAAAATCTAATACAGTAGAACCTCGCTAATCCGAACCCCACAAGTCCGAAATATCGGATAATCCAAACAAAATTTGGGATGGTGAAAAATGAAATAAATAAAATGCTTATTTGTATTGTAAAGAAAGGATTTTATAATAACAAGTAATTATTGAAACACAAGTTGTCGAAATGAAACGTTTATTGCTCTAGTAACTACAGTATTAATCATATGTTTACGTAGCAGTAATTTTCACGTAGAAGAACTTGCAAAATCGATCATCTTTTCCCGTAAAGACCTGAATCTATTTGATGAAGCGATTGCTACACTACGTTGCCGTTTTCTCACATCGCACGCCACGGCGCATTGTCTAGTGATGCTATAGATGTATATGAATAAGTACATTGTATTGTTTTCGAATAATCCCCAATCACTTCAAATTACTGGGGATCTACTGGACTTATCTTTGTATGAATCTTTGCTTGCTGCTCTGTATTTATGTCCAATCTTAAAGTATTAATTAATTTTTTACAACCGAAACCTCTTATTTACATTCATAATTATGTAGTGATACATTTGACATAACTTCTTGCATTCCTCTCTCTACGCTCCTCTTTCATCAACAACCCTTAGAATCCTCATTTTACACGACACCATGACAACCTGTACACAGTAGTGATACTCTATGCAACACTTGCGAACAGGCAAGGAGATCATTGCCCTCCTGAAAATTGCCTGAAAGAGACTCATAATGCCTTAGGTAATTTAACATATTTCCATATTATGTTCGATCCCTGATCTTCCGTATTTAATCTTACAATTTTGAAAATTTATATATATATATATATATATATATATATATATATATATATATATATATATATATATATATATACAGGTGAGGCACCTAAGTTGGCCACAGCAAATATCTCCGAAACGGTTTGAGATATCGGAATCCAGTTTGCGCCAATTTGTAGCAGATGATGGGGGAAATAACACATATCGTTTTCGTGTATGTACCATTTTTAATTGCGAAGATATTGACGCAACTTTATTTTTTTAAATGGAAGTATATATATTTTTTCAGCAGCATTATAAAGGTCTCAAAGAGAGGAATACAATGATATAAATATTGTTAATATTTGAAGAGAGACTTTTGCAAAAATATATTATGTCAAGTAGCACGTAATAGACGCGGATGCACAAGTTCCTTAGACTTTTTCCTTGTTTACGGAAAGTGCGTTTGACATTGCTTGTAGCCAGATTCTATCTTTCTAACCTTCAACATCCGACCTCGCGTTCGCGAGTCAACACTGCCCACGGCTGAGGGTCGTGAAGTGATACCGACGTGTAACCGTCCAAAAAACCTGCAAGTGACAATTTTTATTAATTAAATTTAATAAAAAATCAAAAATTAATTTAGTTTGTCACAAATTTATCACGAGAATTGAATATTTTCTTTATTGTACTGTAGATATACTATAAATGAGGCAGAAAGTAAAACATATTGTTCTTTTGTAATTAGAATGGCATACTAAAAATGTATTGAATGGTAGTACTTTCTAAAACTACCTGCATACTACATCTATTGCATAAAAAATACATTATGAATTATATGTTAGGAAGAGGAACATAGGAATGCAACAACGTAATAATTTAAGACAATCAAATACCAAATTTACATTTTATGAGTGCGTCCAAGTAAAGTGTAAATTCGGTCGTTTTCTGATTATCTTAATTGATTGAACAATACGGGACATTCTGCATTGTGGAATACAAATTTTATTCCTTTGACAGCAAGTTATTTACACAGAATAAGTTTGGTATGCTTCAAGCCAGTGCAGTAACATAAGAACTTAAATACAAGAGAGCAAAACATTGAAACACAGTATTGTAAAAAATAAGACCTTTAGCACGCATAAAAGAAATTTACATTCCATAAAATAGAACGCGGGGTAGTCTTTACGTCATGTGCTCAATATGTTTACCGTCCACGGCAATGCACATTTGCAGTCTCCTTTCCAGCGACCGACGCACGGATTGGAACGTTTCTTGCGTTATCTTGCCGCAAGCTTCTGTAATGCGCCTCTTCATATCTTCTGGAGTCGAAGGGATGTTTGCGTATACAGTATTTTTCAAATTTCCCCACAGAAAGAAAGCAAGTGGTGTGAGATCGGGTGACCGAGGCGGCCATTTCACCGCACCACCTCTTCCTATCCAGCGACCTGCAAATGTTTCATTTAGAACTGCCCTTGACACTTCAGCAGAATGTGCAGGGCAACCGTCGTGCTGATACCACATGGCAAGACGCAACTCCAAAGGAACTTCATGTAACAACGTTGGCAAGGTCTCTTTGAGGAATTTAGAATATACTTGACCTGTCATTTTTCCTTCAATGAAGTACGGCCCGATGATAAAATTATCAATGATCCCTCACCAGACGTTCACACTCCACTGCCGCTGATTTTCCACTTGACGGATCCACTTTGGGTTCTCCGTCGCCCAAAAGTGCATGTTTCTTAGGTTTACTTGTGCATGGTTTGTGAAAGTCGCTTCATCGGTGAAAAGTATTCTGTTTACGAATCTTTTGTCGTCTCTCAGTGACATAAGGATAAATCTACAAAATTGAACACGTTGTTCATAATCACCTTCATGCAACTGCTGGTGAAGGCTAACGTGGTACGGATGGAATTTGTACCGGTGAAGTATACGAAGAACACTTCTCTGACTTATACCTGAGTCTCTAGCAATCTCTCGCGAACCCACATGGCAGTTTGCAGCCACACATGCCATAACATCTACTGCCTTGTCCTCACCGGTAGCAGGTTTCGTTCTCACGTGTTTTTGAATTCCAGTCACCTCTTGATAACAGACGTCGGCATATTCATAACACATTTTTTCTACACTTTCTCTTCAAATATTAACAATATTTATATCATTGTATTCCTCTCTTTGAGACCTTTATAATGCTGCTGAAAAAATATATACTTCCATTTAAAAAAATAAAGTTGCGTCAATATCTTCGCAATTAAAAATGGTACATACACGAAAACGATATGTGTTATTTCCCCCATCATCTGCTACAAATTGGCGCAAACTGTATTCCGATACCTCAAACCGTTTCGGAGATATTTGCTGTGGCCAACTTAGGTGCCTCACCCTGTATATATAACATTTGGGAAAGATGCTCACGATACCTTGCGACAACCTAATAAATGGTTCAACATTATATAACTTGTGGTTATTATTTGTTTCGACTGAAATGTAATTAGCTTCTCCTTGTAGTATCTGTTAACAATTTACTAGTAAATATGTTATATATAAATAAAAAAGTTAATGACAAAAATGTTGGAATCCCCTCTTGTTCGGGGCTGCGTAAACCTATAGAAGAAACGTAGCTGATTGGCATTTCAGGGTCGAATTAATCCGGCTTTTACCAGCTAGCGGTGTTGGTACGCCTTGGCCTCTAATTTTATTTATTATCCGCCGAGGTTAAGGGAGACATGTTTTCCAGTCGCCGTATTTAGCCTGCCATCACCATATAGAAAAGTCTTGGACTGCCAGAGCTTTTACTTCTCGCTACGGAGAAAATAAATTTGTTTAATTTTGGAGGCAATTTTACATGAAGGCCCAGGGACATTTTCCATATTTTCAGAAAAATCATCGTCTCATCGCTTTTTATTAAATTTGGTTGTTGGATAGTGTGAAGGACGTTTAAGAGAATGGTGCAGGTTTCATGTTCGTTAAAAATCCTGATTTTTCGAAAATTACAAAAGTATAGAATTTTTTCGGCGTCTTTCTACGACTAAAATATTAAAGATGGAGATTTTTGCCCTTAAAGAAATGTGTTCCCAAAGATAGATTTTGAAAAATGAAACGTAAAATGTTTCGAAAATTTGAGTTCTTGCCGCGTAATTTTGCGTGAGAACACGGGCGAAAAAGTGCTGTTTTATCACCACTAGTTTCCTTCGCCTCACAGCTATAGAAACTGAGACGATTTGTTCAAAAGCTGTAGCATTATTTTTGCCCCAGCCGGGAATCAAACTCCGATCGGCACCACAGAA
Source organism: Gryllus longicercus (assembly GCA_038098605.1). Lineage (NCBI taxonomy): Eukaryota > Metazoa > Arthropoda > Insecta > Orthoptera > Gryllidae > Gryllus > Gryllus longicercus. The sequence continues at coordinate 858,493 of JAZDUA010000511.1, read as the reverse complement.
AGCTAACACGCTGTCCGTGAGCCACCCGAGGGGATGGAAGATCGTAATGTTTAAGTTTTTAATAGCTGACGAAAAAACAACGTTAAACATGCAATGTAAGTGTGGTTCTGTATCCTGTTCGTTTGCTGTTGAACCCAACTTGTACATTTCCGCGACGACAAAGGCAATTCTTCTTCGGTTTTTCAAGGTCTCTCCGATCTCACCATCTCGGGGTAACTACTGCAGAGGTAACAAAATTATTATGGTAGGAGTTATTAAACGAGACGAAAATGTATTTGTAACCTTTGTAATAGATCTTGGGTAAATAAACTGTGTGTACAGGTTTCTATTGTTTTACAAACATTCATATTCATATTCATGTTCATATTCATAATTAACATATTTGTTGTGAGTCATGTTCAAAATCAATTTTGAATCCTATCTTTCAATTTCATAATGTTTTTGCCAAATACGAATGAGTTATTTTATAAACTACTTTGTACGACCTTTTCCTTTGTTTTTTTAACTACATTAGATCGAACATTTTTTGTGGGATTCATCTCAGGGTTACTTGCAGCTTACTAAAGTATAGACTGATGAATTTCTTATGTGTTCCGACTTTGTTTCCTATAGTAGAATGTAGCGCAGTCCTGCGTGAATATGCATGGATTTTTTCTAAACCACTCATTTGTTTGAGGGGATCAATTGTTCTTATTAGTCGTGGCTCATTATACCATTAACAGGTGTACATTTCCAGAATTATTAACAGGCGTTACACGTCAAACCATGACCTTTATCATGTGCTCCTCCAAGACACATTGCAATCCGTTAAATCAAGGAAAAAATATTTACTATAATAATTTGTCCACCTCTGTATTTGCCAATGCAGAGTCTTTGTAGGGTTCGAGGGTGTCAACCAGGAGTACCTAAGGTTCGAGTCCCGACGGTGGCGAATTTTTGACACTCGCTGCATAGCTGGGTGGAAACAGCCGCTGTCTAGTAAATTCTTGAAAAAATGAAAATACTTGCACATTTTATGAAGGCTTTCCACTGTGAATAACAGCGAGTGTTACGAATATTCGTTTATTTTCATTTCAAGCTAACAGCCCGTCGGTGTTTCTTATTATTGGAAATATTTTCCAGTTCACATTGCTGGTGTGTCCTTTTATGATATGTTCTGCCTTTATGTTTCCTTTCTTATGTCAAAGGAAGGTCCAGTAACACAAATTTTTTCGTATTTTTCAACTTTTTGCAGGTAGTTATGCTCTCCTCGAAGTGAGCCTCCAAGGCCCAGGAAATTGTTTCACTTTAATGGCTGTTCTAAAATGTAAGAAACGCATTTGTATTGTTGGAATTTACACATCATCATTCCAGACTTCGTAATTTACTTGTCTTGCGCAAGTAGCACATGTCACGACCACATGAGGAATAAAGATTTGTTGGTGATGTGAATCAAGGAACGGATTTTCAGAAGATGCAAAATGTGCTGTAGGAAAAGGAGAAGTGAACTTGTTGCAAAAGATTCGCTTCAAAAACAATAAAGAAATTGTCAGAATAATTTTTCAACGGTGATTGTAACATTACAACTAACAACTATTTTATGACGTACCTCGTGTTGAATTTCGAGTGGAAAAGATTCTAACATTGCTTGAAACATTGCAAACTAACAAGCAGGAAATAGCGTCTGAACTGCGAGCTTATAATGGTAGAGAATTATTTTAGAGTATTTTTGGACACCATTTAAAAATTACAACTGAATCATTAAAATGAAAAAAACAAACAAAATTATTCATCTTCTTAGCAGTATCAGGACCAATAAAAGAGAAACGATGAAAAAAATCGTAAATTATTATTACGTACAAGAAAACAAAGGTAAAAGTTGACCTCAAGGATCAAATGGTCAGCGATTACACATTGCGAAGGCCAACTCGTCAATGGCTAATGAAGTGATTTTATAACTTGATTGTCGTTGCTGTTTTGAATGCATATATGATCTTAAAAATGCTTCAAGACTACGGCAGTCGGAATGACAGTTGGAAGAAATCACTTCTCGAAGCAACTCGTAGACGATCTATCTCGTGCCAATATGACAAGAAGAGTGAGGAAGCATAATATTCACAAAATAACGCTAAATGTTGTTCAGGTCGTCAGGACACACAATCGGAAATCCCACAGAGGACATATGCAGAAAGAAGGAAGAGGTAAGATGAATATTTAGGAGTGTTAGTACCATGGTAAAATTCTTCTCTCTATTTATGTCGTTACTTTCTTCCTATGAACCTCGTATTTATGCACCTTCAAAATATGCAAACACAAAATCACATTGTTTTAAGTACAAAAGCAAGGTTGTTCATGGACATTCCAAAATATAATTATCTTCTTTAATTGCTAAGGAATTATGTGAGGTTTATTATTTGTGGGTTAACATTTTAATATACCAGTTTATTTAAAAAAATCATTAATGGATTCTTGATTCCTGTCCCAAACCAGTGTTATTCACACCGGGTGTCTTGAAGCCCACGTGGAAAATCGCAAAATCCGAGCTTCTTGTATTGAAGAAATAAAATGTAGTAGTTTATGCAATTAGTTTATAATGTTAAGCTTTGTTGCACGAGTACACGTTTTGAAAACAAGCGACGTTTTCAAATTTGTTCGAATGCAATAATCCAATATAAATGAGTTCCATTTTGTTATATAACAGTATTATAACCGAACTTAATTTGGGGAAACAACTTTATTGTGAGGTTTGACATCTGTGCGAGAAAACGGTGGCCGGATGTTGCGATTATCGCTACCTTCCCAAGATTCTCTCGCTGCGATTGGCTGAATGTGTGATGACGAAATTATTCATACCATAAACAGCAAATTCGTCTTAAGCTGTACCGTTTCATGACCTTTTATGAACGATATCGTGTAACGAAAGAGTTTGTTTATATTGCTGAAATCTAAAAAATAATATTTATGTAATATATTTAGGGGTGTGGTGGACTTTCCCTCTCGTCTCGTGTATGAAAACGTATTGTAACTGCCACTGATTTCAACGTTGAACCGCTGCTGTGGTGGCGCGTCTCCCTTCGTAAAGAAAAAAAATAAAGGACTTCATGTGTTGCTATTATCCCTTGTTTTCATTTTAAATCTTAAATCATCGAAGTAAATCGTCCTGCATCTAAAATACATAACGTGTAAACATTAGTTTAAAGTATAGTATTGTGCTTTAAAGCTCTCTGTCACCTTATTTTTCTAATTATTGATCCAATCCCACAATATTCCAATCCGACAATGGTCAAAATCCAATTTAACGATATTACCACAAAGTCCTACAAAATTATTGAAAAAGATGACGTAAACATTTTTCTAAACATCAATGTTTCTGAAAAAATATATCAATCTGGGAGAAAAAACAAACATCGAAAACAAAACATCGAAGCCGGTCCATGTAGCCAAGATCGTTAAGGCAGTTGTGCCGTAGTGATCTCGGACCGCACAATCGCGGGTTTGAATCCCGCCTGGGGCATGGTTGTATTTTGTGTTCTCCTTTCACCCCGTATCATACCCACATCATGTCATCTACACAGTTACTATACCTTTTAAATGCAATAGTGGTTGCTTATGACCTAGATGTTGATGCGAGCTTAAATAACAAAATAAATAGATGTTTGGTACAAATATCGATGTTTTAAACTTATCGATGATTTAAAAATATCGATGTTTTTAACTTATAGATGTTTTAAACATATCGATGTTTTAAAAATATCGATGTTTTAAAAATATCGATGTTTAAAAAATATTGATGTTTTAAAAAATTGGTGTTTAAAAAATTGATGTTTTAAAAAATTGATGTTTTAAAAAATTGATGTTAAAAATATCGATGTTTTAAAAACATCGATGTTTTTAGCCATCCCTACCCTCTGTTCTCTGGTTAGGAAGCACTTTCTGAAACTGCCACCGGTTCCGATGTTGAACCTACGCGGTCGAGGCGCTAGCGCTATCCGTCCGTTGGCGTCGCGGCTGGGCTCTGCGCGTCGCGATCCCAAGCAGCGTTCCGAGGCGGTCTACGTGACGAGCCGAGAGAGGGAGAGAGGCCGCTACCGCTGCTCTGGCCTTGCGTCGTGCCTCCGCACCCGCCCCCCTCCTTACCCGCGCCAGCGTGACGTCACGCCCGCGGCCGCCATGCCGCCGCTCAGCCGTCAGCCGCCATGTTGCCGGCGGCCGGCGCGCGGGACTCGAACGGCGCGCGCGCGCGGCGCTCCTGCCGGCCGCTGCCCGAACTACCTTCCGGCCGGGTCTCGCCCGCGCCGCCGGGCGCCGCCGGTTTGAGGGCTCGTTCTCGACTCGAGGACTTCCCTTGCTTGTGTCTTACGTGTCGACCTCTTTGTCTTCTTGTTTTTCGTTCAACCCAACTTTCGTTCACAGTATAATTTTGCTTGTTAACTAATCGGGCTTTTCGCTGTCTATCTTATTTCCTGTTGATATTCATTATCGTGTCGGTTTGCTGAAGGTTATGTGAAAATACGACAAATATTTGCAATTACACTTTCGTGATATTATTGTTGTTATTATTATTAATTATTTATTATTATTATTAATACTATTATTATTATTATTATTATTATTATTATTATTATTATTATTATTACTCTCACGGCCAAAGATCAGTTGAAAATATAATTTACTCCGGGTTGCAACCCTGTTTTGAAGTAGCAGGTCTATGGGCTGTCTGGTGTCTGTACATTGTACAATGCGCAAAATGTGGGCTGTTCCCAAATCTTTTGAATGACCTGGGAGTTTCGCAAATTTGCAGAACATATCCCAGAACTCGGATAACTATCGGAACGACCTGTGGTTGTACGCCCCACATTCGGCTGATCTCGATTTCCAAACTCTTGTATTTAAGACGATTCACTGCCTCCTTGGTTATGACGTTTTGATCGTACGGCACAGCGGTATCTACAATTACACATGTTTTTTTCTCTCAAAATCCCGGATGCAAATATCCGGTATGTTGCCTTTATCGTGCGATTAGTTAGAATTTGTTGGTCATACTATATTGTACACATTCGAAATGACGTCACGGGTTTTAGTGAGTATTCGTACCACCTGGAGCAAGTGTTTGGAACTTCGAGGGCGCTTCATATCCGCCAGTGGAGGTAAATATACACTCTACCTTACTTTTGGGGGATCAGCATGAACTTGCGAAATCCATTTTTAAACTTCAAGGTTGTTAGTCCTGGGGTATGAGGTTTAAAATGATGATAATGATGATGACGAAGAATGATTGGAGGATTACAAACATACAGACACGAACAATCATCCATACCCCGGGCTAAATTCGAACCCAGCAGTGACAGAAGTACATGTGGAAAGAGACAGATATAACAGCGGAAAGTGTTAGGCGGAGAAAATATAGACAAAGATCGAGTAGTGTAGTGTAATCAGTTAGGTGTATATGTTTCCAGGTTATTTCTGTTATCAGTACTGCAGTTGCGCAAGAGTGGGTACAGCACAGTGTAAAAGTGAACTAGAGACAGAAGTGTAACATTGAGTACTTAGCCTAGTGTAAATAATTATAAGACCCACAAACATTGCTCAGTTGTGGGAATATTACAACGAGCAATCCTCCATAAGAAGAGGCCGTTGTCCACCTAGGTATTCTCAGGCTTTTGGCTTTCTTATTAAATAGGATTCGCTGGTGTGTTGCCGTTACATCGTCGCGATCCCATTTCTTAGAGATAAATAAACGATTGAGCATGGCATACCGATGTTGCTGATAAGCATTAAATATCTCATTTCAGGTAATGGGCTTTTAACGGAAAAGGTTTAAAGAACGCATCTATAGATTATCAACGTGTTTTAGGAATTCCAGCTCATTGTAGCTAGGATATTATTTGCAAGTACTGAAAGTCGTATTGTAAGAATTTATGGAACAATATTTAAAAAATTATAGCACAACGGGGGAAATTTTTTATTGCGAAGTTGTCTTGGAGTAGGAAACCTAAAAGAGCTGCAAGTAAACCGATAAAGATGAACAGTTTTTCAGATACATTTTTTCTACGTAATTTGATCGTGATTGACGACCGTAATGGCATGGGTAGCAAAGTGATTTCTCGCATGCGACAGGTATTCATGTTCCGTTTTAATTAAAGCGATTGAGTCTTGGCGCGCTCAGCAAACGAGTAGATCGGCGTTGTAATTGCTTGAGAAAGTGACAACATTTGCTTCTCGTGACACCGGCACCGGTCCTCTTGCGTGCGTGTGGCTGAGCTGATTAGAGAAGGGTTTTGCAGCGTTCAACATTCACGGTAGTGAATTACAAATTGGCTTCCATGGAGCCTGACACCGCGGGAGAAGGACATTAAAAATAGAATGCAACACAATGGAGCGAACTGATTAATACAAGCCGCTAGCTATCCTTCGCTGAAGATGACAATGTAGTGCCTCTTAACGGAAGGTCGTAGTGTTTGAGTCCCGGATAAGGCAGAGTTTTGATATTAGCCACTTACTTGTACTAGCTATGCCGAATTCACCTGCTGTATGAAAAAAAACTGAAATGTAGCAGCTGACTGCTGTGATTGGTAGTTTTCCGTGGTTTGCTCGAACATCACAAGGCAAATGCCGGGGCAGTCCTACTCTAATAAATGGGTCACAGACCGCGCGCGATCATTCCTTCCTCTTCCTTGTTCTATCCTCACCACTTACTTACACACACACTAACACGCACTACACTCCCACATAAGCCGAGAGACCGTTCGGGAGCTTAGGGATTGTCTCGGTTGGAGCGGTGCCTCGCTGGTGGGAGATACTTGGTTGGGGAAAACCCTGCCTGCGCAGGTAGGTCGACGCCGGATCTCAGCATCCAGCTAGGGAAGATCACCGCCACCTCCCGACAGAAAATAGCATACACTACACTTACGGGAATAATTACTTCTGCAGTTGACGCGCCTGGTACCACTAATCAATCACCCGATAACTGAGTGTCTGAAGAGCGTTTTCAAACATTGCTGGGGAAAAGAAGTTCTCTTTGGAGAAAAGGATTTTTCTTGATGACACAGTTGTTCCATATAATTCTGCCATATAAGGATTTTCAAGCTTTGTATATGGTGATTATCGAATAACTTGTTTTCAATTGATAATGAAGTCGTGTGTTACGGCCTCCCAGATCATATGAGTCAACCCCTTTGTAATTATATACTCAGAGGAATATTGCAAAATAAGGTTCACTACTCAAGATTAAATGTATTTCCACACAAAGAATGGTTTTATTAATATAGAGATACAGCAGAGTTCATTAACAAGAACTGAAAATTTCAGTATCTTTATTTTCTCTTTAAAAATCAATTATTTTAAATTGTTTGCTTCGTACATTTTTCATTAGTAATTGCTCTTAATCCTTCTTCAGAGTTCGAGCTCTTCCTATACTTGATTCTGCATTGCCCCTTGTCTCTGTGTATCGTAACGCAGTTTTGAAACATTTCAATGCCTCTTGCACAGTTGGAACACTGCTCCACTCGTCTAATAACGTACGAGATTCGATTCATTTCCAGGACATATTTCCTATGTTCACTATATCCGAGGTTCAGGTTCACTACAATAGAATCTTCTTACGCTTATTTGTAATGTAAGTGAAACGAGACCTGTGACCTAAGTTCGCTATAAAGGAGGGTTCACTATATCCGTATTCACTGTAACCGGAGGCGACTCTACATCGATTGAAACATTAAGTTCGTTGACACTCGGACATCTGTGACGGTATCATCCAGTCGAGAGCTCGAACGTCTTTGTAGTGACGTCACTATAGTCGCGTCACAGCTGATCATGTGACAACATACTTACTCTTTTAATCGAAATACAGGGAGAAAATTGCCGCAACACTGCATTCTTCATAGAGTAAATCAGAATAATTTCTGGAATTGCCAATAACTTTTTTCCCCCAATTGCATTCTTTTCTGATACAGCGTACATTGTCACTTTACAGAATTGTTTAGTACAATACTGCACAATAAAAAAAATAAGGGTGACTCCACTGGGCTCCTCAATGAAAAGGGAATTAGGGTAAGGTGTTTAGGAGAGTGCGGTAACGGGGCTTATGATGTGAGGGTAGAATTGGAGTTACGGAAGTCGGAATTTATCTTTGGGGAATCTGGAGGGTATGCGTTTTAGATTAGGATGAATGGATTTTCCTAACGTAGATTGGAAAGGGAGGTTATATGAAGCTTGTTGAAAAATCTTTCGGAGAGGCGGGCGATGTGCTGGGCTACTGGAGGGAATTTTATGTCATTGTGAATTTGCGCGTTTGAAATGTACCATGCGGCATGTCAGGCAGTGCGGAGGACTTTATTTTGTAGGGTTTGGATGCGTTTTATGGTTGAGGGCCAAGAACGTATTCGAACCGACTGGCGCCACTTTGAGCGTCGTCTCTAGGATGAGATAAGCGCTGCGGAAGTGACATGCATCTCAGCACAGGGGTCGTAGTTAGTCGGCGGCTGACTTGCGCCTTGGAGGCTTCCGGTTTGCCTGCCGCCGATAAGTTGCCCGCGCTCCGTAACATAATACAGTGCTCCGGAAAAGTCTCTCTCCGAGCTGAATCAGGGCTTCCCATTACAAATTGCATTTATCACCAGCACCTACACTTCCTACATGTATTACGATTTTGTGGTAAGTACGTAATAACGTTTTCAAATAACGAGCTTAGTGCTTGTCCCCCTTGGTGGAAGACACCTAGTTGGGGAAACCCTGCAAACCGACTGGAGGGTTCGCGCCGGATCTCGCCATCCAGCAGGGAAAAACACAGCCACCTTCTGCGAATAAAACATTCACTACAGTTACGGAACTAATGACCGTAGTAGTTTACGCGTCGGGATTCACAGCAATCAATCCATCAATTTAATGATTCTGAATTCTTATAGATTCATCATCATCCCTTTTTCTCTTTGATTGGTTAATATTACAATTATTCCCTTTCGTTTTATTTGTAACTTCAAATTATTGCTTTTGAAACTAAAATCAAGAAAATAAATAAAAATATACTCATAATATTATAGTTAACTTTTAAATATTTTACACCAAATGTAATAACAATTTTGTCGAAAGCTTGTCGTGAAATAAATAAAAATCTAAAGTCAAGACGTTTCATTTAGTTTCGTGGGAACGTCCGTATCATCTTATTAATTAACAAATGCTGGATTGTCGTAAATGAGCAAATACTCCTCCCAACTTCATGATTAATTATTAATATTTAGAGCAAAAAATGTTTGCGATTAAAGTAGTTTCTGCATTCTTTGTTCTATAGTCCCTTACTTACACACAAAGACAACATTCTTCAACATCAGACCATATCTTAGTGAATATGTGATCTGGAACCTTTGAGGTTAATGTACCATGATTTCACGATTAAAGAAACATGAACCACACATAACTACTCTCTCAAACCGCTGGTTCTCACGGAATGTACAGATAAATTAGGCTTCCTATTAGCATACGAAGATGCTAAATGGTCCTGTAGAAAAGTTGCGTATAAAAGTACAATAAGAAAATTTCACCTTTAGCTGTTTTTTTCCTACGAGTATTATTGCGCGTTATTGCCGCCTGGTGTTAGCCCGCGCGCAGTGTGTTGTTTGTGGCAGTCAGTTGTTTGCATTCAGAGGCCGCGGGGACGCTTTTTCGCGTGGCGTGAGGCGTGGGCTGGGGCGTGGTGCCTTGTTTATCCGGAGGGGGGGGGGAGCGAAACGAGCCGCGAAATCTGCTCGCGCGGCGCCGCAAGTGGTACCTCTCTCCTTCTCCGCATGGCGCGAGGGGGTGGGGGGGAGGGGAAACGGAGGCGAAGGCTGCAAAGGTCACTGCGCCGCTATTTCGGCGTTGGCGCCGCGCCACCCCTCCCATTTTGTCCTCTCCCCTCCCCGTCCCGCTTCCCCCCCCTCCGACAAGAGAGACCTTGACCTCGCGAAGGGGCGTCGGAGGGGAGGGGAGGGGAAGGTCCTGGCCGGTGCGCGCGTCGGTAGATGGCGTCTACGCGCCCGGGCGCCCCCGACCACGCCTCTGCCTATGCTCCTGGCCAGGACCACGCTCGGGCGCATGGTCGGGATTGCGCTATCTTCTGTTCACGCTCGTGTTCATGATCATGCTTGCACCGAGAAGGCACTTGCTTTCAGCTAAGAGAATCCTGTACGCTGCGTTGAAGCACTGGGTGAAAAACAATCCAAAATAATAATGAGTTTGTTTTACTAATGCTCACGCTCACGGTAAGGTTCACGGTGAAACGCAAGCTCACGCTCACTAAGGCTCACGTTGAAGCTCACGGTAATGCTCACGTTCGCGCTCATGTTGAAGCTCATGCTCACTTTACGTCTAACGTTCACGATTACGTTGAAGCTCACGTTCACTCCCACGTTGACGCTCACGCTCAGGGTGAAGCTCACGTTCACGTACACGTTGAAGCTCACGCTCAGAATAAGGCTCACGTTGAAGCTCACGTTCACGTACACGTTGAAGCTCACGCTCAGGGTAAGGCTCACGTTCACGCTCACGCTCAGGGTAAGGCTCACGTTCACGCTCACGCTCAGGGTAAGGCTCACGTTCACGCTTACGTTGAAGCTCACGTTCACGTACACGTTGAAGCTAACGCTCACGGTAAGGTTCACGTTCATCCTGACTCCACACCACCCTATCGCGCATCGATTTATATTGCGTATCAACTGACATCCCAAATTGGATTAACTACTATTACAATGAAGTATTATGAAGTTGGGTTAAAGTGTAACGAAACATATAAGTAGCTCGTAAGTACGGGCTTCTGGAATAAATGGCGGAGGCTATAATCTGGTGGTTAAGAAAGTAAATATAATTTATCTACGACGAATAAATTAGAGGACGGCAATATTTCACCTGCGTCGACCGGCCCCGCCTCGATCGTGCATTGCCCCGCCTCGCTGACCATGCCTACATGCATCTTCATTCTTTTTTTTTTTATATTTAATAGTTATCTATGCACCAAGGGCGTTTTAAGAGTTCTAAGAATCAAGCGTCAACAAAAAGCCTGAGGGCTTTTGTTCCGAGAGCTTTTTGCGCCCGACATATTAGTTATAATAATAATAATATAATGATAATAGTAATGATAATAATAATAACAACAACAATGAGGCCGATTCGATAGCCGAGATCGCTAATGCAGTTGTGCCGTGGCGGTCTTGGACCGAAGGATCGCAGGTTCGAGTGTCGCCTCGGGCATAATTGTGTTCGTGTATTTCTCTGTCATTGTCCATGTCATCCTTCCATCATCATTATCATTTCACCTCATTCGCCAGGATTAACAGCCCGGGTGAAAAAACAGATTCGACATAAAAATGCTGATCCCTCACATAAACGTCACGTGCAATTATTCTCGATAAATATAACGAAGCCCCGGTGGCTTGCACGTTCGCGTGGTCCCGAGGTGCCCAATTCGCGACCAAAAATAACAATAATGATAGTAATAATAATAATAATAATAATAATAATAATAATAATAATAAATTTATTTCTGCAAATGAGCGTACGCTCGGTCAGTTAATCAAAAAATAAAGTACAAAAATATAACTATTTAAAAATTATAAAAAACAATTCATACAAATATTTTTAAAAAATATAAATAATTCAAAAGAATAGAATTAAAGTAAAAACAGAAATAGAGAAAGAATAAAACGCAGAACAAAAAATGCAATACGATACATTCAAAAATTTGAAGAAAAGAAAAATAATTGGAACTAGCTAACGCCCGTGGTACAAACAAGATTTTATTTTTTACATAATTTTAATGATTCAGATTTGCTTACTAAATAACTACATGTTAAGTTGGCTTGATTTCTCTTTTCGTATTTCCCTCTCATTATTCCTTCCGTAAGGGAACATATTTCACATGTTTTCATTTCCCTCGTAACCACGAACCACTCGACCCAGGCAAGTTATGCAGTGAACATCGCTCTTCGCATCGAAGGCAATAAGGAGTTTGTGCACCCGGGAACGTTAGAGTACTATCGATCTTCTGCGCATGCGCAGTTCAAGTTTCGCATCACCTTCGAGTATCTGCGCATGCGCAGAAGATCCATAGTGATGTCCGCTATGCCGTGCAAATACGCCGTAATAACAAGCAATAACGTACGAGTGAAAGAGTGAAAAATAAAAAAAAAAATATTTTTCGATGTCTCAACCGCATTCCACCTCGTGAGGCGATGATTTTTTTTCTTCTTTTTTTTTTCTTTCTTTCTTTTCTTCTTTTTCTTTTCTTTTTTTCTTTTCTTTTTTCTTTCTTTTTTTCTTTTTCTTTTTTTCTTTCTTTCTTTCTTTTCTTTTTTCCTTTTTCTTTTTTTCTTTCTTTCTTTTTTCTTTTTATTTTTTCTTCTTTCTTTCTCCCGATGAGGCGATGTATTTCGAAGTCGCCTTGGCCGGTTCCCGCCAGCGCCTCGCAAGGGAAGTGGGCTGCGTGAGGGGCGGAAGTCGCCCGCCCACTCGCAGAGGCAGGCCGGGACGCGGTGGTGGGTGGGACCGGAAGTGGAGGAGGAAGGAGGAAGGCAACGCGAGACAAGCAGGGAGGAAGCGGAAGGCGATGGCCGGCGGGGGGTGGGGGGAGTGATGTAGGTCGCGTTGCTTTCAAAGGGGCGGGGGGGGGCGACACTTTGCGTCTGCTTTTCATTCCCCTTTCAAGAAGGTGCAGCTCTTTCTTATCTCAGTCTCAGTCCTTTTCGTACTCATTTTATTCATTACTGTTTTTCTTTTATTATTATTATTATTATTATTATTATTATTATTATTATTATTATTATTATTATTATTATTATTATTATTATTATTTTGCCTGCATGTTCCGGCTTACCTCATTTCTTTCCTCCACCATTCTTTCACACTGTTTTCGAACTTTACTCATCTCATTTTGCGAATTCCTCTCGCTTTCACTCTCACCTTCCCTCTCTTCTCCTCTCTCCCACTCTCACTCTCCCAACTCAGCATCTCCATCTTCTCTCACTCCATTTCTCTAAGTAGGAGAGATAGCTCAAGGCATCAACTGATGTCACTGCAGTCCCTCTCACCGGGAGATCCTAGGTTCGAGTCTCGACGGTGGCAGGATTTTCCACACTACCTACACGGCTAGGCTACGAGCGAAGTTACTGGGAGAGGTGGCTCAGGGCATCAGCTGATGTCACTGCAGTGCCTCTGACCGGGAGGTCCTAGGGTTACACTCCCCACGGTGGCAGGATTTTCCACACTACCTACACGGCTAGGCTACGAGCGAAGTTACTGGGAGAGGTGGCTCAGGGCATCAGCTGATGTCACTGCAGTGCCTCTGACCGGGAGGTCCTAGGGTTACACTCCCCACGGTGGCAGCATTTTCCACACTACCTACACAGCTAGGCTACGAGCGAAGTTACTGGGAGAGGTGGCTCAGGGCATCGACTGATGTCACGGCGGTGCCTCTGACCGGGAGGTCCTAGGGCTCCACTCCCCACGGTGGCAGCATTTTCCACACTACCTACACAGCCTGATTACGAGCGAAGTTACTGGGAGAGGTGGCTCAGGGCAGCAACTGATGTCACTGCAGTGCCTCTGACCGGGAGGTCCTAGGGTTACACTCCCCACGGTGGCAGCATTTTCCACACTACCTACACAGCTAGGTTACGAGCGAAGTTACTGGGAGAGGTGGCTCAGGGCATCAGCTGGTGTCACTGCAGTGCCTCTGACCGGGAGGTCCTAGGCTTACACTCCCCACGGTGGCAGCATTTTCCACACTACCTACACAGCTAGGTTACGAGCGAAGTTACTGGGAGAGCTGGCTCAGGGAATCAGCTGATGTCACTGCAGTGCCTCTGACAGGGAGGTCCTAGGGTTACACTCCCCACGGTGGCAGCATTTTCCACACTACCTACACAGCTGGGTTACGAGCGAAGTTACTGGGAGAGGTGGCTCAGGGAATCAGCTGATGTCACTGCAGTGCCTCTGACCGGGAGGTCCTAGGCTTACACTCCCCACGGTGGCAGCATTTTCACACTACCTACACAGCTAGGTTACGAGCGAAGTTACTGGGAGAGCTGGCTCAGGGAATCAGCTGATGTCACTGCAGTGCCTCTGACAGGGAGGTCCTAGGGTTACACTCCCCACGGTGGCAGCATTTTCCACACTACCTACACAGCTGGGTTACGAGCGAAGTTACTGGGAGAGGTGGCTCAGGGAATCAGCTGATGTCACTGCAGTGCCTCTGACCGGGAGGTCCTAGGGTTACACTCCCCACGGTGGCAGCATTTTCCACTCTACCTACACAGCTAGGTTACGAGCGAAGTCACTGGGAGAGGTGGCTCAGGGCATCAGCTGGTGTCACTGCAGTGCCTCTGACCGGGAGGTCCTAGGCTTACACTCCCCACGGTGGCAGCATTTTCCACACTACCTACACAGCTGGGTTACGAGCGAAGTTACTGGGAGAGGTGGCTCAGGGAATCAGCTGATGTCACTGCAGTGCCTCTGACCGGGAGGTCCTAGGGTTACACTCCCCACGGTGGCAGCATTTTCCAATCTACCTACACAGCTAGGTTACGAGCGAAGTCACTGGGAGAGGTGGCTCAGGGCATCAACTGATGTCACTGCAGTGCCTCTGACTGGGAGGTCCTAGGGTTACACTCCCCACGGTGGCAGCATTTTCCACACTACCTACACAGCTAGGTTACGAGCGAAGTTACTGGGAGAGGTGGCTCAGGGAATCAGCTGATGTCACTGCAGTGCCTCTGACCGGGAGGTCCTAGGGTTACACTCCCCACGGTGGCAGCATTTTCCACACTACCTACACAGCTAGGTTACGAGCGAAGTTACTGGGAGAGGTGGCTCAGGGAATCAGCTGATGTCACTGCAGTGCCTCTGACCGGGAGGTCCTAGGGTTACACTCCCCACGGTGGCAGCATTTTCCACTCTACCTACACAGCTAGGTTACGAGCGAAGTCACTGGGAGAGGTGGCTCAGGGCATCAACTGATGTCACTGCAGTGCCTCTGACTGGGAGGTCCTAGGGTTACACTCCCCACGGTGGCAGCATTTTCCACACTACCTACACAGCTGGGTTACGAGCGAAGTTACTGGGAGAGGTGGCTCAGGGAATCAGCTGATGTCACTGCAGTGCCTCTGACCGGGAGGTCCTAGGGTTACACTCCCCACGGTGGCAGCATTTTCCACTCTACCTACACAGCTAGGTTACGAGCGAAGTCACTGGGAGAGGTGGCTCAGGGCATCAACTGATGTCACTGCAGTGCCTCTGACCGGGAGGTCCTAGGGTTACACTCCCCACGGTGGCAGCATTTTCCACTCTACCTACACAGCTAGGTTACGAGCGAAGTCACTGGGAGAGGTGGCTCAGGGCATCAACTGATGTCACTGCAGTGCCTCTGACTGGGAGGTCCTAGGGTTACACTCCCCACGGTGGCAGCATTTTCCACACTACCTACACAGCTGGGTTACGAGCGTAGTTACTGGGAGAGGTGGCTCAGGGAATCAGCTGATGTCACTGCAGTGCCTCTGACTGGGAGGTCCTAGGGTTACACTCCCCACGGTGGCAGGATTTTCCACTCTACCTACACAGCTAGGTTACGAGCGAAGTCACTGGGAGAGGTGGCTCAGGGCATCAACTGATGTCACTGCAGTGCCTCTGACTGGGAGGTCCTAGGGTTACACTCCCCACGGTGGCAGCATTTTCCACACTACCTACACAGCTGGGTTACGAGCGAAGTTACTGGGAGAGGTGGCTCAGGGAATCAGCTGATGTCACTGCAGTGCCTCTGACCGGGAGGTCCTAGGGTTACACTCCCCACGGTGGCAGCATTTTCCACTCTACCTACACAGCTAGGTTACGAGCGAAGTCACTGGGAGAGGTGGCTCAGGGCATCAACTGATGTCACTGCAGTGCCTCTGACCGGGAGGTCCTAGGGTTACACTCCCCACGGTGGCAGCATTTTCCACTCTACCTACACAGCTAGGTTACGAGCGAAGTCACTGGGAGAGGTGGCTCAGGGCATCAACTGATGTCACTGCAGTGCCTCTGACTGGGAGGTCCTAGGGTTACACTCCCCACGGTGGCAGCATTTGCCACACTACCCACACAGCTAGGTTACGAGCGAAGTTACTGGGAGAGGTGGCTCAGGGAATCAGCTGATGTCACTGCAGTGCCTCTGACCGGGAGGTCCTAGGGTTACACTCCCCACGGTGGCAGCATTTTCCACACTACCTACACAGCTAGGTTACGAGCGAAGTTACTGGGAGAGGTGGCTCAGGGCATCGACTGATGTCACTGCAGTGTCTCTGTCCTGGAGGTCCTAGGGTTACACTCCCCACGGTGGCAGCATTTTCCACACTACCTACACAGCTAGGTTACGAGCGAAGTCACTGGGAGAGGTGGCTCAGGGCATCGACTGATGTCACTGCAGTGCCTCTGTCCTGGAGGTCCTAGGGTTACACTCCCCACGCTGGCAGCATTTTCCACACTACCTACACAGCTAGGTTACGAGCGAAGTTACTGGGAGAGGTGGCTCAGGGCATCAACTGATGTCACTGCAGTGCCTCTGACCGGGAGGTCCTAGGGTTACACTCCCCACGGTGGCAGCATTTTCCACTCTACCTACACAGCTAGGTCGAGTTCAGCCGCTGTCTGGAGAAAAATTCTAGTAGCCGGCTGCTCTAATCAGTAGTTTTCCGCGGTTTCCCTGATCAATACCAGGCGAATGCTGGAGTAGTACTGTGACAAATGGGCCACTAACTGCGCGCGATCTTTCCTTCCTCTCCCTTGTCAAATCGTCACTCCCTACATCCTCACTAACATGCACCTCACTACCACACTTGCCGGATAGACCGGTCGGCAGCTTAGAACTTGTCCCGACTGGGGGGAGATACCTGTTTGGAGAAAACTCCTCTAGCCGACAGTAGATCGGCTCCGAATGTCGCCATACAGTGGGGAGAGGCCACCGCCAACTCTTGAGCAAGAACATGCACTACACTTATGGTACTAATAACATTGGTTCTAGATGCGCCCTGAATGACTAACAATCAATCAGTCAATCCCTTTTTATATCGCTCTATTTCTCCCTCTCGTTCTCTCTCCCTCTCTCATTATTTCTTTCTCAGTTCATTTCTGCCTTGCGCTTCTTTCTCCACTCTTTCCTGCCTTTCTGATCCTCATCTATTCGTTCTATTCTGATTTGCTCTCTCCGACTGCTCTTTAACTTGTATCTTCGCGTCATTCTTCAGTCCTTGCTTCCTCTTTCTTCGCAAAAGCATTTACTTCAAGAGCCCCAGTTGAGAATCAGTAGGCTCAGAAGTACGACTGTCTCTAAATGCCGTACTCTTTACCTTTTCCTTCTTTTATGTTCTCGTCTCGCCTTTACTCCTTTTGTCTCTATTTATCCTCTCTCCTCTTTGTTCTTTTCTGCTTACCTCATCTCTCCCTTGTCCTTTTTCTGTACGCTTCTCTTATCTCACAACTTTTCTTTTGTCTCGTTCCTTCCTTCCTTTTGCATTCTATTTATTTCTATTCTATTCCATTAACTTATCCCCCGTTCTTCTCTTCCGGTGTCTTTTCTCTTTCTCTTCCCTCACTTATCTCCCATTCTTCTCTTCGCATTATTCCCTTTTTCTTCTCCTCCCCACATCGTCATTCTCCTCTTCTTCTTTTACTTCCCCTCTTCGCTTCCTTTTCGCTCTGCGCCACAAAACCCTGTGGGGCGCCCAAAAGATTTAACGAAACGTTAAAAAAAAAAACGCGTGCTGTGCGCAATCTATTTCCACACGTGTCCGCGCGCGGACATCTCTTCCCCCACCCCACCCCCGCTCGTCTGGCGTGGCGTGACGTGACGCGCTGCGGGCCACAGCCACGCAGGAGTGGTGTGCGTCTGGCCGTGGACAAGGTCGTGAGGTAGTGAACACGAGGGATGCATCAACGATGTCCATGTTTTCAAAATTTTATATTCCCTTTGCTATTGAAATTATTAATACTTTAATTTAATTTTAAAATTCTAAAAAAAAGATTTAACGCCAAATTATTTAAACCGCTGTTTTTGTAATAACCATGTTTTGTGCACAAAATATTTCTAAGTTGTCGATATTTTATTTTTTGATTAAAAACACCATAAGAAGAGAAGAGAATAATAATTTTCAAAAATAATAATTCTTCATAGACTGGACGTTATTCAGAACAGTGACCTAGGTTGAAAAACAAATTAGTTTACTTTTTTCGATAAATGTTGTTTGTTATTTTGTATTACTGAATCAGAATTGAAGTTTCCACAATTGTTTTGATCATTTTTCAACTTTCTTTCTCGGTTATAGAAAAATATAATCAATATCAATTATATAATAATAGTAATAATCTTTAACAGTGCCAATTATCTCCCCCCTTCACCCCACGCAAACGTTAATGCTAGAAATATTAAAACAGTTGTAAAACATCAATATTTGGACACTTACATCATTTTGGGAGAATGTTGTTTTAGTCATGTTATCATTTTGAACATCGAGGATTTGATGCTGTAGTGTAACCAGTGCTGTCGTATTTGGTTCTGATCCTCTGCAGTGTATTATTTTAGGACGTGTTTTTTCTCAGTAATATTGTTTTCTCACTTCCGTATACGTCTGTTGCAGAAATATAATGTCAGATCGATATTTATTGCTCACCGGTGAGTAACAAATAATGACGTGAACTAAAATGAGTGTGAATATTGGGGGGGGGGGGGGGGGAGACTGCAGCTGAAATGTGGAACTGACAGGTGCTCCGTATATGTACGACGGGTTGCGTTCGCAACATTGCAGGGGTAGCCGTGGAGAGCCCGTTGGGGAAGGCTCTTGAAAGTGTTCCTTCCGACAATTTGATGTCCAGTGAAAGGATTTTTATGCTCAAAGAAATTTTAGAAATATGCTTTTAAAAATATGCGTTTATGTAACCCCAAAATTCTGAATTCTGCACTTTAATATGCAATTAAAATTAACAATATTTCATTTCCTCTGTAAATCGTTATTGGTAAAATTCAGGAGAAGCATTCTTGGAATGAAAAGATATATTTTTGTGCAAACATATAAACTCTCCTAGGTCGCGAGGGAAGTAATTAAATGAAATATTTTCCTTAGTGAAGTACATTGTGTGTCTTGTGTTTCTTCTGACAGATTTGAAAAATATGTTATCAAGAAATATCCCACATTTACACAAAAATTTTCTAATCAATAGGGATAAAAGAACACAAACTGTGACAAGCTCTTTCGTAGCAATGAACACTCTCAAATAAATATGACATTACAAAGCGTTTTATAGATGTCTCGATTTTAAGGAAATACGCGCCTGTAGTTTCGTGTATATGCACCAATGCGTACATCGGCCAAACATGCACGAATATGCACTGTCATATTAATTTGTACATCATCATATTCTAAACAAATGTCACTTAGCTATGCCCTGAAGCAACGGACAAAAATGTGCAAAATCATAGAAATCCGCTCCCTACTGATCAGTTTTCATGGTTTCTCGTATTAATACGAGCGAACGCCAGAGCAGTACTTTAACAAACGAGCTATGGACCACGCGCGATCTTTCCTTCCTTCTCCCTGTTCTATCAACGCCCTTTACACATATACTAGTATGCACTATATCACACATGTCGGGAGATCAATCTGGAGCTGAGAGCTGAGTGAGAAATACCTGGAGAGGAAAAACCCACACGCTGACGTGCAGGTCGGCAACATTTTTTTTTTATTACAAAAAATTTACAATCTATTTTTTACAAAATAATGAGTAAATATGTTGTTGTAGACTTGTTATGACAATGATTGATTTCCAGTGAAGGTATCCCATCGGTACTCTTCATCTATTTCTTCATACTATAACAAAAAGCAAGTATTATTTTGGGTTGGCTGCAAGTGGGATAGTTTATTAGCTGAGGGTAATGTTTCAGTTATTTGTTGAAAATCTATATGGGAGTTGTAGGGGTGAGGTTCTGGTTAGTCGATGGATATCTGCACTATTGTCTAGGATGTTGAGGGCTAAGTGGTTTGGATGGTTTTCAAGGCGCTGGAGATAGTTTGAGCTGATAAATTCTATTCTTTCCAAGACAGTGGGCATTTTTAAGTCCTTGTGCAGTGCTGCATTTGTGATGAACCATGGTGCTGCCGCGATCATTCTTAGGGTCTTGGATTGAAATCTCTGTATGATCGAGAGATTACTCTTGCTTGCTGTGCCCCAGATTTGGATGCCGTAGGTCCATATTGGAATTATGATAGCTTTATAAATCAACAGTTTATTTTCCAGTGATAGTTTTGAGTGGTATCCTAGTAACCAGTATAGTTTTCTTGTTTGAAGTTGAAGGTGCTTTTTTTTGGCTAAGATGTGATGCTTCCACGTTAGCCGTTTGTCTAGATGTATTCCCAAGTATTTTACACTTTCCACCTGTACTATTGGATTGTTGTTGATGTGGACAATAGGACATTTGTTTTTTCTCAGGGTAAAGGTTATATGGACTGATTTATTTTCGTTGATTTTTATTTTCCACTTTTTGGCCCAATCTTCAATCATTGTGAGATGTTCTTGTAAATGTCTTGATGCGTCATTAGGGTCGTCATCCGAAGCTAATATGGCCGTATCATCTGCAAAAGTGGCTATGGTTGTTTTATCTGATTTTGGTATATCAGTAGTATAGAGCTGGTATAGGATAGGGCCGAGTACACTACCTTGTGGTACTCCGGCCTTGATTGGATGGAATTCAGATAATTCATTTTGATATTTGATTTGGAAGGTGCGGTGGGATAGAAAAGATTTGATAATGTTGAAGAAGGGATACGGTAGAAAATTCTTGAGTTTAAATAAGAGTCCATCGTGCCAGACTTTGTCAAAAGCTTGGGCTATGTCTAGAAAGGCGGCTGAACAGTATTTCTTTTCTTGGAAGCAATTCTCAATGTAGTTGGTGATTCTATTAACTTGTTCGACGGTAGAATGCTGTTGTCTAAATCCAAATTGATGATCAGGGACTAGGTTATTGGTTGCAATGTGAGGACGTAATCTTGATAGGAGAAGTTTCTCAAATACTTTGGATAGAATGGGAAGTATACTGATGGGACGGTAGGAGGAGGGTTCATGTGGAGGTTTCCCAGGCTTGAGAAAAACTTGAATTTGGGCTACTTTCCATTGCTCCGGGTAGTGCCCTGTTCTTATAATGCTGTTGAACAATGCAGTAATTATAGTCTTGCCTTTTCGTGGTAGTTCTTTGAGAAGAGGTGTTGTAATTAAGTCATAGCCAGGAGCTTTTTTGTTTGATAAGGCGTTTATGGTTTTGGTAATTTCTCTGGGAGTGAAGTGCGGGATTGGAAGAGTCATTTGGTTTGGGGAGTTAAGATAATCTCTGATTTGTTGCTCTTGGTTAGTATTTATAATGGGATGAGTCTGGAATACATTAGCAAAGTATTTGGCAAAGGTAGACACTTTTTCTGTGGGGTTTCTTGCCCAACACTTGTTTTCGTCCCTGATTGGGGGATTTGATTTGGTCGGTTTTTTTAGCTTCCCTGTGGCTTTAAATAAGGAGTAATTGGTATCTTCTGTTGGGGTAAGGTTGGTTATGAAATCTTGAAACCTGTTGTTGTTGAATTCGTTTAGGAGGCGTTTTAGTTGCCTAGTTGCTCTGTTGTAGTTGGTACGGTCTTCAGGATATTTTGAAGTATGCCAGATTCTTCTTAGTCTTCTTTTCTCGGCTATTTTGTTCAAAAGAACTTTTGGATATTTCACGCAGCCTTGGGTGTAGTGAAGTTGCGGTGTAGCGGTCCAAGCTGCTTCTTGAATATTTTGTATTAAATACTCAGTCGCTTCGTCTATGTGGTCAGCTGATTTTAGTGGGAATCGGATGTTTGTTTTCATAGATATCTGTTTTCTATACAAGTTCCAGTTTGTATTTCTGTTCGTTAGTGACGCGGGAGGGGATTGTAGAATAATTTTGTTGCCGACTGTGATAATTATTGGAGTGTGGTCAGAGGACAGTTCATGGGAAGATTCTATGATACAGTTAGTGGATGGGATTCCTTTTGTTATGAATATATCAATTACATCTGGGGTTTTGGTTAGGTCGGTAGGCCAGTAGGTAGGTTCTCCTGTAGAAATGGTTTCTAGCTGAAGTGAGGTAACTGCTTTCAGCAGTTCTCTCCCTCTTGGGGTGATGAGCCTGGATCCCCATTGCGTGTGTTTGGCATTGTAGTCTCCTCCCACCATGTACCTATTTCCTAGAGACTTAAAATAGGTTTCAAATCGTTGTTTGTCTATTTTGAATCTTGGAGGGCAGTAAATGGCACTGATGGTGATTGGTCCACTCCAGTCCATAATTTGTACAGTTGTTGCTTGAATATCCTGTTCCTGTACAGCTTCCTGTTCTTGATGTTTTATAGTGCTTTTTATTAATATTGCTGTGCCACCATGGGCATTGCCACTGGGGTGTTTAGTATCGTATAAAGTGTAGTTCTTCAGTTTAAAGTAGCTTCTTTCTGTGAAGTGAGATTCAGAGATGAGTAGCATGTCTATTTTGTTTTCGTTGAGAAATATTTCGATTTCTTGGCGATGATTTGCCAAGCCGTTGGCGTTCCAAGCTGCAATGCGAAGGAATTTAGGCATTAGATAGTTTGGAGACAAGCGACGTTATGAGGTTGATGAGAGAGTTTATTTGTTGACTTTGCTGCATTAGTATGTTTTCAAACCTCTCAAAGGAGTGCTGTATAATATTCATAATGGAATGGCTATTGTCGTTGTGTTCATGTCTTTCTACAGGCTTTGATCGCGCAACATCGGCCCATGTTCCTGCATTTACATGTCTGCTTCTTGAGTTTTCGTGAGAATAAGTAGTTTCAATGTTACTGTTTTGTGTCTGCACATGCGTCTCTTGTTGAAACATTCTGTGTTTACTTGAGTTGCTGTACCCTTTCCTTTTTAGTATTTCTTGGTATACTTTGCAACCTTTGTAGTTGGCGGGATGATTGCCTTCACACAGAGCACAAGTTGGTTGACTTTGCTTTTCTTTTAAACACTTATCTGGGTCGTGTTCTTTTCCACATTTAACACACCTATACGGGTATGCACAGTACGATCTGGTATGTTCATATCTCTGACAGTTTTTGCATTGTACTATCTCGCGTTTCAGGCGTGGTGGTTCGAAAGCAACAACACAATTTAACAGTCGGTTAATTTTGAACACTTCTTTGTTGTTAGGTTTGGGCTCAAGGTCTACAAAAAATAGAGGCAGAGGTGTTTTAGTTAGTCTGTGGCGAACATTTATAATGTTTCTAACTTTGTGGTCCTTTTCCAGAAGCGCAGCCTTGATATCTTTTACATCTACCGTATGATGTATGTGTCGCAAGACAACTCTATACGCACGTTCTTGTTTCAACTGGTATGTATAGTATACGTGACTGTTGGCTGATAAATGTTTTATTATTTCCCTGTAGGTATTAGGAGTTTTCGGCGCTATTTTAATTTTGTCGTTTGCTAGAGATTTTATTTCGAAATCTTCTGTTTTTAAGGCTTCCTTTAAAAACTTTATCATAGCTGGAACATTATTCACATTTGGCACGAATATTGGAGGTACAGTGGTTTTTGAAAAGGTTTCCTCATTGTTTTCTGTTGTACCTTCTATATCAAGAGCACTGAATTGATTCTTGGTGGGAACTGTATATACACTAGTATTACTATCGCAAGACGCTGTCTTTTGCCTTACCCTTCTATTAGCATCAGGGTCGAGGACGTCAGGGTTCGGCCTTTTTGACCGAGCTGGTGTGTATATTTGCCATACATTCTGCGTCAGGTTGACGGGAGCAGATGAATCATGATCCATGGCGTTGCTGTCGCTGCCTGTTGATTCTTCGGATGACATTTCTTGAAGTAAACAGCTTCCCGGGTGTCAGTAGCATGCAATCGCACTACATGCTACTGATCCTACCCGAAAATACTTCGGTAATCGACTGAGTTTTAGTATATATTATCTTTTGTTAAGTTGATTTGAATATGAATAGGATGAAACACCGTTATGCTTCACAACTGTAACTGTTCACTTAGAGCTAGTGCGCACTGGTTGTTATCGCTAGACTTTTCCTTATCTTGGCGCCCTCGCGGGCGAGCAAGGTAAGACACTACGGAGCTGCGGGAACGATCCGCACACCACAGCGGTCAGGCGAGTACTGAGGTCGGCAACATGTTCTCGTTCAATCGGCGTTGGAACACAGTCAACTCCCGGTATACAACGTGCACTGCACTCGCGGGACTGATGACGTAAATAGTGCATGCCCACAAAACCAACACATACACACTCGCTCCCTTTGTTCGCAACGGTACTATAGATGTAGCGTACAGTTTAAACCAAGGGTGTACAACTTAGAAGACCCCCAAGGGCCGGCGACGGCCATCGCGGCGGCGATGGTGTAACGGTTTGTAGCGTTTCGGACTGTTGTACCCAAGTTGGCGGGTTCAAACCCGATCGAAGCCGTGGATTTTTTCAGGGCGAAAAAAATCCTTCGTACGCCTTCCTTCGGAGGGGAAGTAAAGCCGGCTGTCCCATGTTAGTAGATTTACTTGCATGTAAAAGATCCTCAAGCCTAAATGACGTAGCCTCTGAGCTAAATTCAAATCCGCCTGTTTCTCGCCCAAGAAATACCTCCTTCCTCTGCTAGTTGGTGAAAGGAGCGTAGCGAAATTTGCGTGGTCAGACGGAAGAGCAGGCCTAATGGCCTGAGTCTCGCCACGTAAAATAAGGCAAATTCAATTCAATTCAAGGGCCAGAACTTAATCCTTTAAGGGCCATATTTTCATTACTCGGGCGATCCAACATTACTTCCTCTTATTGTTGATTTCGGCATTCTGTCCGGCTGCTCCGAAAAGAGAATGGAGGGAACCATGCGTGATATCAAGCAGTACCATGCACAACGCACTGAAACACACTGGATTGATTTTGAAATTCTGAATTTACGATAAAAATCCTTAAATCTAAACTTCAACTTTTTTTTAAAAATTAAGGAGATGTCCCCGACTGGGCGCGTGCGCTAGGAGCGAAATTCTCTTACCCGCCGTGGATGCAAGGAATTTTCACGTTATACTAGTAACCTTAAGGGCCGTAATAAATGGCACCGCGGCCCTCATGTAGCCTACGAGCCGTCAGTTGGACAACACTGGTCTCAAAGAAAGACGTGTCTTCAGGAGTAGGGTTTGTGTCCTTCACCGCCTCCTTGCTACGCAACGGCAGCTGACACCACGTCTCGTACATCAACGCGGCTGTGAATCACCTTTTCCAAGAGCTAGAGGCTTAGCAGGCGGAGGCCGGTACTTAGTAAGTCTTTCATCGGAAGTGGATATTCCGAATGTGGAGTGGAGCAATGAAGGAGCAGGAAAAAGAACATCAGCGTCTTGTCCTCGAGCTTGCAGCCATGCGTGTGTCGCAATGGTGCTCGAAGAGCACCCAACGCCTGGTCATGTTAAGGTCAGAAGGGTGATATTGCCAAAATGCGCTGTCATACAGATAACACAAATTAATCGACTTTATTACGCATTAAATTTTAAACTACGAAACATCTATTACAAAAATGTCTGGTACGAATTTGCGAACTTCCTCGCTATAAATTGTACACATAAATCACTTCTGACTTGAATGTATTTAGTTGGGAATTGCCTTCATTATGAAGCATCCATCGTGTTGTCACCAGAAGGTACACAAACAAAAAGGAAAGAGTGGTAGTGAAGTTGGATGTGCATCGACCGAAAGCGTAGTCAAACAAAGTACATTACTTC
Source organism: Gryllus longicercus (assembly GCA_038098605.1). Classification (NCBI taxonomy): domain Eukaryota; kingdom Metazoa; phylum Arthropoda; class Insecta; order Orthoptera; family Gryllidae; genus Gryllus; species Gryllus longicercus. The sequence continues at coordinate 832,735 of JAZDUA010000511.1, read as the reverse complement.
AGCACCCAGCGTTATTAATATTTGGTATCATTTCTGTAGTATTTGTGTATTGTATTGGTAATACATAGTATGTATTTGCTTTGGCCTAGGTCTTCCTACTGTATAATAATATGTATGATTTAAAATTTTCCAATTTTAACTGATCGTTTGTATGTAGTCAAAGCAGTGACAGGCCTTAGTTTACTTTCTCGCACATTACATACGTAACGTAGGGAGACCTCAATGACAGCCTTTTCAAGAAGAGAGTGTAAAACATTTCGTAAATACGTGTAGTTTCGTGAAAGTTTTGCTTGAAATAAAGCCAGATTAAAACATTTTCTCAAAAAGGTTAATTTTTTGTTATTTTTTCTCGAGTAGAGCATGAAATATCGATATATTTATTTAAACAAAAGTGGTGCAGGATCCATTTTGGATAAAGCATCTCTATTTTCGAAAATTGCAAATAATTAACTTTGCAAAGCTATAGGATTTACAAAACAGAAGTTTATTGAATTAAATATGTTCTGCAAAATTAGATCTGTAAATAAGGATATGTAAAAATTTTGTAAATATGTGAGTTTTGCGTAATTTTGGCTCATCTTTGAAATTCCAAATTCGAATGTTTCGCTCTTCTTTTCCTGAACAGAAAATTTCTTTGTATATCAAGTCAAGAGGCGACAATGGCAGTTTGAAATTCATACTAAGGTACCACTGGTTTATTACTCTGTTTATTTTAAACTTTAATTTGTGTTTCTGCCACTGATCTACATCATTTATTTATTTATTTATTTATTTATTTATTTATGGTCACTTTGACTTCCTACGAACTAACTTTCAATATGCCTCTGAACAGATGGGAGAAAATTGTATTTTATTTTATTATTTTATTATTACGATTGTAATTTGTACAATGAGAATTTCAAACATTGCAAAATCACAAACATCTATATTTCAAGATTCGGCCGTCCCTATGTGCTCTCCCGGAGAAATAATTTTTGGTTTTATCTACTGATGCAATATACGATTTGCGAAATGTGGTTTTATCTCCCGGAGTATAAAGGACACGTTCCCAACATTCTTCGACTTACAGTGGTGGTTGAGAGCTTTATTTCAAACCTTGTAGAGCGGATCAATCTTCAAAAGTGGTCCATCCCCATCCCTGATCGTTCTGCATGTTGGTTTACCTGCATGGTATTGTATGTTCTTTGACAATCCGCTTCGAATTATGATTCGACGTGTTGCAGTATCAACTGACCGTTGTGACAGTGACAGAGCCTATCTGGGAGGGGTGGAGTTTAATAGAAGTGTTACGAATCTGTTGTATGTTCAATGTTCTCGCAACAGCGTATGTCACTCGCGAATCGTGATCGTTTGAACGCCTATGAATTCACCTGCAGCTGTTTTGCCGCTCACCAAACGTCGCAGTCAGTTGACCTCTCTGTTGAGGTAATTTAAATGAGAACACTTTAATTTCAAACACAAAGAAATATATCAATCGTGAATGTATGTAAGCGGAATCAATCTTCATATGTTACCTTCTCTGCTTCCGCGGATATCTTGTGCCTTATTTTAGAACCAGCGATTAATTTTCTGAAATACCTTCCCTAAGGTTTCGCCAAACCTCTAATCTCGTGAAGTTGCTACTGTTGAGGCTTGAAAACCAGAATGTCACATTGATATATCCGGCCTACATTCAGGCTTCCATTCTCTCCCAATCTCGGCTAGACTCCCTTTTAACAAACTCGTGTCCATGGTAACAGACGCTACATCCTTCAGTTCTCTCTTTTCACCAGATCATACAAATCGAACAAATTTATATTTTCAATTCGTAACAAGAAGATTGTGATAAATAAACACCAGAGTCGGCTGTCGGCTGTTTTATAACTATTGGTCGTGCTTTCTTTTTATTATTTTTTTTTAGATTTCTTCACAAACCTTGGCGAATTTTCGAACCTAGAAAAACAGTAAACAAACAAAGAGTTATAAAAATATTTCAAAATCACAATTAGAAACAATACATGTTTATTGTGAGAAGGCTCGTAACCATAAAAGAATTGCCTCACTATAATGGATAATATGTTTGTGATGTTGTTTCTTGATCACATTAGTAACTTTGGAACTCTCACAAAGTATATCCCCGTTCAAGTGTCGAAAATATCAGAAGGGACAATGTTATTCAATGGTTGTTGTCGATAATGTCGAAAAGAGACGATACATCGTTGCCGTACTCCCTTGTAGATGTGCACAGGGCATTCTTAGGGTGTGTAATTATCCAGTAATTTCACGCCCGGAAGTATGTGTGTGAAAGTTAGCGTAGTACCTTCATGGGCCGGAGACAACTTTGGCAGTCTGCCTAAAAGTAGTAGACGTCCCGGGAAAGACTAGTTCGCGTTGCAAACTTCGTTGTGACGTCATTGTCGCTAGTGGAGGCGGTGTGCCTGAAAACTACTTAAAACCTGCGTGCGGACGACTAAGAATTATAAATATGCAAAGGGCTTCCAACCACTTCTTGTCTCGCAAGCTCGCGTGTTTCATTTAGAGTGTTGCTTTGTATTTTGAGATGTGTCGGCGGACGATGTGAAACAATTTGTCTGGGGTATTTTGATAATCGTCTAGACGCGAGAACGAAATTTTCCAAAATATGTATGTAGTAGGTTCCGTAAATTTCTGGCCACACTAACTTCTACTTTTTATTAGAAGAAAAACATTACGCTACTAGTCAATTTAATCATCCTTTACTCCTACCCACTTCTTACATCTGCATTTTAACATTTCTCAACCTTTGAAAGAAAAATCCGAATTTTGGGTTGCAAAATGGTCAAAAACGCATCTTTCACCTTCCATTCATCAGGAACTTTTCTTCTCCGAAGCTTTTTTTTTTTTTCCTCAGTTTTGATAAGCCCCTGGTTGCTTAATCTGGACTGTAGTGTAAATGGTCCATCTACTTAAAGCCGTAGTCCTTCATAACATTCTTTGCAATCTGAGGAATAAGCACAATTGCGTTGTTATAAAGAAACTGAACACCCTAGGAATTTACACACCGCATGCAACTCAAGTACCACTGTCTACAAAACTAAGTGTGATGTCGGCTACAAACTTACAACATAACAACAATTAAAGATAAGACTATGTACTGCTCAGACTGTTATCTCACTGATGAACGATATCTTGGCCAGGCCGGAAACGTATGAAACCACCTTGTAGTGGAGTATGTAGAGTTGTTGTACTATCGCATCTTAGAGATATCACGTGCAGATCTGTTAATGACACAAGCTTAGAAGAAGCAATGTAATTGAATGATGTGATCTGGAACATTACATCATTTATTTGTATTTTATTAACGCATAGTTCGTCTATTCAGAGAAACAAATCTGGAAACGTAACGGTAGGAGTACGTTTTTGACAATTCGTATTTCTTTACATTAGTCCCACATTACAATTCTATACATTACTATTTCGAATATACGAAATTTTCGTCGATTTTAAGATAAAGTCTTAACGATTCATGTAAGTGTCAGAAAGAGCTTTCATTGCCATTCACCAATGTTCTCGTAGGTGTATCAAGGACATCAAAACACGTGTTTTTCTTGATTTTTAAAAATATTCTAGAGCGAACGAACGACTTGATATCCTGGAGGGATTTTGCTACTAAAATATCCTAGAGGGAACTGGCAACTGGATACGAATTGAGCCAATGCATTTGTCTTGTCCAGGTTAATCGAATGAGCCGAATCGATCACCTTTGTAAGTGCCTTAAATCACCCAAACCGTATTTTAATTGCTATTAAGAAAAAAAATTTAGATAACTTTCTTAGAATCTTCTGGATTGCGAAACGCTTGGAATGACTTCTCATTTGTTTTAATTGGTGAACCGGAAGTTTTATACCGGTGACTGAGGTAGGGAGGTTACTCGATTACTTTATAAGGATTTCTATAATACAAATTTCCTACAACACATTTGTATATTTCAATGTAGTGGTGTAGTAAAGTAGTACATAGGATAATTGGACTGAACCATGACCCCACGAGCATAGAATAAGACTCGTAAGTAAGGACAACTTTGACAAGGCGGGAAACAATTGAACTTCATGCAGGTCGATGACACTGTAAGAGATACTGATGAAGCCATTTAAAATGGTGCTTATTGTGAATGAACGCACTGACGAAATGTGGGTACGGATGTAACTTGCAGATATATTGCCAGAAATGGCAAGGCAGTAGTCGTCAAAGCGGCCCCTTCTTATAGTCATATCTTTATGCAGTATCTTCTTTCTTGGATGCTATGAGCATCGACTGAAATATCGCCTTCACTATCACTCTAGAATCAGCAGCATCGCTCCCATTGCCTGCCCCATCATCGCAACCACTACCACCGACGCATCCCAAAATAGCAACTACATCTACCTCCTCATTCACATTTACCTCCACATTCATCTCTACCTCAACCGCAACCTCCACCAACATAATCTCCTCCACCGCCGCCGCCTTCCAAAAACAGCAGCGCGCGCCGCGCCCCTTCTCCCCCGCCTCCTCCACCCCCTTCCCCGACCGGGCTGCGCGCCGGCTCGGGCGCGACGTCACAACCCCGTCACGTCAGCGCGTGACGTCACCGCTGACGCGCTGCCGCCCCTCCCTCCATCCCCCGGCGCCGGCAGCCTGCCCGGCCGGCCGGCCGGCCTGCCCGCCGGTCCGCGCGGCTGCGTTGGGTCGGCTAACGGCGCGCCGAGCGTTGAACCCGCCGCCTGCCCGCCCGCCCGCCCGGCGCGTCCCGCCCGGCCCCCGCGCCACGGAGGATCCTGGCTGGCGGCGAGCCGCGCCGAGCCGAGTCGCGTTGAGAATTCTGCGCCCGCCGCCCAGGCGTCCCCGCGCCGGTCGCCAACGCTCTGCGGCACCACGCGTTGTCACTAGTGGGGCGACATCGATGTTAGCAAACATCAATGTTCAAAATTAAAACATCGAGGTTGAAAATTAAAACATCGATGACCAAAATTAAAACATCGATAACCAAAATTAAAACATCGATGACCAAAATTAAAACATCGATGGCCAAAATTAAAACATCGATGATCAAAATTAAAACATCGAGGTTCGAAATTAAAACATCGAAGTTCGAAATTAAAACATCGAGGTTCGAAACTAAAACATCGAGGTTCGAAATTAAAACATCGAGGTTCGAAATTAAAACATCGAGGTTCGAAACTAAAACATCGAGGTTCGAAATTAAATCATCGAGGTTCGAAATTAAAACATCGAGGTTCGAAATTAAAACATCGAGGTTCGAAATTAAAACATCGAGGTTCGAAATTAAAACATCGAGGTTCGAAATTAAAACATCGAGGTTCGAAATTAAAACATCGAGGTTCGAAATTAAAATATCGCGTTTCAAAATTAAAACATCGATGACCAAAATTAAAACATCGATGACCAAAATTAAAACATCCATGTTCAAAGTACATCGACTACAAACCATTGATGTGTTTCAACATCGATGTTTAGACTGGATTTTTTGTTAGCCAACTGCATACCTCGTTAAGGGCAAGGGCCTCCTTCTCGAGCAGGGAATTATTAAATCTTCTTTAATGAAGTGATATGATAATGAAGAGAAAAGAGACGATCACAAATACATCCACTCCCGAGGCGGGATTCGAAGCCGCGATCCTTCGATCCGAGGTCGCCACGACACTACTGCCTTAGCGATCTCGCATATCCGGGCAGACTAGACTGGATTAGTAACATCTAACATTAAATTCGTGTTCATTTTCACTAGTCGGTAAATTAAACATTCTTTCACAGCAAAGTCACACATGGTGAAAGATAAGTTAGTTGACTTTTCGTTCATAAATGTATCTTTAATTTTTGTAAAACTCAGTCTGTTAATAGGTTTTGTTAATTGTTTGTATTATTGTATTATCTTATTTAGTAAATTGTAAATATAAATCAATAAACACGGTCACTATCAGATTAAATCTACCCTCCTGCGTCCACATTAACAACAGGTGTTACCAAATTGCATTTGAAATTATCGACGGCTCTTTAGGCGGTGTATTATTGGTATCGATGTTTAAATTTTGAACATGGACGTTTGGAAACATCGATGTTTGTTTTTTTGTTCGCTTTGGTGGTCAGTGTTCATGACACGTGCAGAATGTTAGGGACAGAGTGGAAATCCAATATGATTTATGTGGAACTACAAACTACGTGGAACTACAAAAATCATATGTAATCAAATAAAATCAATGTACAGTATGCTTTATTGATAACCCGACAGTCCTGATGACAGAGGCCAAATATATGGCGAAACGTCGGTAATGTAAAGTTGTTTTAGTATTGTATTGACCCAACTTCAAGAACACCTAAATAATTACGAGTCAAAAATCTTTAAATAGTATTTTGTTTAATTTGCTATATTCATAATTTTATCTGAACATTTAGCTTCGTCTCACATTTAGCACTAGTGCTAAAAATTGAACTTTTAGCACGAATTTGTTTCAAGGGGGAGCAAAAATATGTTTTCCATTTATATGCAATGTACATGTTGTTTTTCTTGCAAGATATTATTTGAGCACTAACCAGTATTGTTTGAGTTTTTCAATAAATTAAATGTTTCAGTTTAAACTAAATGGACCGAACAGTCTGCTCTTTGTAAAACATGATTATTTTAATTGTGAAGATACATTCATTTTGAAACCAAAATATGAGCGTTTCTGACTGTCAGTGCTTTGTTGTAGAGGTACCGTTGCAAAATTTTAGATAAAAATACACTGCCTATTATAATTCTATGAAATGACCGAGTACGTATTCGAGATTTATTTCTCCTGAAATATGCTCAAAATGCGCAGTATGTATCTGTGATTAAAAAAGAATCCTTGGACATAACGCATCAATATTATTATCAATTACATTGTTATTATTAATAAAAAATGTCCCATTCATGTTGAAATAATATTAAACTTTTTTAAATCTTTCAATCATTCTATCATCAATCTTTTTTTCTTTCGGAGATGCATTTTCGTCCGGAAGCAATAGATCCTTTTTAACATAACGCAAATAGAAACCCCACTAGTGCGACCTACAGCACTCCAAGAGACAGACATGCAACCGTGTCATTTGTTACACCACAGAAAGCAATTAATTCTGACTTGAAACAGAAAAATGGGGAAAGGAAGGAAACGTAAGAACTATTCCTAGAGAGATTAGGACTTATCCTTTTCGAATAGTTGGAGTGGAATGAGTGGAAGTTCAGTGAAATAATTGTTTCTTGTGAAATACATATTTTAATTTTCCTTCTTAGAATGACGTAATTTTCGTCTGGAACCCGTATTGACTGAAAAAAAAGATTAATGGGTCTGAAATTTCCTTGGAGCCCGTTTCATTTTTATCATACCGAATACACGGTCCCTACTCTTTCTGACGGCTGGCAAAGATTGGCATTTAATGAGTGTCGGCAAAGAACCATTTAAGAACGGAAGAGACGGATAATTATTACAATATTGTAGTTGAGTGAAGAAAATGTTTATAGGAGAGAAAATCGTCTAACTCTTTGTGCGCAAGATCTCTCAGAAAATGTTGCTCTAAGTTACGATTTTTTTCTTAGACTTCTTTAAGGTCCCATCAACATCTAGGTCATTAGCGACCATTATTTCTTTTAACGGAATAGTAACAGTGAAGATGGCATGGTGTGATGATGATAGGGAGTAGAAGAACGAACACAAATACGACCATGCCCGAGGCGGGACTTGAACCCACTATCCTTCGGTCGCTGCGGTACTACTGCCTTAACGATCTCGGCCATCCGGCTCTTCGATTCTTCGACGTCGATCGGCTCTCTATGTATATTTTCGTCTACTTTTGACTCTGTAAATGTAGTGATACTCTTGCGTAAGTACATATCAAGTCAGAATCATTTCACAGTGTCTTCATCCTGTGAGTGTATCAACACATCTTTCAAAGAGTAAAAGACTACACGGTTTTTGTGAGACGCAGTAACTTCTGGCAGTCCCACCTATTTGTTAGATTCGCTCCAAATATTCAATGTCCTGAATCCGAAGTTCCAAGTTTTGGGTACAACCGCTTGGAACTACCACCTTCCTTCACGGAAACTGTGCCTTTTCTCAGTTACTGGTCATCTCAGAGCGTTCTTAACACATCCGATGTGGCTACATGGCATGCCTAGAAGCACTAGAGCACTTTTTCCGGCTCTAAGAATAGACTGCGTATGTGGGTTTCCTCTGGTTAGCTACGGTTGCAATATTCTTTTTCAAGCTGTTGAGTACAGAAGTTTCATTGCGAAGGAAGTTGCGTATTCATATTGTCAGTGATTTGTCTTCCAAAGCCGTAGTACCGTAAATATTTTGGAGTTTTTTGGAACGATTTTTGGAGTTTTAGAGAACGCGCGCCTATGCACAATTTGGGGTGGTAGAGCTGCTGTTTGTGGTAGTGATGCGACATCGATTACAAAACATTGATGTTCATAATTAAAATATCGATGTTCAAAATACACCGACCAAAAACCATCGTTGTTTTTGAACATCGATGTTTTTCGTGTGCATTAAAATTTAATGTGACAATGTTCGTGTTTATCAATTCGATGAATAAGGCTACGAGAAGAAGGGGCAGACCCTACGCCCACAGCGTAGGCTGTTGACCATGTCTCAATGTGCGAAATGAATATAAAGAAGAAAGGAAATACAAGAGCATGGTAGTCAACTCGGGCGAGTGAGTTTGGTTGATAAAGGTAGTGCAAACAGCGTTCCGTTGGTTCCAACACTAATAACAGTGTTACTATCGGTTATTATTTCATATTTTAACTTTTACATTTTTATGATCATGGGAATTTTGCATTAAGATTCAAACATCGGATAAGAAAAAAAACATCGATCACAAACCATTGATGTTAAAACACCTCGGCGTTAATACATAGATGTTTAAAACATCGTCGTTTCTTCGAAAACATCGATGTTTTTGAAAACATTGATATCGATGTCGCATCTCTAGTTAGCATGCGTGCGTTCACAAAACTCGCGAAAACGTTTGTCTAAAGAAAGCCTGTTTTTCGATTATATTGACTGAAACCACCAGGTCAACAGGAAACGAGAGCGAGTACGTGTTTCAGTATGATAGCGTAATGAAATGGAGATTGATACATTTCCTGTCTGCTGGACTAGGAAACAACAGACCTCTATCTGTCGCCGTATTCAGTTCTTGCTCATAAGCATTGTCTGAAGCGTCACCATTTTTTTACCTGTGTAATTGACTCAGATTTACAAATATTTCCTGTTTAATTTCTAATTAACCTTCGCAAGATTGCCTAACCCTAAAATGTATAATCACCCATAACTGCGATAAAAAAAATCTTTCGTCGCGCATACGTTAAAATTAGGATTGTCAGCTGTGGGGGAACCTGTATCTCCGTGCCCCCGCAACACTTGAGAGAATTGTAACTGGCAACACCCCTTCGAAATCTTTTTCTTTGGGTTGCATCTTTGAACGAAAAGTGCAGTGTACAGCAATGAGCGATGTGCAAGTGAGAATTGATTCTGGGCGCAAGTGTACTCAGGAAATTAGTACCGTAAGTGTAGCGAAAGTTCTACCTTGAGAGAGGGCGGAGTTACCTCCCGGCCGTTTGACCGTGAGATCCAACAACGACCTACATATCTTCCCTGCTGGGCGCTACTCCCAACCGAGACAAGGTCCAACATTATAAATAGTTAATTGTAGTCATATAACACACCGCAACATACAATGTAAAACTTTTGTACAAGTTTCGTTGATAGTAGTCCCACCCGGTCCCCCGTGCCAGAGTCGGTAACATCTGTTGCGACGGCTAAGTGGTGGGATGTGTGTGCGAATCAATCCTCTCAAATGAAAATGGTGATGGAGATTAACAATAAAAACAATATAATTATTATTATATTTTCGGTTTACGTGTGAATTTTATGTTAAATGCAAACAAGATTGAATTCTAAGACGAAATATATCTCAGGGAAAGAGTTCAACTGATGGACCGGCATATAGTTCGCCAACCAAGAAGGCAATTGAGTTATGAGTATGTACAAAAAAAAAGCTGTAACACTAACATCCCGTCTTCCCGATGTAAGTATGTATGTGTTTCTAAGCGAAGAGAACGGGGCGAGAAAGGTTAAAGAAATATCGCGCGCGGTCCGTAGCCTGTTTAGCAGAATACTGCTCCGGCATTCACCTGGTATTGATCGGATATAATCCTCGAAAAACTATCGATCAAAACAGCCAGCCTTGAATTCGACTCAGTAATGCAGCTCCTATCGCAAATCCACCCCATCCGTCGGGACTCGAACCCTAGGCGCGATGGTGTAACGGTTAGCGTACCGGACTGTTGTACCCAAGCTCGCGGGTTCAAACCCGGTCGAAGCCGTGGATTTTTAGGGCGACAAAATCCTTCGTACGCCTTCCTTCGGAGGGGAAGTAAAGCCGGCTGTCCCATGTTCGTAGATTTACTTGCATGTAAAATATCCTCAAGCCTAAATGACGTAGCCTCTGAGCTAAATTCAAATCGCCTGTTTCTCGCCCAAGAAATACCTCCTTTCTCTGCTAGCTGGTGAAAAGAGCGTAGCGAAATTTGCGTGGTCAGACGGAAGAGCGGGCCTGATGGCCCGAGTCTCGCCACGTAAAATAAGGCAAATTCAAATCAAATCAAATCAAACCCTAGGACTTCGCAGTCAACAACTCTGCCGACACCACCATTTCTCACCAAGCCGTCGCAACCGGCGTGGGCAACAGTTTCCCCGTGTCCTTGGCTTCCGACGCTCTGCGGGGTGTGTACAAAGCTGCAACACGTGAATAGCTCCTTCACACGTCCGCAGTTGTCGCGCGCTATTGACATAGCGAGCGCGAGTACGATACGCCGCCAGTCGCTGCGTCGCGGCTGCGAGATACCCGCGTGCAAACATACGCGGCGGCGCTTGCATTTCCGGCCTGTGTGACCCCGTGGATTGACGTTGCGACGTCGTTGTAGATGTTTTCCGAAACCTTCACGTTGCTAACAAAAATGTCGATTTTTAAATTCCATCGATTAATGCCCGCGGCTCGAGTTCGTGACTTCTTGGCTGTCGCGTCGTTGGTTGAGAGTTGGCCGCCGTTTCGCCTGTCATGTCGCAGGCTTCCTCAGGGCAGTAAGGCTTCCATCGATTAATGTCGATATCCCCCCCCATGTTTGTAGCTCGATGTTTTTACGTTTTCGACGTTTTGTTGGTGAATGAAAAACGTCCATAGTCACAATTTTGTTCAAGTTAAAATATGAAATAATAATAATAATAATAATAATAATAACAATAACCGAGCGAAGTGGCTCAGTGCGTAGCGCGCTGACTTCGTAATCGGAAGGTCCGGGTTCGATTCCCGGGCCGGCCATCCTGACCGGGGTTTTCGTGGTTTCCCTCGGTCATAAGGTGAATGCTGGGATGGTTCGAAAAGTCCATGATCACCTTTCACCAATATCCTATCACCTCCTAATCCATTAATAATAATCACACTTCAAGGCGTAACAACCTTGTTGTAATCCAAGGATACAGCTGAAAAGCTGATCCTGAAAGAATTACACACGTTAATCGTGCAGCGTGTTCAGTAATGGCCTATACGCCAATAATAATAATAATAATAATAATAATAATAATAATAATAATAATAATAATAATAATAATAACTGATGATACGTCTGTCGGTTCACGTGCGCAAATGAAGTGAACGTTGTTTAAACTGGCTTCATTGGGCAGACTATCTCTCCGCCGAGAGATGGCCCCGACGCCCTGGTATTTGCTGTCTTTCCTCGTATATCACATAACGGAGAGGCTGCCAGTGCATGTGGGAGAGGCGTAGAACCTGCCCCTTATTTCAACACCATTGGAGGTGAATTCAGGAAGCTCTGATCCCTTGAAATGAACCTCAGTGCTCTGGCTTGTGGGAGGTTTTGCTTATTTCAACACCATTGGAGGCGAATTCAGGAAGCTCTCATCCCTTGAAATGAACCTCAGCGCTCTGGCTTGTGGGAGGTTTTGCTTATTTCAACACCATTGGAGGCGAATTCAGGAAGCTCTGATCCCTTGAAAGGAACCTCAGTGCTCTGGCTTGTGGGAGGTTTTGCTTATTTCAACACCATTGGAGGCGAATTCAGGAAGCTCTGATCCCTTGAAAGGAACCTCAGTGCTCTGGCTTGTGGGAGGTTTTGCTGATTGTGTTCTTATTATTTGTGGTTTATCACTGAACTCTTAATTATGAATTAATGAATACGAACCCTGTTAAATTAAATTCTCCCCCCGCGCGAACGTCTACTAAAGCACCCTTATAATCTTCGATAGTTTTTTGACGATGTATTATGAACATCGATGTTTTAATTTGGATCATCGCTGTTTTGAAAAATCAATGTTTTGTTGCCGATGTTGCATTCGTACCCTCGACAGTCACAGCGATAGGACGAAAACCGACTTCGAATCGTGTGCGAAGCATCTGTCTGGCGATGGCAGGGGGCGTTGCCTAGCGCATAAGCATGTCGTACGTTGTAATAAAACGTAGCCTCAGAGTGACAAGGTTATATTTGACGTTTTTCGCGAAAGTATTGGTTTGGAATAATGGAATTCTTTACAATCCGATCTGTAACGTATTAAAACAGTTTCGAGATCAGACTTGAAGAAAACTTTGTATGAACAATTTATGTAATTTTGAGTTATTATTATTATTATTATTATTATTATTATTATTATTATTATTATTATTATTATCATTATTATTATTATTATTATTGATATGCTTTCATGCAAGTAACATTTTGACACTAATAAATCACCGATAATGATATAGCAGTAATGAATGGTAGTAGAGAAAAAAGCAGATTTTATTCATGCTGGAAAAATGAACACCAAAGGTAACGATAGAAACTGAAAGGTTAATGTTAGTAGATTTACGTGTAATTCTTTATGACAATGAGATGGTAATAATACTGCATGCCTAATAATGATGTAATAATTGTGTATGCGTAAATTCTCATGTGACCTTCAATATACTGAAGATTGCAGGGTTTGCATTTCAGATTTTAAATACATTCTGAACTACCTAAAAGAACTGTATCTATGCTATGTTTGCTACACTACAGTTTACAGATTGGTGGTAGTTAAAAAAATTAGATTAGTTGTGTACCATCTTTTATTATCTTAAAAAACAAATATTTTATTACTTCTGATTTCCATCACATTTTGACGATCACATCCTACCCTCGTATTCTTTGTTAGTGTGCATTTGCATAATTTCTTCTGATGGTCATATTCTACAGTGAGTTGCATTGTGAATAATTTCGATTAGAGTCATTGAGATCGCCAGGTGTTATCTCTTCATGTGAATACTTGTATCAGTGTGATTGTGCTGTGTGTTAAGTTAAGCGTGTAAAGTTAATAATTTCCTAATTCGTGCTTCCTTTTCTTTGTAGGTGAGTACCTCTCTTGCTCGTCGAGTTATCCGCGCGGCAGTGGTGAGTGGTGCTACTACGGTGGTACTATACTGATACTTATTATACAGGTAATATGGTTCAGACTATATTCGGAGATGCATAAAAGAAGTGAACTCGCAACTCGGAAAAATGTTGTTTTTTTTATTGAATTAACTAATATCGATATTTTCTGATGCTGAAGGTGGAGTATTGTGCATATTTCGTATGGGTGCTTTTTTATGCTTGGCGATGCCGTAAACTGTTTAATGCTCTAAGAATGTGAATGACCTAATGTTTTAATTTACCGGAATGCACGGTTATGCGTTTATGGCGTACAAGTTACATCTCTTATTTCTTATTTTCTTAGCAGAACAAGGAAATAAAATTAATTTGGAGACAACGAGGTTTCGTGATAACAGGGATTGAAAACTTGATAATAGTGTCGTGATTGGTTTGCGTGTAATGTGATGTTTTCTGGTTCTATATAGCGATTGTCTTCGAAAAATTGAAATTTTCGCATTTCGTTTCGCAAGATATTAAGTGAAATACTGAAGGAAAAATCTGAAAAAGAATTTCTTCCTTTCTGTCTATTATTATTTACGAAAGCTGATCTCCATAAAATCGTTAAGTTGTCAAAAATGCACCGTCTGATTCCGTAGCTCAGTCGGTAGAACATCTGTCTTGTTAACAGAAGATGCTAGTCGCGGATGCCTGTGGGATAAAATATTTGCTCTTCGTGACAATCTGTTTCCTGAAAGAGAAATTGTTAACAATATTTCGCATTCAAAATATTTATGATTTTATTTGATCCCAAGCCCCTGTGTCTCAATGGCTCTTAGACACAAAACTTCCAAAGACGCTCACTCTAAAATACATATCATATCGAATTATTATTAAACGTGAACATAAATGTTTGCTCTCTTGGAACGTTAGTGGCCATTAAAATTCTCATTATTTCTTATGTCACAAAGTTCCATACGAAATAACCAAAGTACCATATAAATACGGTTTGTATTTTCTAATGTCTGCTTAATCAATTTGTGCGGGGTACAGTAATAGAAACAAAAATATTATTTTTCTGTAATATTTTAGAATGGGCCAGAATTCTGGAATGTGTTGAAACAGGTAACGAAACATTGGTAGCATTCTCTACATAGAAGGAAACGTTCAAGAATGACTCGGATTATTTCTTGTAGCCGTCCTTTGTCACGTGACTTCTGACGTGAGAGATCTGCACTTGTAAGGTGTCTGAAACAAACTACTTAAGGAGGAGCAATCGAAGGAAATATGCTGTGAATCAGTTCGCGGAACTTTGAAGATGATATGCGTTTACGTGTATGGTAAAAGATATTTCAATTGATAAGTGGAACAGATAATGTTGTATTGATATTTATTTAGTGAGAGTGTGTTTCAGCCATGTGGTCACCACTATTTTGACACGAAGTAGAGGATTTAATACTATATCAGCCTCGCTTGTTAATCCGAATAGCCGAGAACGCTAAGGAAGTAGTGTCGTGGCAATCTTGTTTGGAAGGATCGCGGGTTCGAATCCCGACTCTGGCGTGTTTGTGTGTATTACTGTCTGTATGTTTGTGATTATCATACTTCATCATACTTCTTTATCTCATACCTCATCCCTCCAAGGCTAACAATCTGGGAGGTAAAAATGGATTCGGCGTAAAAGTGCTGATCCCCTCCCCCAAAAAAGGGCACGTGCACTTGCCCTCGCGTGAATATGCATGGGCATCGGTGGGTACAAGTGGGGCTTTCGCATGGTCCTAGGACGGCCAATTCGTGCCCCCCTTTCCTCTCTAATGTATCAGCCTCGCTTATTTAATTAACGGTGCCTATTTCTCTACAATCTACTTCGTTTGTAAATAATTTTTCTGCCAAATGGATTCGTTCTTGTATAATACAATTTGGCCGCAGTTTTTTCCTTGCGAAGCTGCACATTGGTTCTTCGTGCTGGTGCGCGTTAGAGCACAGATTGAGATCTGCTTGCCGCTAATATCAGGGGCGGTGACATGATGATACCAGTAGTGATCACGGTGTGACAGGCATGGAAGCGGGCGAGAACACCGGCGGTGCGGGGGCGGGCTCGTCGGTAGGGGTGATAACACATGGTGTGACGGGAGCGGGCGCGGGCGAGGGCGGGCGGTAGGGAGGAGACGGAGACATCAACAAGGGCGAGCGCGGACAGTGCACTGTATGAGAGTCGTGGGCGATGGTGTGGGCGAGCGGAGGCGGGGTGATCAGGGGCGATCGCGGGCCCGGCACGATGGAAGGGCGTGGGCGGGCGGAGGCGTGGGTTTGCGCGGACTCGCCGCTGTGTGACGGGCGTGGGCGAGGCCGCGGGCGTTGGGAGGCGGGAGCGATCGCGGACGCTGCTCGGTGTGACGGACGCGGGCGTGGGCCTGGGCGAGGGCGAGGGCGGCGGAAGGCGACGGAGTTGTCAGCAAGGGCGGGCGCGGACAGTGTACTGTGTGACAGTCGTCGGTGCTGGCGAGAACGTGGGCGGTGCAAGGGCGATGGCGGCACGGTGTGACAGGCGTGGGCGCGGGCGAGGGCGCGTGTGGGCGGGCGGGAGGAGACGGAGTCGTTAGCAAGGGCGAGCGCGGACAGTGCACTGTAAGAGAGTCGTGGGCGCGGGCGTGCGGGGGCGGAGTCGCCGGCAGGGGCAATCGCGGGCGCTGCTCGGCGTGGGTGTGGGCGAGGACGAGGACGAGGGCGAGAGCGAGGACGAGGGCGAGAGCGAGGACGAGGACGAGGGCGTGGGCGTGGGCGAGGGCGTGGGCGAGGGCGTGGGCGAGGGCGAGGGCGTGAGCGAGGGCGTGGGCGAGGGCGGGCAGTGCACTGTATGAGAATCGTGGGCGATGGCGTAGGCGCGGGCGTGCGGGGGCGGAGTCGCCGGCAGGGGCGATCGCGGGCGCTGCTCGGCGTGGGCGTGGGCGCGGGCGTGGGCGGGGCGGGGCAGCGTCGGCGGTCGATATCCGGCGCAGCGGAGCGGGAGGATGCGGTTCCCTCGTGGCCCCGGGGGATTCCCCTTTTCGTCACGCCCCCCCCTCCGCCGCCCTCGTCGCCGCCGCCGCCGCCGCCGTCGCATCGGGGCGGGCATTATTCGCTCCGCGATTGCGTCGTCCCGGTCGCCGGATTGCTGCGCGCCCCGGAACCAGCGCCGATTACGAGCCGACTTGCCTGCTTTTTTTCTTTTTTTTCTTTTTTTTTCTTTCATTCTTGCTTTCGTTCGAAAAGGAGGAAATATCCTCTCAATATATAATACGCTACGAGTAGATGCCAGTTCGTTTTGCAAGTTATAAGAAGCCGTCGACGGACAATCGTGTGCTACTGCTGAGGAGGGAATTACGTTCGCTTCCATCGTGTAGCCAACAGATTTAAGACGGAACAAAATTGAAGTTTGCATTTGATGACGCAAGGCAAATCTCACTGGATAACATGTTACAGTCGCTTGGATGTGATCCATCATAGGCCCAGGTTTAGGGAAGGCAAATGCGAGTCGAGTAGAGCGTCGAAATCTACTGAAAATTAAGTTAAAGTGATTGAGGAAAAAGAATAATATTTCGCCATATAATTAAGATGGCTATTTGAATTTCTGTGATTTAATTTCAATTTTTAACAATTTTAGAATGTTTGTTCACATGCTCGGCTTATAATGCTGTAACGCAAGTACGGGGGCTGGCCGTTAGAAGTTGGGTTTTACTATGACGCTTAATTAATTTTTTTAAAGCAATTTACGGAATGTTCGTACGGGCCAAGATTGGAGAGGAGAAACTGACCTATAATATATTATATGAAGATGTTCATGTAGTTCTTGAGCTGTTCAAAAGACATGAAGTTTAAGAGGATAAATTTGTTCGGTTACGTAATAAATAGCAAATTTTTTCGAAGTTTTATACTTTCCTAATTACTTATGAGAACATTTTGTAACATCATTGCTATTTTTGGAGATTGTAGAATTATATTGTGCATACCTAAATTGTATTATTAAGGCGAAGTCAAGACTATAAATGTATTATACTGTAAATCTATACTCCTTAGGGGTACAGATCTTGTCGTGATGTAAGCAACCACTAAAAAATCCTCTGACAGAGTAAAATCGGGATTGAACGCACATCATGTGGTGTTTCTTTCTGTTTAACGCAATCTGGAATCCGTCTAGGTATTTGGAAGGGGTGGGGGTGGGTGGACCGGAGCAAGGGGAGCGGTGTGAGATGGGAAAAAACGAAGCAGGTGAGTTGGGTGAAGCGGATAGAGGTGGAGGCATCCGTGGCCGGGGGTGTTATTCATTTATTTTTCGTCATAGAGCAGAAAAAATGTGTATGTCACGTATGAGAAGTTCTGCTCGCGTCTTTCTAGACCCCTATAATCCACATTCCACATTCGTTTTTTTGTACTTGCTGGAATTATGAGTAATGTTAACAGCAAGCATGACCAGCAACATTTGGGAACTAGAAATGTTCACTCGTGTGTAACAAAAGCGTACTTGAATAGGCGGTCGAGTTACAGATATGATTTTGTGATTGAGTTAATTTATTTTTCTGTCTAATGATTTTGAATATAAACAAATGGCCCTGAAAGCTGTTATTTTATCTAATATACTGTGTTGTGGTCAAATAGAAAAGAACAAATACGGTACCAATTTTTGCGAAACTTGTATTAAATTGAACAATGAAACCTAAGACACACTACTTATGACATAAAATATGACGGGTTCATCACTCGAAGTTTATTCCAGTCTAGTAGTAATGAAAATATATTGCGTCTAATGCTACAACTAAATGCCAAGACTCATGTGATTATACAATGTATAATTTCTATAATAGGAATCTTGTACAATCCATTACGCTTCTGCTAAGAGCCTATTGACAGGTTTTTATATCTTAAACATGTTTGACGTATAGTTGTGTAGCGTGACACGTACTATAGTACCAAATGACGGTAACAAATTAATGCAATTTTTGGGTTATAGTATTCTTCAGTTATAAGACTCTTTACAATACACTCGTGTGGTCGTTGCAATTAACAATGTGGACAGACATTTTTGATTTAGAATGCAAAGAATCGTTTGAAAATTACAGATTGCTTTTCATAAATAGGTTTATTAGACTGCCGTAGAAATATACTTTTCAATTCTGGCTAAACAATTACTTTTTTTAAATATGCATAATTTTCAATTCTGTATAGTGTTTGTACCGAAACCTGGTGTCTGCTGTGAATGGATGTTCCATCCCCTCTTTAGGACTCGTGCTTTCTCGCTGGAACTCGGTGTCGCGGCGAGGGTGTAGGGCAGGCGCCTGCGGCGTCTGGGCCGGCGTGGGCGACGAAGGGGTGGGGGATGATTGCGGAGTGGGGGGGGGGCGGAAGCGATCGCGCCGGGAAGTCGCCCGCCCTTCCGCGTTGGACCATGGGTTAGCCGGCAGAACGATCCCCCCGCCGTCAACGCCCCGCCCACACCCATCCGAACGCCGTTCTACGCCGACTTAAGTCGAGCTGGCATTGATTTTTGTTTATTCAACGCAACAAAATACAGTAAAACTTGCGCAATGCGGGACCAGCCGCCAGTATTTTTTCGTCAAAGAACCAGTACGTTTTCCGTATTAGACAAGATTCCGCTTTATACAAAGTAAACGTGTGTTTGACAGAACCACTATTCTCGTTCACATTATACAGGATTCCGCATTATGCACGTTCCTCATTGAGCACGTTTTACTGTAGTATAAAACAGGTGCAGTATGGGGGGGGGAGCTCACCGATATACGCAGATCTACACCGTACTACACTGAACTACAGCATCCTTCATACCGTCCTACATTGGTCTATGTCATCTTACCCATATCTACTGCATCCTACAGAGACTTCGTCTATCCCACACAGAACTGTCTTACTGTACTAATCTTGCATCATCCTATATCGATGTCCGCCATCCTTCATTGCTAGGCAACCCCTAAACCGATCTACAGTAACACACGAACCCGCACAGACCTATATGTTTATACCGATCTACACCAACCTGTTGGAACCTACATACTATTGCACTGTCCTTCACCAACCGCGCCATCCTTCACCGTCCTTTATAATCGCGCGATCTTACCTTCCTCTTCCTTGTCGAAATGCACCCCTTACTTATACACACACATACATGCACTGCACTATCGCACAGGCCGGGAGACTTCTCGGGAGCTAAGAGCTAGTCCGGCTGGGGCGGTGCCCCGCTGGTGGGAGATACCTGGTTGAGGGAAAACCCGCTAACCGACTGTAGGTTGGCGCCGGATCTCACAAACCAGCGGGGGAAGACCACCGCCACATCCCAAGGAGAAAACATGCACTACACTTACAGCACCAATGACTACAGCAGTCGATTCGCCCGGAAGCATTAACAAATAAATCAATCTACCCCGATCGCCACTATCGTATAGAGCTATCTATCTATTCCATTCTACACCGACCTACATTATGTCGTCTTACCACCCTACATCGTTCTCGCTTCGCAAAGAACGTAGCGCTGCCCTTTGACCTCCTCCGTGGCGCCAGCAAAGCCCGTGTTATTGCAGCTGTCGGGTAGCTTTCACCCTGTTATTAATGTGACGCTCTCGGGGTGGGGGGTGAATCAAAGGTCGGCTGAGCACGCTGTATGGGGACGATCAGGTGGGTGAGATGGCGAGGCCCTTGTCTACCTCTAGAGGATCCGATTTGCCTTCGTTTAGGAAACATTCGAACGACAAAATAAACGTATAGTGGAAACTTGGCATAAGCGGCCATTTCTTATGTTCTGGTGAAACCTGATCGTTTTGATTGATTGATTGATTGTTAGTGGTTTCGTGCCCGTCAACTACTGAAGTCATTAGTCCCGTAAGTGTAGTGAATGCTTTTCTGATCTGGAGGTGACGGTGATTTCCCCCCCTCCGCTGTATGGTGAGATCCGACGCCAACAGGTCAGATAGCGGGGTTTCCCCAACCAAGTATCTCCCACCAGCGGGGCACAGCTCCAGCCGGGACAAGCTCATATCTCCTGACGGGTCTCCCGGCATGTGTGGTAGTGTAGTCCGTGTTAGTGTATGTGTGTGTATAAGGGATGAGTATGTCACAAGGAAGATAAAGGAAAGATCACACGCGAACGGTGGCCCGTTTGTTAGGGAACTGCTCCGGCATTCGCCTGGTGTTGATCGGTGAACGACGGAAAACAACTTATCAGAGCAGCCGGCCGCTAGAATTCTCCCCCAGACAGAGAATGAATTCGACCTAGCTGACGAGCTAGTGTTGAAAACCTTGTCGTCGTGGGGGCTGGAATCTAGGGCCACCCGGTCAGAGGGAGTTCAGTGACTACAGTTGATGCCCTGTGCCATCTCTCCCGGTTTGATCTTTATGATAGGTGCCGCTTATTGAAGGTAATGTGGTTACAGGAATCGAACATCAGGCCTGAATGTTCTCATTACTGGCATAGAGATTGTTTTCAATTACTCTCTCTCTCTCTCTCTCTCTCTCTCTCTCTCTCTCTCTCTCTCTCTCTCTGTGTGTGTGTGTGTGTGTGTGTGTGTGTGTGCGTGCGTGTATATATATATATATATATATATATATATATATATATATATATATATATATATATATATATATATAAAGAAATATGTTCATGTCAAATGCAACCGCAACTCACTTTGCAGGATATTTTAAATCCATATCCTTTATAATTTTTTTTAAATAGCGTTATATGGCGTTCAAAACTACAATTTCGAGACCTCAAAGAAACATTTTTTCACGCCATTATCTACTGAATGAGATCGTTTTGAATATTCCATTACATTTTTCCTGGGATAGCCGAAGGGATAGACAAAGAGAGAGAAAGGGGATGAAGGGCAGAACAACGTCTGTCGGGTTCCGCTTGTAGTTTATAAAGAGACAGTAATTTAAACATTTAGCGTGTATATGAAAGTTAAGAAATACGAGTTACACAATATTGTCATTGTTCTATGTAATGTGCAGGTCATTTTGTCTCGGGAAGAAATTTAATCAGAAGTATTGTCTACCGCTCTTCCATAAATCATTTGTCATAGATATATAAGAAATTGTAACAGTTTTCCTGTAGCAGTTTTCCAAACTCTTCTTCGCCAAGTCCGTAGTTTTAGAAATAAGAGGAAATTAGTTAAGAAATAGCGACAGCGAAGAAACGTTACAGACTACAGTTAGCTAAATTAATATTTTTAAATAGTGGTGTTGTGAAGATCGTCAAAGTATACTGCGATATTCGAAACTCTGCCCCTCCCAGGTATCTTCAGCTGTTAACAGTTTCATCCGTTCGGGGGCTTGAACGTCACCGTAGTGACGTCACTATCGTGAAATTCAAGCTCCCGATAGGATGAAACCGTCAACAGCTGATACCTGCCAGTGGAAAAGTAGCATAAACCGCAGTATACGTTGAAACGTAGAGCGGTGCAGTGGCATATCGTCCTGTCATGTAACCTTAAGTAATATTTATTATTATTAGTAGTAGTATTATATTGACATTAGTTTATTTTGTAAATTATTGCCACTGAATAGCACCCAAGTGCAGTGAAATATACTCCTGTCTTATTCTACTATAGCTCAAAGTCGCCGATAGATATTTCTACGAGATGTGCCGGTTCGCCGGCCGCGGGTGTGATGGCCGCTTAAATAAGAAAATATTTACTCGTGTCATAAAGACAAATCCCTCGGTTCCAAGAAGAAGAAAAAAAATTGGTGTGATCGGTTGAAATATCTGACATGTGTCCTCTTAATCACGGTAGTGTTTAGAGCAGATTTCACTATATCATCGTATGTCCAGGCTAGCGATGGAGGTAGTATCTTTATTACGATGCCAATTCATAGTCGTATAGCCAGTACCTAATTGTGTGAGTGATTGTAATGGATTGGTGTTTGTGATAGTATGACAGGAATGGTAATGGTGTAGGTTTGAGGAGAAGAGGGAGACCCTTGCCAAAATCTATCCCAAATCTTCCTTATCCATCAGAAATATCACACGGGTCGACCGGAATTTAGATGAAAGGCGTGCAATCTGCTAACTACACCACGGTTCGCCTGACGTTAAATGATTGGTTGTTAGTATTTCCAGGTACGTCGACTGCTAAGGTCATTACTCCCAGACGTGTAGTACATGTTTATTTCTTTCGGGGTGTGATGATGCTAGATCCCCGCTGGATACCGAAATCCGACGCCGATTTACCGTGGGCTAGCGAGGTTTCCCCAACCAGGTATCTCCCATGAGCGAAGCACCGCCTCAGCCGGAAAAAGTTCTAAGCTCCCGACCGATCTCCGGGCATGTGGGGTAGGTAGTACAAGTAAATGTAAATGTGTATAAAGGTGTGAGGAACAAGGAAGGGGAAGGAAAGATTATGCTTGGTTCGAAGTTCTTTTGTTAGAGTATTGCCCCAGCATTGGCCGGTTGTTGATCGGAGAAACCACAGAAAACTACCGATCAGAATATCCAGTCTCTAGAATACTACTCCTGACAGCGGCTGAATTCGACCTAATCCAAATTGGCAATGCTCGCGACCTGATAAGATGGTGTTGAAAATCTTGGCACCGTTGAGACTCGAGCCTAGGACCTCCAGGTCAGAGGCATTGCAGTGACATCTGTTACTGCCCCGAGCCACCTCTCTCAGTTCGACAATAAATGAACGAATAAAACGATAAATGAATAATTGAATACTTAAATTAATAAATAAAAAAAGTAGGTGATTTATCGCACGAGAAGATTTAGCGCAACGAACTGAGCGAAACTACTTGTTGCGCTCGCTCCACGCTGAGTCCCGCCGCTCACGTGCTCAGCGCCTCGGCCGCGCTCTCCCCCCTCCCCCTCCTCCCCCGCGGCCCCAACCACGCGACCTACTTGGGACGAGCGGTCTACAAGAAGTGGATCGATTTGAGAAAATCCCCTCGCCCGAAGCGGCAGAGAATGCTTTGTGGCCGGCGGTGAGAGGGGCTTTCCGCGCCGAGGCGAGGAGCTTTGGCGGTCGTGTTTGCGAGAGCGACGATCCAGAACACGGGTTCCCAAGCGGGGTCCAAATCGACCCCGGCTGGAGGCAGATGAAATTGTAAATAGGCTCGATGATGATCAAGGAGGTCGATAGTCAAATGCCACCGAGCGGTAGAATCGCGATCAAGATTCCATTGGTTTAAAAAACATTAATTAAAGTTCATAATTAATAGTTGTTTTTTCCTAAATTTTAAATAAACCGGCCACTGATCGATATAATAAAAAATAAGATCCCATTGATTGCAAAAAAATGAGTTAAAATTGATTATTTTTATACAATTTAATTTTAATACATTCCATTATAAATTATCAATTTGCTTTTGTTTAGGAAATTCTCATAATTTCCATGCATTAAATTCGAACTCCTGTGCAGATATGATCGGAAAAAAATAATGTCGATAAAGAATTACGGTAACCTCAGGCTGTGCATATTTTGACCACGTTATCTGAATAATATTATGTTTTTTGTTTGGTACTACTGAAGATGGGGAAAGTCCCGAAACTAGATTCGTGTAAGCTCTTTGAACTTTATTCATCATGATCTGAATACCTCTCATCATATAACTGTAACTAAATATGCATGTAACATGTCTCATCTTCGTGGTCAATGTCCCCCATCTCGATCACGTTTTTCGTCAATTTTCCCTTGATCCGTTGAAGAAATACTGAGATGGTCCATTGTTTTGTTTCTGGGCATAAATGTAGCTTCAGTATACGCACTTTCTGTTGAGCTTTTGCTCCATTTGCTTGTAGTTGAATTGAATTGAATTAATGCCTTATTTTACGTGGCGAGATTCGGGCCATCAGGCTCTCTCTTCCGGTAGTGTGACGAGTAGAGCCGTTCGTGTGGATTGCTAATTTGTTAGTAATTCAGTAACATCAAATCTGTAGCCGATGCGCTTGGTTTTCTATTATTTGGGAACACCAATTTCTAGTTTTCGAAAGTTGCCAACAATCTCGTTGGTACATTTTCTCATTATTCAGCTCCAAAATGTGCACAGATCGTGCTTGTGAGCTATCCGTTGCAGTTTCTACCGTTTTTAACCATAAGTATATAAATATGAAATGAAATATGTTATAACAATGGATGTTTATAATCATTTCAAGTGATAGGGATGTATTGTAATCCACGGTAAGTGAATTTTAGGAAGGACCTGTAGATTAGTATAATAGTATCTTTTATTAGTGTATAGAAGGGAAGGGCTATCTATGGGGAGAGGGC
Organism: Gryllus longicercus; assembly: GCA_038098605.1. Classification (NCBI taxonomy): domain Eukaryota; kingdom Metazoa; phylum Arthropoda; class Insecta; order Orthoptera; family Gryllidae; genus Gryllus; species Gryllus longicercus. Next base: position 808,057 of record JAZDUA010000511.1, on the reverse strand, counting down.
ATTTGGAGTCTTTACCGTGACCCGCAGAGCATGAATGAGTGTTTATTCCTCGCTAGTATTATGTCGACATGTGTGAATTTTAAAAAACCTGCTCTGGGAGATGATAATACATTTGAATCCAACATTTTTATACAACTTTTAAAACACTATAAAGACTCAACTCTATTCTAACGTTGAAGCCCTTTTGAATTTTAACAATTATGAGCCGTGTCCTTCAGTACGAATATTAAATTTTAAAAAAATACGACAAAATCGTTTTTGTTTTCTAGTACACTAGTATTCAAACTTCACTAGTAGTCATTGGACCTCCCCCCCCCCCCTTCTCTCCCACCAATTCATTTTGCCAGAGCTGTTCACGGAGATTTGAAAGTATTGGCATTGCAATTTGGCTGGCGTGCAACTAAAGTGGTCTATGGAACGTTTTGGCTAAAATCCAGGTTATGGTAAATTTGATCTGAACAGGTGAGCATCTGTACATTCAAAAGTGGTCTTTGCGTCATTTGTCGTTGTAGGTGCCGCATAATAAAAGTATCACTTTAGTATTGGCAGGTGGATTTAATGTTAGTCAATTCTTAAGTGGTATAATGCCCCATTGTGATCTGTACCATAGACTGCTTTTATTTATTTATTTACGTCAAAAACAGTTAAAAACTGTGTGTGATGTGTGATGTGTGATGGGGGAGAAGTTAATTTGAAGTTACATTTACGTCCAAAAGCAAAACAAGGTGCCATCTCAGCATTTGCCCAAGGATCAGGGAAACAGAACGAACACCTGATCGAGATGGAGACTTTAGTTCCAGACTAGCCATTTGTGTGTGTGTGTGTGTGTGTGTGTGTGTGTGTGTGTGTGTGTACTGGCATTGTTTCTGGTGAAGTTGGTTTCACCACGAGGGTTCGCCTGGTCCAAGCGACCGGCAAGGTTGACCGCTGTGCCAGGCCAAAATAGCCCTCCGTCTACAATCCTTTGCTGTGAGACACCGCGCGCCTTGGCTGTCTGTACACCCCCTCCCCCACCCCCTCCCCACCCCCTCCATACTTTCTAGCCTCCCCATTCGCCTCCCCCCCATCTGCCATTCTCACGTCGCAGTGCCAGCACGTTGCTCCACGCTGACTGATTTCGATTTTGTTTTTTTTTTTAACTTTTGTCGAAGACGTGTCAACTAGGTAGGTACACATTCGCATTGCTTACCGAATTATCGATACTTTCTGTGTTTGTAAAAGGGAAAGTCTACTGTATTGATTTTTGCTGAATGTGACATTTTATTGGGGAAGAAGAAACGTTGAAACATTTTGGAAGTTATTTATTAATATATTTGTATATTACTCTTCGGTATTTCTTATCTTATTTTTCACAGATTCAATTGTTTTGTTTCAATACAAATCTTATAAATAAAACAAATCTTTCAAGGGCGAAAAAATCCTTCGTACGCCTTCCTTCGGAGGGGAAGTAAAGCCGGATTCCCTTATTAGCAAATTTACTTCATGTAAAAGATCCTCAAGCCTAAATGACGCCTCTGAGCTACATTCTGAGCTGTTTCTCGCCCAAGAAACACCCCTTTTCTCCGCTAATTGGTGAAAGGGGCGTAGCGAAATTTGCGTGGTCAGACGGAAGAGCGGGCCTGATGGCCCGAGTCTTACCACGTAAAACAAGACATCAATTCAATTCAATAGAAAAGACCGTCAGCGCAATGGGCGTCGTAATTAGTCCGAGCGAACCTCTCCGTATTGTTGGGAGGAGAGCCCAAGAAATACCTCCCTTCTTTGCTAGTGGGTGAAAGGAGCGTAGTGAAATTTGCGTGGTCAGACGGAAGAGCGGGTCTGGTGGCCCGAGTCTCGCCACGTAACGTAATGTATCAATTCAGTTGAATTTGGCAACATCGATGTTTTGTTGTCGATGTGGCCTCACTAGTCTCCACCGCTCCCAACCTCTGTGCGTCTTCAGCTCGGAGGCTGCGGTCTGCCGCTTGTGCCCATCCGCCGGGCCAGAGGCGGCGTTCGCCAACTGCCGTTGCGAATCGGTGTGCCACGCAATTTGAACGCTCGGCTCGGCCTCTGCGTTTGTGCCGAAGCCCTACTCCCGCCTGCCCCGTGCTAAGTGCACTTCGTTGTTACTTTACGTTACGTTACGTTACGTTACGCTACGTTACGTTACGTTACGTGAGATCGTAGTATGGGCACTGCCGTCTTCATTCTGGGGACGCCGACCGTTGCCCATTCACCGTTTCGCTGCGCGACAGTTCTTTTGTTCGTGTTGGAGTGAGGATAGTGACCGCGGTTGGTGCATCGTAAACAACCGAAGACGTGAAATAGGAGAAAATCGAAGAAACCGTTTTTCGTCAATTCGTCCTTCATAACCTAACATCAGTCGAACTAGGGCTGCGACATCGATGTCGATGTTTTTGTAGAAACATCGAGGTTTTAAACATCGATTTATTAATGACGATGTTTTGTGATCGATGTTTTTTCTTTTCCGATGTATTGTTTCTGAATGAAAATGACACATGATCACAATGCTGTAAAAGTGAAAATATGAAATAATAACTTATGGTAATATTGTTAGTTCATGTGTTGGAACTAAAGAAACGTTTTTTACTACCTTTTTCAACCGAACTCTCACGCCCGAGATGACCTACACGACTTTTTATTTCATCTTTCTTCATGTTCTGTTTCTTCTCGTACTTCGGCGAATTGATACACATGAACATTACATTTGAATGCTAACGAATTAAATGTTAGAGATTACTATACCAGTCTGAAAACAAAAATGCTGAAAAACATGGATGGTGTTTAGTCGATGTATTTTTAAGATGTTTTAATGATGAACGTCAATTTTTGCCAACATCGATGTTTTGTTATCGATATTGCTTCACTACTTCGTTCCACCCTTCTTATTATTTTCGTTTATTTATAGTATATTATGCAACTAGCTTACAATGAAATGTTTTATCACATTAGTACATTTTGAAAACTAACGACATTTGTACGCATGAAATGATGCAACAGTATAAACAAATTGCATAAGCAATTTGTTTGTATAACATCATTATAAATTTGTAAGATAACCAAAATTAATTTTGGCAACAATTTTAAAAGCAGTTTTGCAGTTGTCAACCTAAGATGTGGGTACTATGACGTCACACAGAGAGGACTGAACGGGAAGACAAGCGTGGAGGGCTGGAAATGAGGACGGAGGGTGAGGACAATCGCAATGGCGGATGGGAGGACGGGCTGTGCCTTAAAATGCCATGTGTGCTGTAAAATGTATTTTTATAAATGCCTTTTTACAACGGAAACAGTCCTTTATAATGCTAGTATACCAAAAAAAAAGCTACTACTAATAGTTAGCTAGACAGCTACTACTAATAGCGGCTCTTTCAGGACATCCCTGCTTAAAGTTCAATTTGTAGTACTAGTGCTAAAAGTGAGACGATGCTCAAGTCTTCTGGTAAATCTATGAATGCAACACAGCAAACAAAGTATTTCGTCTGACCGGAAAGACCATAATAACCAAAAAGACAAAAAGGACGAAAGGGGCGCAAAGGACTAAAAGGGAAAAGGACAGGAAAAAAAAAAGAACCAAAAGGACATAAAGTAAAATGGGCAAAAAATCAGTAAGGCTGCCTAAAAAATAGTGTATGACACACGTGGTAAAGTGATTTTATTTTGCTCGTAGAATTGCGCCAATAGACGGTCTCCCGTCTTTTCCTACTTACGAACTAAAATGTCACTTTTACCACTGTATTACAAACAACTATTTTATTATAATAATTATATTCCAGTTCCTTTTTGGGAGCAAGATATTTTTTTTAATCCTTCACTCTCATTGGAATTCATATGTTTAAATGTAACAAATTTGAAAAAGGACTTGGAAGACGTTATGCAAGTTTTTACGCGATTGCTATAATCCTTTGTTACGGAACATTTCACTCATTTCTGTAGGCCCGAAGGCAGTGTTTTGTCCGCCTCTGTCCTTGAAGGGAACCGTGGCGACAATACGCCGAGGACACAAGGACTCTGTCGTTACGAAACTGTTTTTTATGTTTAGCTTCTCGAGAAATTTCATGATTCAAATTTCGTTCATATTAAATAAATGTAACTGTATAAGCAGCATTTGGAACAATAAGGAGACTTACGTACGTGCTGCATAAATATCTCATTAACTTTTAAAGAAAAAAAAAAGTTTGAAATACGTGATTTTGTAATTGCAAAAATTATAGCTTATTTTATAAGTTATATTAACTGTGGTTTTATGTTCAATATTTCTTTATTTTGGGAACCCATTGATGGGTCATATTTAGAACTTCTAAAGATACTAATTGGATCTTGTGTTTTCGTTATAAAAGGCCAGTTTACGAAAGCAAATTTCACGTAAACTATTTAATTGTAAGGCGCTGAATAATGTTCATTTTTAGACGGCGATATTGTGGTCTTGTTGCTCTGCTTGGTAAAAACCGAGTGTGAATTTTCTGTGAAGCTCAAACATATATCACTTTCATCCGAATTTAAAAACGTGATTATTTCCCAAGCTAACTTTTCTGATCGCTGCAAACTAGCTATGTGATAATATCTACCTAAATCGCGCGTCAACTATCTTCAAGTATTGAGCTTGTGACATTGTTGACATCGTTACGTCATCAGTTTCGCGAGGGAATGCGGTGCAGGAGATAGTGTGGAGGGTTGGTCCGTCAGCGGCTGAGCGGCGGCTGCCCTTTGGATCGATCGCACTGCACTTCCTACGTGTACCGCCCGCGCCACCCACGCCCACGCCCGCGCCCACGCCCGTGCTGCTGCAATCAGTTGCGCCCTCGCCTCAACGCAAAATCCCCGCTCCCGGCCCCTCTCCCTCCCCGCTCCCACTCACTGCCCATGTGTACCCTCCCCTCCCCGCTCCTCTCCATCCTCCCTCCCCGCTCCCCTTCTCGCTCCCCTGCCCCGCCTTCCTTCCCGTCCCCCTCCACGCTCCCTTCCCCGCCCCCTCTCCGTTCCCCTCCCCGCCTCCCTTTCCACTCCCCTCCCCGCTTTCCTCCATCCTCACTTCCCCGCTCCCCTCCCCGTTCCCCTCCATCCTCCCTCCCCGCTCCCCCGCCTCCCGCCCCGCTTCCTTCCCCGCTACCTTCCCCGCTTCCCTCCCCGCTCCCCTGCCCCGTCTTCCTTCCCGTCCCCCTCCACGCTCCCCTCCCCGTCCCCCGGCTCGCCTCCCTTCTCGCTTCTCTCCCCTCTCCCTTCCCCGCTCCCTTCCCCGCTCCCCTCCCCGTTCCCCTGTCCGCCTTACATCCCACCCGCATCCCCGCTCCCTTCCCTGCTCCCACCCCACTTCCCTCCCTGCCCATCTCCATACCCGCCCTGGGTCATGTTTCCTCTCCCTCTGCGATTCCATTCCAGCCCGCCTCCGCCCCCGCTCCCCCATCCGTCTCCACTGCTTTCACCCCTGTCCCTGTCACCACTCCAACCACCGTACTTCTGCGTAAATCCTACGTCCAATGATCTGGAAGCCTACGACATCATCTTACGTCTGCTTAAAGTCCTCGTTCCAAGCATTGTCGATTTCACAGATTTGTTTCATGTACCAATTCCAGAACTACATCCTGCCTTTTTTAGACAGTATGCTTCTTGTGAATAAGTTGGAAATTTGAGAAGATAATTCCTTACTTGATATATTAGAATTCTACGTAATATGTGAGTGAATCTGCCATCTTTGCTAGGAGGTTTCTTTCATAATTATGTTGTCTTTCTGTTTTATTTTTTGTATTTCAGGTCAAGAAGTTCGATGTTAATATCTGTCCGTAATTTGAAGGAAAAACTTTCTTATGAGTAAGAGAATCTGTATAACAGAGCATTGAGTACAGTTATTCCTTCTGTTAGACCGTTTATTTTATATTGATGTATTGAAGTGTTAGATAATATCCCCAAAATGGTTGTGATAATATGCTCCTAGCTTTCTAAAAAGTGAGAGAACCTACACAGTTGTCCACCGGCTTGTGTAAGTACAACGATCTGTTCTGTGATTTTTTTTTTCGAAAGTTTGTAAATTCTACGTGATTTGTGAATCAGCTCTATTATTGAGATAATATAATTTGTTACGGCTTAGTTGTTTGCTGTGACCTTTTAGAAATGTATTGAGGTCAATGATCCGAGTTTCTCGGTTTCCCATATTCGCAGCTCAAGGTTTGCTGAACAAATGTGATGGGATTTTACCGAGTACTGTGTTCTTTCGAGGTCAGCAAATTGGCGCTAAGACGCAATCTCTCGAAAGAAGCCGTATCAATACCCAGCCTTATCATGTGTGTTGTTCTGTATGAGGTAAACGGTGACGACCTGGGACAATCTCTCCCGCGAGTACAGTGTCTGCTGTATTTGAAACATTGAAGTACTCTCGAATATTTTAACATTTAGTACGCCTCGCTTCGGTTTACATTATGTAAGTTCATTTGCCGTGAATTGAGCAATACATGCTGTTTCAATGATTCGATTATTCTAAACGCTTTTGCTAAGTGCATAAGGATATCGAAATGTAATTTATTATACTGTTAAAAGTTTTCCCGCCAGTATCTTAACTGTTTGAGAGAAGTGATTCAATAAAGGTATGTAATTTACGCCTTTGTTAAGTGATAGTTTTTAAGGACTCTGAATTAAGCTGAAGAGGTAGTTATCAATCTAATGAAGTTTGATGTACGAGTTCTTGAGACCACAAACGCCTCCAGAAAATATTTAGTGGCCATTTTATAAAACGCATGATGCAGTTGATGATGACATCAGGGTTATCACTTTCGAGAGAGAGTCACAACCCGTAGAGCACAGGAAAACATTTCTGTACGTCTTAATGATCATTTCTGGGTAATAGTTTTTTTAACTTTATTATATTAAAAGAAATCGCTAAACATTACATATCACTAGCATAATGGTTAACCAAACTTGCGTATCTATGCTAGTGGAATATAGATGACCTGAAAATATGTTAGAATATTTGTTTCTACTCAACTTTTACAATATCACATATGATAAAAATAACAGACGCACTTGAAGTGTAAACTGAAGTGATTGACGAGCTTTATACATTATAACCAATCTAGTCGATTTTTTGTGATAACCGACTTATGTCGTTGAATACTTTCCGTAATACCCCTTCTTATAAACTTTTTTTAATGCAATAAGTGCCTTTTAGTGGAATAAGAGTATTATTACGCCATCTTTAGCTACAAACTAATGTTTCGATTGTTCTTAACGGACGCCGGCCGTTAAGTGTGGCTTTTCCTTCCTGTGGTATCGTTAAGTAACGCTATAGAATTGTATTAATAAAAAATAATGCAAACAATTTATTTTTTTGTATTCCAGCATTATAAACAACCTCTATCGTTAGAAGAAACTGTTCGTAAAATGGCATCGTATGGTACAAATCATGACGTATTTGCATCATCTCATATTCAGCCAATGGCAGCGAGAGAATCGCGGGGAGGTAGCGATAAACGGAACAGCCGACCACGGTTTTTTTTTTTTTTCTTTTTTCCACACTGATGTCAAATACCCGTGACTTCACAATAAAGTAGTTTTAAAAATTAATTTCGTTTCTCTTATAAATTTATAATGCTTTTGTACGAAAAACAACTCGTTTATAATGTTGATTTATTGCATTCGCACAAATATGAAAATTAGCTCCTAACGTCGTTTGTTCACAAAACGTGTACCCAAGCAATAAAGCGTAACATTATAAACTAGTTGCATAATATACTATTATGCGTCTCACGCATCCTCTCCAGCGGAGTTGAAGATCGCGACCGTTCTGGAAGGTTCCGAAACTCGTGTGGTCGCGCGGGTGTTGAGGTGAGCGTACGTTGGGCGCGTGTGTGTTCGTGAGTTTGGCGTGTTCGTGCGTGTGGCAATTACGGAAGATGACCGTAACCCGGACGCCCCAAGGTCGTTGGGCGAAGCTTTCACGCCTTCTGCGACGGAGGTCTCCCACTTCTGCGGAGAAATGCGACACCGACAACCTAACACCGATCGTTATAATCAGGATTCTGATTCTGATGACCTAATAATTCTTTGAAAATGACCTATAAAACGACTTAAAATTATGAGGAAAATGACCTGTTTTTTTTTAAATACATAAACATGATGTTTGAAAATGTACGTCAAAATCCCGTCAGAAGTCAAATATCCCTGACTTCAGAATAAAGTAGTTTTAAAAATTAACTTCGTTTCTCTTATAAATTTATAATGATTTTACTCCAAAAACAACGAATGCAACTCGTTTATATTGTTGCTTCATTGCATTCGTACAAATATGAAAACTAAGGTCGTTTGTTTTCGAAACGTATACCCATGCAATAAAGCTTAACATTATAAACTAGTTTGTATTATTGTGAACTCACGGGTACTTATTTAGTGAATTTTACAATTTTCAATCAAATGTATTTATATAAAATTATGTTTCATTTTAGGAGGAAAGTCTTCAAAGAAGGTCTTCATTTTAGGAGGAAATATAATCCTTAGCTCTGACCTTCCAACCATCGGTGTTGAAAGGTCGAGAAAGTTACCGACAATTCGTGTAATTTTCAGAGTTCGAAAAACCGTCTATTTGCAGTAGTGAATTTCGTCATGAACTGATGATATAATAAAAACTTTGTTTTAATGAGTCATTTTAAATTCGTGAAACATTCACACACACACACACACACACACACACACAAGAAACGGAAAACATGCGTGACAATGACAAAAATGACGCACAGGTAAGAATAATGGCCTGAAAATTGAAAAATGGCAACAAAACAAAATTTTTAAAAAACTTAATAACTATACTTATCTATCACCTACATGTCGTAATATTAATTTACAAGATAGCTACGTCTACAATGCACCAATGAATTGAGGACATGCCATCACAATTCGAGCCTTGTTTATAATTAAAACATCGATATTAATAATACCTAGCACCCAAACCATCGCTGTCTTAAAACTGTTTAGTCAACTCCAATATTAAATATTGGTTCGGTACAGAAATTAATTCGACAGTTACCACTTTTATTAAGTGATAATTTAGGTATAACTGACAAAACAAAGTTGAAAATGCTAAATATTTTTTAAAAATAAAACTGAATTATTATATTAACACGTGCTTGAATTCTTGATCGCCTTTATTTATGAAATGGTGTATTCTTGATTTTCTGTCATTACAAAACATCATTTAAATTGCCAATTATAATATTTATTATAATACATTATTATAATTATTGTATTAAAACATTTTATACAAAGTGTCGCCTTTTTTTTGTAAGAAATGTCCGCTTTTCTATAACGGATATAATAGTAACTCTCGTCAAACCGGTCCCTTCGCACAAATATCTCTTTATAAGTAATATGTGTGTGTGTGTGTGTGTGTGTACTGGTAAATGTCTGTGCTTGTGTTTGTGAGAGCGTACGGGCGCTGGCGAGTGAATTGCGTGCGGTGCGTGAGCGGCTGGTGAGCACTCGGCGCGAAGGCTTCGGCCGCGCGCAGCTGCGTGAGGCCCCGGGCGGTGTATCTGCGCGCGCAGATAAGCGGGCCGGGCGATAAGAGCTGATAGGCCGCGCGCCGCTACTGCGCCCGCTGCTGCTACCGCTGCCGCCTCTCTGCGCCTTCTGCGCCTCAAAACTACAACAGCACTGACGCTCTCGCATTGGCTCCCACGTTTGTGGAGTATTTTTCCAATGTTAAGAGATTTCAACGAAAATGGGAACGTAATTATTCGTAATTATGTATTAGAAAATAATTTTATAATTCTAAACCTATAAGAAATTACTTGTATGAATCCAAAGCAATTTTTGATGTACCTTTGTTTCTAGAATTAACAAATTCAAGAACAACTATGTGTAAATCTGTAATTATGTTAAGATAAAAAGTTGTGTCCGCGTCTCAAAACTACTACAGCACTCACGCTCTCGCATTGGTTCCGACGTTTTTGTAGTATTTTTCCAATGTTGAGAGATTTCAACGAAAATGGGAACTAATTATTCGTAATTATTTATTAGAAAATAATTTTATAATTCTAAAACCTATGAGAAATTACTTTTATGAATCCAAGGCAATTTTTATGTACCTTTGTTTCTAGAATTAACAAATTCAAGAACAACTATGTGTAAATCTGTAATTTTGTTAAAATAAAAAGTTGTGTACCATAAGATGATGAAAACACTCGTAAAAGCATTGTACATTTCAAGAAGAAGATGTGAGTTTTTGTGTTAAATATTTCTTTTATGTTTTAAAGAAATTATAAATAAACTTTCTTCAAAAATAGGGGTCTTTTGTTTTCAAAAAGAAAATGGCATGTACAATGTTTTTGGCTTACTTTACGCTAAATGAGGATGACGTTTAGGACCCGTCCATGAATTCCGTAACGCAAATTTGGAGAATTTTGAATACCCCCTCTCCTCCTTTTAACACACCCGTAATACGCGATTGAATTCTCCCCCCAAAAAACGTAATGCTTGCGACAACCCCCTCCCTCATAAATGCAAGAAATAAAAATAAATTATTGGTCCGTAAAAAATGTAATCTTTCATGTATGTTGTGTATTAAAATTTATGGTAATGAAAGTAGAAATTAGTTGTCGATGCTGACCGTACCTTACAGTAAGATTATGGGGCAAATTTGGAATGAAGGAATGACGCACAGGCGAGAAAATTTCTGATTCCGAGCAGTGCACGCGCCGCCCTTGTAGATGGCTCACGGGCGAGAGTCTACTGCGGCAATTTCATTGTATTCTACAAAATACTACAGATCAGTTTCGCATATTTTCTTTGTAATCTTACAGGTAGAATAAAAAATGGATGAAAAAATATATTTCCATTGTAACAACTTCTAATAACTTTGAATTATTTATGTTTTAAAACAAATTGATTAGATAATATTTTAAAGTTTTAGCATAAGACTCAAAAAAGGAAATATTACAACAAATGTTACAAAAATGTACAAATATATCCATGTTACGCAACATTAATTGAATACCTCCCTGCCCCTATGTAACGTAGCGTAACGCTGCCTCACACCGCCTTCCCCTCTTTAGCGTTACGTAATTTATGGACGACCCCTAAACTGAAATTTTGGAGAAAAGTTTTAAAATGTTGAGACTTCGTGTAAAGTGATTCCGCGCACGATAACTGTTTATGTCATTGCTTCCGTAAGTATAGTGCATGTTATAACTCGAAGGTGGATGATTTCCATCCTCCTGGTTGTATGAGACCCGTCGTTGATCTACAATTTGGCATGCGGGGTTTCCGTTTACCCAACTGGGGCGGTGCCCCACCTCACCCAGCTGGTACATACTCCCAAGCTTTCCCCTCTGATCTCCCGACATGTGTATTGTGTGCATGTAAGTGTCTACGAAAAGAGATGAGTGGACGAGTTTGTGGAAGGAAATATCACGCGTGGTACGTGACTTGTTTGTTAGAGTTGGCAGTTGCCTGGTGTTGGTAAAAAACATGGAAAACTACTGATGACAGCAGCTGGCCGACAGAATTTTCCTGCAGGGAGAGGTTGAGTCCCAAGCAATGTAGCGAGACTCCAGCTCTACACTGTCAGAAATGTCATTAAATATAATGTAGATTAAGGTATAATACATGAAATTTAAATGCACCTTGTACATTAAAAGGAACTTTATATTTTACATTAAATGTAATGCTTCAATTAAAATCAGTGTAGATTTAATGTAGAGGTTCCCCCCTTTCATCATTCATATCGTATATTCATAATCACCAATCCCTCAAGAACATTCATTCATACCTTCCAGATTTGATAATAAAGCTTTGACTGTTGCAACTTAATGTACATGGGTACATTTTCAATGTGCGTTCATGATAATTACTTAAATTTATACTTTTCAGTAAATAATTTTCGACCCTAGCTAGATAGATCCGATCAAACAAGGAAAATGCCGGAGCAGTGCCCTATCAAACGGGCCACGGGCCGCGCGCGACCTCTTCCTTGTCCTTTCCTTACCCCTTACACACACAAACATTCACCATACTACCACACACACCGAGAGACCGGCCGGGAACCTAGAGCTTGTCCCGACTGGTGTTTCGCTGCTGGGAGATACCTGGTTGTGAAACCCCGCTAGCCACCACCACCATCACAAGCAAACACATGTAGTACACTTGCAGGGCTAATGATATTCGAAGTTGACGAGCCCCGAATCACTAACAATCAATTAATCAATCGATTGAATGCCCAGTTGCTTCTCGGGGTGTCGATTGGGTTGCGGTATTTCTGGGGTGCGAAGTGTGTCGCTGAGCGATTTCGATAGTGGCGTTTTCCGGTCGGGCCCCTCACCCGAAATTTGGCGGCCGTGGGTCGAACGGCGCAGGCGGTCGCCTGGAACATCACGCCACCTACCCACCCGCCCACCTGCCCACCTGCCCACCTGCCCACCTGCCCGCTCGCCCGCCCGCCCGCCCGCTCGCCCGCTCGCCCGCTCGCCCGCCCGCCCGCCCGCCCGCCCGCCCGCTCTCTGCCCGCTCTCTGCCCGCTCTCTGCCCGCCCGCTCGCCCGCCGGCCCACCCGCCCGCCGGCCCGCCCGCCGGCCCACCCGCCCGCCGGCCCACCCGCCCGCCGGCCCGCCCGCCGGCCCGCCGGGCCGCCGGCCCGCCGGCCGGCCCGCCCGCCCGCCCGCCCGCCCGCCCGCCCGCCCGCCCGCCCGCCCGCCCGCCCGCCCGCCCGCCCGAACGCCCGCCCGCCCGAACGCCCGCCCGCCCGCTCGCTCGCTCGCCCGCTCGCCCGCCCGCCCGCTCGCCCGCCCGCCCGCTCGCCCTCCCGCCCGCTCTCCGCCCACTCGCCCGCTCTCCGCCCGCCCTCTCTCTCCGTCTGCCCACCCGTCCACACACACACATTCACACACACGCCCGCGCGCCGCCCGCCCGCCCGCTCTCTCTCTCCGTCTGCCCACCCGCCCACACACACACACACACATTCACACACACGCCCGCGCATCGCCCACGCGCCCGCGACGCGCAGGTGAGTACAGCTGTCACGCGAATCGCCGCGCTGCGCCGCCGCTTTTGGTGGGAGTTTTGGTGTCGATAGCTGGTCTAACTTGCAAGGCATCAAGGGCCACGACTAAAATCCTTAATATGGTTACGGGCTATGTTCTCATTATTCGGGCGATCCACGCGTGATTCAGTTGTTCATCTCAGCAGTTTGTCTGGCTGTTCTGAAACGGAGAGGGAGGGGATGGAACCATGCGCGATATCAGGAAGTACCATTGACGAAACGTTTTTTATTTGTTTGTTTCTATTCGCTTCTCGTTCTTAAGACACTGTCGTTATATGACCTCAGGAGTCATAACAAATATATCTAATAGAAACACAAGTACACTATCTGTTAGTGATAACAGTAATTACTTTCTCCTATTCACTCATAAATAATGAATAATGGGTTGAGAAGAAACAAAAAAGCTGTTCAAGTCACGAGGAATTTGTAGGACGTGTATAAATTTCTGAAACCCAGTGTGCTTGCTTGACATGAAAATTGAACTAGCTAATTGACAAATGTCCTGTAAATAAAGATTGCGGGCTGAATGAAATTACGATCAAGTAGGAGAAAGCATGTTGAGTGTTCCTTCCCTGACGTATGGCAAATTATGTTTAGAAATTCCAAGGAAATATGGGCAAAGTCTATTCGAACAAGTGACGGTTTCAAATGAATAAAAAGATAAAAGAATTCACTTGGTGAAAAAATGATTTAAAAGAATTATGACAGTGGTCAATACGCTACGACTTACAATTATTCGACGGCCCAAGAGTGAACGGAAGATTAAGATAATCGTTCAGTCAAATTAAAAGACACACGATTAATTAGCGAAAAGATAGAAGAAATTCTTGAATAATAATAGTAATTTGAACCATTCGTGTGGGTAAATTAAAAAAGAGAGACACAAAGTATGAAGAGGTCCTTATCCTCTGAAACAAACGTGCAATTCAAATAATTTGCTTTTATCGAGATAGAAATAATGGTGTCCTTGTATACATACGAGAGGATGCCCAAAATACAGTGAATCTGAGATTCGTAACAGGCTGAAATATGGTAATTCAACAAGGTGCCCATTCATAACAAAATCACAATCGTCAACACTGACTTGAATATTTCAAGTCAGACTTCCATCAATGGCCAAATTGTTGTCTGCACCCCGTTCTAATGAGAAGCAAATATTATTCGCTGCGCGTCTGCAGTGGTCTTGTACTTCGCACTCTGCGACCCGTCAGATATCTGTGCTTACCTTGCACACTCTCGTAAAATCAAAATCGTCAATGCCTATTCTTATGTCCTAAATCAACGAACAAGCACGTTAGTAGCAAAGTCGTTGTCAGTGTTCTAATGAGAAACAAAAACCAGCCTTCTGAGAGCATCAAAGAAAAACATTTTCTTTGTAATAAAATTTAGGATTCGTAGAGTGTCAAACTAATCACAGTGTGGTAAATAAGTTAAAAATTATAATAATTGGATGGACGTCGACAGTCTGAAAAGGATAACCTTGCTACTTCAAACCTGTAGTAGTCGCTATTGATTGTTGATTGTCTGTTGATTTTGTGAAACGATCAAAAACGCCTGTAATTAATGAAATTCATTTAGTAAAAAAATGTTCCAAGCTGTGTGTCAGTGCATTGTGCTTCTTACTACTTCAAAATGCATTTAAAGATATTGTTATAGGGAAGTGTTGTGCGACCATTGCGTTACTTGCAAAGGAATCAAAAACGACCTTGTTGTATTGATGAACGGAGATCAATTCAAAGTTGGCTAACGTTCATTTATAAACAAAATCGAAAAGCGTTTATGAATTATGATAGGAACTCAGGAAAGAAAAGTGTTTTGGGAAGAAAGTACGGAATAACATCGATGATGAATATATGCCCTGTAGTAATCACTTGAATCAGTAATAATAATAATAATAATAATAATAATAATAATAATAATAATAATAATATAAAGGAAACCATTTATGAAAGAATCGCCTTTAAAAGTGTACATTCTACACTACCAATCGGTGCCGAATCAATACTTCAAGAGGCTGAAAGCATGCCGAAATTATGATTATATTGAAAAATGTAACGTAAGAAATTAAATTAAAAATGAAACAATGAATGCACAATATTTGCAGTTAAAAAATTAATATTGAGGACCTATATACTTCTACGTATATCTGTAATTTTCAAAAAAATATCCACATTTTTATGATTCAATATTTTAAATAATGCTATTTGAACGTTTTCGATTTTGAATCAATTTTATTAATTCTTGTATTTATCTTATATCAATTTCTTTATAAATATTATTTTTTACATTACTTTTTGAAGAGATTTAAACGTTTAGTTAAAATATTATTGGAAGCATCTAAAATCGAGATTTGGTTACTTGTGGATATAAATCCACCCCTTTAAAGAAATATTCCGTAGTAGTGTGATCCATGAACAGTCCGTAATAGTCTGATGAGTTAAATTTTGTTGTTTCCGAATTTAATGTTGGAGAAAACCAATCCAGCTTTAAATCATCGATGGTTTTGGGTCGATGTATTATTAATATGGATGTTTTAATTATGAACATCAATGTTTCGTTGCCGACGCCGCATCACGCCGAGCTACGCGTCTCGCGCAAATGTTCCGTCTGCTTTTCTCCGCTCCTCCCCAAACAATGTTTTAAACATCGATATTTAAACCATCGATGGTTTTTGTCGATGTATTATTAACATCGATGTTTTAATTAGAAACATCGAAGTTTCGTTGCCGACGCCGCATCACGCCGAGCTACGCGTCTCGCGCAAATGTTCCGTCAGCTTTTCTCCGCTCCTCCCCAAACAATGTTTTAAACATCGATATTTAAACCATCGATAGTTTTTGGTCGATGTATTATTAACATAGATGTTTTAATTAGAAACATCGATGTTTCGTTGTCGACGCCGCATCACACCGAGCTACGCGTCTCGCGTAGAAGTGCGCTCCGTCAGGTGCCCGCCCGCCTGTCTCCCCGCCAGCTCCCCTCCCCTCCCTTCCCCTCCCGGCTGGCTTCCCCCACCAGCGGCGCGGCGGCGTGACGTGTCCGTGACGCCCGCCCACGTGCCGCCGCCGTGTCGGCCCCGCCGCTCGCTCGCTCGCGCCTCCTTATCAGTCGCTGCAGCGCCTCCGAGCGCGAGAGACGTGTCCGTGGTTCGTGTCCGTTTGCGTGGAGAGTCGCGTGCGACATGCGTCCGGCGACGTCGCATGCGCCGAGCGCGTGCGATCGTGGAATGCGACACGTCCGCGGAGTGTTGTCGTGGAGTTTTTGAAGGCGTGGAAGACGTGCCGTGTACTTGCACCCCCCCCCCCCGTGGCGGATGACACTGTGCGTGCCGATACGTGAGATGACCTGTGTCGGATGTGTGACGGACCTGCTACGCCCAGTGCTACAGTTGCCTGCGACTCTCGCGGGAGGGTACTATTGTGCGTGAAAGAAATTTCGTGCCGTCGTACCATCGACGTGTCATTTTGGTGCGTGACGTACTGGTTACGCCCAGCATTTAAGCGGCGCATGGGTATACTTGAAGCCGCTTCGCAACTAGTTATGGCTACAGATTTTAAACGAGCGGGGCCACAAAGTGATTGGGTTGAAACTTCGTGAGCGAATAGAATCACCGGCAAGCTTAAGTCAGTGATGGATAAAACAAGATTTTTACGCACGTGTGTCAAACTCAAGTTGCAGTAGGTTCCAATCAACCTATATTCGTAGTGGTCCAAGTTGTCAACAACGTGCCGCGTGTGTTTGTTGTATGAAGTGGACCACGAAGCTTATGCTGTAAGTGCATGTGCGGTACCACTCAGTACTAGTCACGCCCCGAAGAATTTGCGTGCCTGACAGCCGACGCTCCTTCAACTCGTTTTGTAGGTTCGGACGCAACCTAGTGTTCAGGGCAACGGTAACAAAACGCTTCTCCCAAAATATACCTGCGCTTGTATTGTTTGCTGCAATTGCGCACGTGAAATACGCAATTTGAGGTCCAATAAACTCTTATTGACATCCACAATGTTACTAGTTTCAACCGTCTTGTACAAAGTTTCTTATAAAAACTGTAGTATGTCAGGAAGTGCATTAACAAAAGTACGTCCTTTTCAGAACAGAGGCTAAATGGGATGTTTGACACTGTGTCGATTGCTTTAAAGTGGTAGTAGATTGCCGCTAGTTGGAAGTAAAATGATTGAACTCTCGTGTGGGGACCGCGTGTTCATTAGGTATTTAGTAACTTGTGTTGGCTGAAGAGTTGAAGTGGGAATTGTCGAAAAGGGATTGTGTTGAAACGTCGTAAGTGAAGAGACTGGCTGTCGAGTCGCTGAAAGCGGTGAATGAGGATAGAAGTTCTGACTCATCTCGGTATCAGCTTGCATACAACCTCGCTAGTCTTAGTTGTACCTATCCTGTTTCGTTTGCACTTTTCGTTACCCCGCCAACCGCTGGCTTAGCGAAAGTGCAGTTTGCTTGCCTGTACCATTCCTAGTCTCTTTCACCGGAAGCAGTACCGTTGGCTGGCCGTCTCCCGACAAATTCTGTCGCTGGCTTGAAACGCCGGTGCCACAAATCGTATTTGGATGTAGTTCCTTATTTTTCATCGGCCCGAATCCATTAAATTCATTCTCCTGTCGTTCTTCGCAATATTTGAGACTGAAAACCACGGTGCTTTTTTTTTGTATACCGTTCGCGGATATTACAAACCGGAGTTTTGCGTGCGATTGTTTATAACGACCATTTCATAACACAATTAAACGCGTCCCGTTTACCCTCAGGGCTGTTTTTAGTTTTTTCGAGGTTTTGGAATGAATAATCTAAATTTTTTTGTGACATTTGAGTAAAACACGTAACGTTTTTCTCTCGACATCACGATCTGTAAAGAAACGTAAGTTGATTTCGGGTTGCGATAATCGAGTGCCTTGGCCGGAGTGTGTATTGTAGCCGGTGATCACTTCGTGCCCATTGTCCCATCTCCCGACCTCTATTCGCAAGGTCCTCCTCCCCGAAAATCTCCGTCTCTCTCCCTCCGCGGCCTTCTTCTCGTTCAGCCGGCCGTGGACCTGCGCAGCGCGTTTCTCTTCCGGGAGAAGTGGAGGGGGGAGAGCCTTGCCTGCTGCGAGAAGAGCTAGTCTGCATCTCGCGTGTGTGTGTGTGTGTGTGTGTGTCGGCGGTCAGGTCGTCCTGTTTGCCTCCGCGGCGCGTCCCTCTCCAGTTATACACTCCTCTCCCGTCTCTCCGCCCCCTCTCCTTTATCCTCCCCTCCCCGCTCGGCCCCACACCCGCGCTTTCGTCACCGCCGCGGGCGCGTGCGCTCAAGGTCACGGCCCGATGCGCATTTGTCGCGTCCCGCGTCGCACGTCGACTGTTTTGCTTCGCGACGGACTCGCGCCGATCTCGCCAACTGACGGTTGACTGCTGGCAGTCGTTCCGGGCCCAGTAGTGCGGGTGAAACTGCCCGAGTATTTTCATTCGTCATCTGAAGTTGTTTTCTCCGTTTCCGGGATCGTTTTGGATTTCTTCCCTTTCCGTTTGTCATTTGCAAAAACGTGAAACAACCGATTACGGTAATCGGTTAAATTGTGTTCACGTACGTTCAATTCTCGTAGTTCTCTTGAAGCACAGCGTCTCTTCATTCATTCATTTATTCATTCATTCATTTATTATTTTGTCTAAAATTCTATGTATGAACTTTTTTAGTTCATATTCAGTTTATTACTACCTGAAATCTATAGCATTTGTTATCACACTATCAGTTTGAATTCCAATGACGTATTATTACGATTTTGTTTTTGATCTACCCCAACTTATTTAACCAAAGTTTATTGGTTGCTTTTTTTTTAGTGCTTTTGTTGCTCTAGTCGTAGGAGACAGTCATTGACTAATCATTTTCGTTCATATTTTTATATAGTGGTTTTTGTCTGCTAAAAAATTCATTCATAGCAGAGTTATACGGTTTCTTCTTACGTACGATTGTACGCTGTTCATTTCGCATTTACCATAAATATTCGATAATTTCTCAAGTTTATACGTTCCAAAGATTTGTTATTCATTTCTATTTTTGCTTGATGGCGGATCTGTACGTTGTACATAGTACTCTTGTTTTCTGAGTACAAGCACAATTGTGCCACTTTCTCTTACAGATCTGTTGAATTTTGGAAAGGATCTGAATTCATGTGTGTTCTGTAGTTGTCTTACCTCAGTTAGGGTTGTTAGAAAGGATATTTTCTAACATTTTGGTTCCTTTGTATAGAATTGTTTGCGTGTTTGTCTTGTAGAGGTTAGCTGAAATGTTTCTGTTATTGTGAATACGTATTGCCACAAATCGCTTTTATGTACGGCGTATTTCGTTTCTGATGTAATAATTCCCGGAATATTCATCCCACCCACAGCAATCAAACGAGGCCATAAATACTTTACTACCTACCCTCAACGTTCAGCAGTACCTCTTGACGTTGTGCCTTACTGACCTCGTCGCATTGTCTTCCAAGAGCACCACATCGTCCATTGTCCACTCGCGAACGGCCTCATTGTGTCAATTAGACTGTGGTGCACTACGCTACTAGTAGCTCCAAAACAGCACGTGGAATAAGACTGGAGGCAAGTGTAAGTCCCAGATTTGAAGCAGCTGGAGCAAGCGGACTACCGGAAATCGATGTTTCAATGTCGAACCCTGTTGGGGCCGCACGTAATAACACTCGTTAAGTGGTGACGAAACGTGTGTACGAGACGCTGTCAGCCCGCGGCCCGCGAATCGCCGGCATGAATACCGCGCATGCGTAGTAGAGTATGGACTTCGCTGTTGCGAGCAAGCGATAGGGCGGATGTTGTGCAGATCACACGTAGCGCAAGCGGCGGGTCACGTGCAGCTGTCAACACAGCGGAGAACACGAGACGGCGCTGATTGTGGCAGAACGTGCCAACCACGTTCCGTGCATTACGACTAGGAAATACGTAGTTTGTGCCTTATTGTAATCGGTGTGGACGATATTTGTCTGTGCTTTAAACGATAGTTGTTTTTTATTAGCGAAAAGGGAAGTGTAGTTTTGCTGAAAGACGATCGAAATCTGAAAAGCGTGTTGTTAATCTATGCGCCTCTGATTCATCGAAAAACGTTTTTGATTCACAAGAAAAGTCAAAAAGAGCGCGGTGAAATTGTGCATTGTGGATCGTCAGATACGAGAACGGAAATTTAAAGGTCTACTCGACTCCACAGTAACTCATTAATCATCGTAGAAAAGTGATTTGTTACGATATAATTTTTAAAAAATCCTCTTTTAAAAGTTGGAAGCTGGAAGAAACTTTAGAGGTTTCATCTGTATATGAATGTTGACTTGTGTCGTGCTGTTGGGTAAACAAGTTGCGTCATAAAGTACACATAATACTTGGTTACGAAATACACATGTTTTGGAAGAGTTTCGAGTACAACGAAACGTGCACTGTAGATCACGACAGTATTGTGAACTTGAGCTCTAAACATCATAAATACTTGCGTGGAAATTTATCGATTGGAACCGAATACGTAATTGAGAGTTACCAAGAAAAGATCCCCTTCGAGTGACCAGCGAGCAAGAAACGTGGGAGGTATATTTGTTTACGAGTGAAGTAGAAGAAACGCTGCTTGTGCGATCGGTGAAAAAAGTGCCGAAAATAGATTGTTTCGTCAGCAAGCGTTTGAGCGTGCGTGAGCAAGTGTCAAACGAGAAAAAAAAAAGTTCACCTGTGATCCGCCCAGAAATTATGCCCCCCGAAAAATAGTGTGACTGGTTAATACGTGTTTTACGCTGGTTCATCATCAAGAATCGTAGGGCCGGTTAGAAAGGTTTGTTTGTTAACCACCAAAAAAAAGAAAGAAAAAAAATCGTGGCAGAGTTTTGTGATCTGTGCAGAAGAAGTGCCACAGCTGAGTTAAATAGTTCGTTTTTTTTTCCCCTAAGAAAAAAGAAACGCACCTGAGTTTTGTGATCCGTGCAGAACCGAAGTGCCAGAGCCGAGGATCATTGAAGTTTCGTCCAGCAACAAGCAGAGCGGTGTGTGAACTGCCCTCGCCGTCATGAAGCACCCGTTGTTTCCCCCGCCGTGCGGGGGTCTGCTCGCCCCGCCCTGCCCGTTTTGCCAGTTGCTGCAGCTGGGCACGGTGACCACGACGTCGTCGGCGGGCGGCTCGCCCGCGGGCGGTGGCATGGGCGGGCGGGGCGGCAGCAGCCCATCGCCCCGCGCGCTGCCGTCGCCCGCGTCGCTGTGGCCGCCCACGCCGTCGCCCACGCCCGCGCCCGCCGCCCCGGCGCTGCCGCCGCCGCCGTTGGCGCTGTCACTGTCGACGGCGTTCGCGCCCACGCCGCCGCCAACGCCGTCGCCCCTGCCTCTGCCCCTGCCGCCCCTCTGGCTGCCCGCCGCCGCCGCCCCCGCGCTGCGGGACCTGCTGCTCGCCGCCTGCCTGCTCAGGGGTGAGGCCTCTTCACGATTATAGTGCGATTTATTTAGTCGTGCGTCTGGCAGCTATCGGCTGTTGTCGGTTTCATCCAATCCGGAGCTACAGTGACGTCACTCTAACGTTCAAGCTCCTCATTGAATCAAACCGTGAACAGCTGATTTACTTCAAACGCACGTTTAAATAAATCCAAGTATACTACGGAGTTGTCCAGTGTCGCTTATGAAACTGTCGAAATGTTAGCTGTTAGCTCATTGTTATCAAGGGACTAAATATCTGAAATTAAAAAAAATATATTGAACTATTTACGCATGAAATGTCATATTCTATGTAAAGGAGTTACACATTAAAATATTGAATCAAACTGTTGAACATATTAACATTCGTTGTCCGCTGTTCGCCGCCTGCCTGCTCAGGGGTGAGGCCTCCTTCACGATTATAGTGCGATTTATTTAGTCGTGCGTCTGGCAGCTATCAGCTGTTGTCGGTTTCATCCAATCCGGAGCCCTTACGTCGCTACAGTGACGTCACTCTGGTAACGTTCAAGCTCCCGATTGAATGAAACCGTGAACAGCTGATTTTCTTCAAACTCACAGTTAAATAAATCCACGTATACTTCGGCGTTGCCCACTGTCTCTTGTCCAAATGTCGAAAATGTTAGCTGTTACTAATTTGTATCAAAAGACTAAATATCTGCATTGAAATATTGAATCGGACTATTGAATCATTAAATGGCATCTGTTTTGGTTAGTTATACTCTAAAATATTGAATCAGGCTGTTGAACATATTGACATTCGTTAATAGCTTCTCGCCGCCTGCGTGCTCAGGGGTGTGGCCTCCTTCAGAATTTGGTTTTGAAAAGTAGGAACCACTTTGACAGCTGTTGCTGACCACAAACCTGCGGATTATGTCCAAACACTCAATTTGTCAATGCGTTCGCTTGTCAAATTATCGATGAATATTATGTTACCTATTTCTTTATCAGGGAACTAAATGTCCTTCCTGAATTGAAACATTGAATCAGACTACTGAATTCAAACATTGAATCAGAACATTAAATGTCATTCGTTTTTATCTTTGTTAACGAGTTAAATATGGAATCATTGCGTCGAACTATTGGGGCATTAAATGGCAGCCGTTGTCTGTGGTGTTACTGAGTTAAATATTGAAACATTGAATCAAACTATTAGAGTATTAAAGCATTTCTTTATATATTTGATAAGGAATTAAATATTGAAATATTGGATGAAACTTCTGAAGTATCGATGTTAAGGGATTAAAAAATGAAATATTGAATGATATCCGTTGTTATAACTTTCCTAATGAGTTACACATTAGACTTTGTTTCAAACTATTGAAGAATAGAATGGCATTTGTTTTTTCAACTTTGTTATTGATGTATTTGAAATGGAACATTGAGGTAAACTATTGAATTAAATAACATCCTTGATATATCTTTATTTAGTTGTATATTGAAACGTTGAATCAAATTATTGACGAAAAAGGACGTTCGTTGTTTCATCTTTATTATTGAAGTATTTAGTATCTGATCACTGAATCAAAGAATTGAACAAATTGACATCTATTGTTATCTTTGATATAAAGGATTAGGTATTCAAATGTTGATGAACTATTGAAATATTCAATGATATTCCTTGTCGCGTCTTTGATAATAAAAGATCAATGATTCAAACCTGAATTACATCCTTAAGGGTTGTCTCCTTGGAAGTGGGGTTATACTCTATTACGTAATTATTAAGTGGTCCGATATTCTTATCAAATTAATGAAGCATTGAATGACATTTGTGTTTACATCTTTGTTTTTATGAGGATGAGTATTGAAACATTTGAATCAAACTACTGAAACTTGCCTGCTCAAGGGTTTCGCTATAGCCATTGTCATATCATAATGTAGCCTACATTAAATATTGAACCACTGAATGATTCTATTGAACTATAGGATAGCATCTGTTATTACGTTTTGTAGGCCAAGATATTTTGATTTTAATTTTGCATAACTTGCTTCACTAGAGTGTGAAGCAAGTTATGCAAAATTAAACATTGAAACATTAAATGGTATTTGTAAGAATCGCCTACTAAAGTATGCTGTTCTTTTTTAAATGCTTTTTTTACGTCAAAAGCAGTGAGAACTGTGTAAAATGTAGCGTACACGCAGTGTTAAATTTTTTTATATTAGTAAGTGACCAAATATTTATGTTGCATATAACTATTCAAAACTTGAATGACGCTCATGATTTTCTCGAGTTTGAGGTCACTAATAAAAATAATAATAATAAAAAAATAATAAAATAATAATAATAAAAAATAATAATAAAATAATAATAATAATAATAATAATAATAATAATAATAATAATAATAATAATAATTAATAATAATATAAAGATCTAACCAATCACCTCAAACTATTGTAAGACATAAAGACAGCTGGAACAATTTCTGAACTTGCATTTGCGGGTAGACTTTATTATTAACGACTATATATTATACAATTGAATTGAACTATATCAGTAATAATTTCGTCGTCACTTAACGTGTAAATATCAATGTGCCCGATGAATATTAGCGGGTGTATCTCGCGCTGAATAGGAAAGCTAACTTACCTACTGGTTGTGGAAAGCATGTGCTTCGCGTCTAGGCATCACGCACATGTGGAGAAATAGAACTGGTTCGTTATCATAATCTCACCCGACCAGACAAAACAGAACGTTCTTGACCCGACCCGACGTGACCCGTCGTAATTTATAGTGACATGTCTGAAGATACTCCAACATTACCATCCCATTTCTTGTTGACTTACTTTTCTCGACGCTGCTATAACGCTTACCAATTATACTAATTTAATTCTCGAGTATCCACTGGTAGATTTTCAAGTAGTTGTCGAAACTTTGTGAAGACAAATATGTGACAAACCGCACGAAATTCACCAGTTAGGAAGCGCACTTTCATTGCCTCGTCTGGAACAAAATTATGTTTGGTTACGAAAATGTGAAGTAATGAAGTGTTCTTACGTACTAGTCATGCACATTCCCCGTAATTTTAATGTTGTTTCGACAACTTATATTCGAATTAAGTCATTTTTGTTTCTGCATTTTTTCTGTTCATGAAAAGATGAAATTCGTAAGAAACTGAACAGTATTGTAATTGTGAAGTTAAATTCACGCCACGAACTACTCCGCTACTTTAAGCTTTATATTACCGAAGGTTTTAAAGAAATGGTAGTGATCAATTGCTTCTTAATATGAGATGGGTAATAATTGTAATATACGCACAACGTATGTTTTGGTTAGCTCCTTGGACTGGCTCAATAAAGACGCAGACACCCACTGCTGATTGGACTGTTAATGCCTGTCGTTAAAACGTGACCTTGCTTGCGTCTTTCTCTCCACCGCAAGACCCGACAATGTCGACCGCTCGAGATGTCGTCACTGCTTCACAGAACTACCAGTTACGAAATTCTGACCGAAATAAAATTTTAATATTAATAAATCGCAAGATAGTTTGACGTTTTCGTGTTGAACATGAAGTGTCTTTAATTACATTAAAAACCATGAATACTAGTTTCTCAGAACGAGTTGATTTCAAATAGGTTGTGATGTTACATAAAAAACTGTCTGGTACGCAAATTGTTGCATCATATTATTAACCTATTCGATTTTTCTTTGCCTTTGCAAAAACATCAGTAAACGGTCAACCTACCGACAGAAGGATAATAATTACCACGTACCTAATTTTCACTATTACCGATTCATATTTGGAAATCCGTCAGAAGTTTCGTCATACCACTTCATCGTTTAGGGTCGTGTGTGCTCGCGCCATGTATCATGGAGGTTTCTAGCAGCGAATGTAGAGATGCCTGCCAAAATACCTCGATCAGATGAAATGAAACGCATTGAAGACTCTAAGAAAAGTCACTATTTTCAAATCAAATAGAAAATAATTCATCGATATTTTTTTTTTTTTTTAGCGGCTACGCTATGTATGCATTCTTTGTGTGTGTTAGTTTCGCATCGTCCTCTTACATCAATTTAAAACAATAATTTGTGTATTGACTCTGTTTTGATGAAGTAAAGTAGTAATATTCCAAAATTGATGTGTAAATGAAAGTTGAGCAGCATAAGAATGTTCTGGAAGGATCTCTCCAGATAGTTCTAGTAAGTCCTGGGAGCGTCCGAAAAACCTTAATCTGGAATGTTCCAGAACGCTGTGGAAGATTATGGAACATTCAAGAATGTTCTAGAATGTCATGACTAACTCAGTGAAGTTTAGTTTTGACAAAGTGATCCGACTCTAGTTATTTATGTTTTATGTCGGCTTATGTTATGTCTGATCCACGAGTCAGATGCGTATTAACTAAAAATTATTAATATTATTCATTAAAAGCATCATTAGACGTATTGATTAGTTCATTACCAGGAAGATTGATATTTACAGTTTTGTGGCTGCGTGGTTTACTTTCAAAGGGATGGATTACGTTCTCTGGACTGTAACCTGGCTATGACTTTGGAATATCACCCCCATCCATGTTGGAAATTCCTCACAAATTCCAAGTCATCCCAGTTCTTTAAATTCTTTTTCATATAAGATGGAACTAGCGGATGTTTGTACGATCTTAACGTGATTTCGCGGTATTTTTAACCATTGATGTGGGAAATACAATGAGCGAACTAGAGGACATCTGAACGTTGGTAAATTCCCATTTTAAGATAATTTTGATTTTCAACTATAGAAGCAAAGACCAGTCAACAATAAACTCAATTCGTGGCTATAGAGAAATCAATTTTTTTAAAGAAAAAAATCTCATGGCTATGAAGTTGGAATATCACTCCCATCCATGTTGGAAACTCAGAAATTCTAAGTCATCCCAGTTTCTTAAATTCTTTTTCATATAAGATGGAACTAGCGAATGTTTGTACGATCTTAACGTGATTTCGTGGTATTTTTAACCATTGATGTGGAAAATATAATGGGCGTAATTAAGACATATGAACGTTGGTAAATTCCCATTTTGAGATAATTTTGATTTTCCACTATAGAAGCAAAGACCAGCCACCAATAAACTCAATTCGTGGCTATAGATAAATCAAATTTTTTTGAAGGAAAAAATCTCATTTCGATGCGTAATTCGAAGTTCATTTGACATTCTCGTGCTAGAAGCGATTGAGGTGCAATGATTGAACAAAAGAACGACCCCCACCCTCCAAAAATCCCCGACATTTTCGTTGGCCCTAACGACGACAACCCAAACGAGGTAAAAACTTCCATCGTTACGCAACGTGTGGGAAGGAAACCTTTTCCCTTCGGAAAAACCAGTCGCGGGAAAAGCGTTGGTGGGCGGCGATGAATAGAGATGCGTGCATAACAAGGATGTTATCACGGCGCATTCCTGCGCTTCGACTTCGCTTGAAGCAGTTTACGCGCCAGCTTGAGCGCTCTGCGCTGACACTGGCGCCCCCGCTGGACTTTTATAGCTCCATGGAAGTGTTTATATATATATATGGCGACGGATGGCGTCATTAGTACAGCCTCCAGTCACAGCTTTTATGGACATGTTGTATCTCCGGTAAGTCGCGAAGAAATAAGATGAACGTTTTTAATTTGTTTATGATAATCAGTTTATTTATATGTACTCCGAAAATCAATACGTGGTAAGGATGTGCTAGAAAAAGTGTGTAATAATCATATTAAAAATTCTTCACTGTCTCTATGTAGGAGTGTGTCCTTCGTGTATGCTAGTAGAAGATTGTTTTAATAGGTTCTAAGACAGTGTAGCATCACCGAAGACAGTTTCGCCCATTATATTGTAATAATGAAAATAATTCACGTCAAAAGTATGATGGAATATTAATAAAAATTCACTGAGGGATGTGGCTCAGGGCTTCAACTGATGTCACTGCAGTGCCTCTGACCGGGAGGTCCTAGGTTCGAGTCCCGACGGTGGCAGAATTTAGACACTAGCTTGTCACCTAAGTTGAATTCAGTCTCTATCTGGAGGTGAATTCTGGCGGTCGGTTGCTCTGATCGGGAGCTTTTCGTGGTTTCTCCGATCAACACCAAGCGAATGCCGGAGCAGAATTGCTAAAAAATGGGCCACGGAACGCGCGCGATCTTTCCTTCATCCTTGTCCTACCTTTATCTCTTACTTACACACATATATGCTCTACAGTACCACACATGCCAGGAAACGGGTTGGGAGCTTAGAACTTGTCCCGACTGGGGAAGTCCCCCCCCCCCGCTGGTGGGAGATTCCTGGTTGGGGAAAATCCACCTTGCCGACGATACTTTGTGCCGGATTCACGCTATCTAATGAGAGAAACATGCACTGCACTTACGGGACTAATGGCACTTGCAGTTGATGCGCTCGAAATCTCATTCAATCAATCAAACAATAGCAATAAAACATCGGTACAGAAATCAAGTAAGGTCATGCACGTTCGCTGAAGACTAGTTTCTTCGCGCTATTTACTTTCAAAGCGCTTTCAACTACTAAATTTGCAATGTACCGACTCTTAATCACATAATAATCCGCGTAAGCCGTATTGCTTTAAATACGTTTGAAGAGATGAAAATTAAAGAATATTCTCATGAAAAAATTACTTACATCTTTTTATTTTACTTACAAAATTTACTTAAGTGCATTATTTTCACGCGAACATTCTTCAGTGTGCAAAATGACCAAATAATACTATCACACCCCTGCACGTTTGCCAACGTTTGTGAATTGAATGCGGATTATTTCTGCGTGTCTGCGTGTTACTCGCCGAACACGCCCCAAATAGGATTTGGCGAAGTGAGCGTGAAAACAATCGCCGACGTGACGGAAGACGGTATGCTATGCGATGTACTAGCGGGGCGGAGCGGGGCGGAGCGGGGCGGAGCGGGGCGGAGCGGGGCGGAGCGGGGCGGAGCGGGGCGGGGCGGGGCGGAGCGGGGCGGAGCGGGGCGGAGCGGGGCGGAGCGGGGCGGAGCGGGGCGGGGCGAAGCGGGGCGGAGCGGGGCGGAGCGGGGCGGAGCGGAGCGGGGCGGGGCGGAGCGGAGTGGAGCGGAGCGGGGCGGAGCGGGGCGGAGCGGGGTGGAGCGGGGCGGAGCGGAGCGGGGCGGAGCGTGTCGGAGCGGAGCGTGTGTGTGTGTGTGTGTGTGTGTCATGGCGGAGGGTGGAGTCGCCGATGGGGTCGCGCGATGAATATCGATGGCGCTGGGGGCGGAGCGAGACAATGCGCTGTGTCCAGGGCATGGAGATGAGACGGGATGCGCTGGCCGAGGAGGGACGGGACTGCGACGGACAGCACGAGACTGGTATGTGCGAGACGGGACTGGCAGTTGGAAGGTGCGGGACAGGATAGGACGCGGGTGGGAGGGACTGGACCGGACTGGTTTGTGCGGGAGATGTCGGGACGGAGATGGGAGAAACTGGACTGGACGGGGGGAAATTGGGCTTGGACGGATGACACGGGACTGGATTGGGATGGGCTCGAACGGGACAAGTTTGTGGGGCATGACGGTACTGGATTTGCCGGAACGGGACTGTGTTGGGCTGGGATGGGTGGCACGGAACGGGACATAACGGGACTGGGATGTGTGGGACATGACGGGACTGGGATGTGTGGGTCATGACGGGACTGGGATGTGTGGGTCATGACGGGACTGGGATGTGTGGGTCATGACGGGACTGGGATGTGTGGGTCATGACGGGACTGGGATGTGTGGGACATGACGGGACTTGGGACTGGGATCGGTAGGACAGGTACTGGAGGGCCGGGACGGAGCTGAGGTGGGAGTGTGACGGAGCTGTGCCGGGTGATCGGTGGCGTATCGAGGTGAGCCGCGACGCGGCGCGGGGCGGTGTGACGCAGGCCGGATAGGTGGGTGCCAGCAGAAGCGCACGGCGCCGCTTCATTCCGCAGGGGCGTGGCGAGGCGAGGCGATGCGTATAGCGAGGTGCGCTGCGTCTGGGAGGTGCGGCTGCGGGCCGGTGGGTCTTCCGGGTGGCCTCGGCGGAGGTGGCGAGGGGGGGGCGGGCGGCCTTGCTCCTTACCTGTCTGCCAGCCTGCCTGAAGCCGCTCTGCCATTGTCTGCACGCGGGCACGCCTTTGGCCCCCAGCTACCTCTCGTGGCCTATACGGCGCTTGCCGCAATAAAGAAAAAGGGTTCCTTGAATTTCTATTATTACTACTACTATTATTATTATTATTATTATTATTATTATTATTATTATTATTACTCGTATATAGGCCATTGATGACCACTCTATACGATTAACGTGTGTGTTTTTTCCTGGATCAGCTGTACTCTTCAGTTCGACAATATTGTTAGCTTTGAAGTGTAAATTATGAGGTGATAGGATTATAATGAGGGGTGAAAGGACTATCACAAATACGACCATGTCTACGCAGAACTCGAACCTGCAGCCTCCTCAGCGCAGACAACGGTTGCCCCAACCGTACGCGTCACGGGGCCGACATTATTATTATTATTATTATTATTATTATTATTATTATTATTGTTTTGTTGTTGTTTTCAATTTTTCTTTTTTATTAACCCCCAAATTTACGACTGAAATCGTTAGCTCTCAGTAAAATATATCTACGTCGTTTTTAATTTTTTTTTTTTTTTTTTAATTTTACAATACTTTGCTAAAGACCTGCGCTGTTTCAAATACCGCGATGTCTTTCTCTTTCAATCTTTTCCAGCGATCTGGAAGTTTGTCCTAACTCTAAAATAGTTATTGCAGAACAAATTCTGGAGTCCCATCCAATTGACCTGTGATTTTACGCACCACATTCGCCTGTTTCCAAAGTCTTGTGTTTAAGACGTAAGACGCTTGCAATGTATCAATTCGAATAGGAGAATGTGATACACGTGATCAGCTTCTGCATTCCGAACTGGCGCGTCTTTCACCGTGTATCCATCAGTTCTAAAGTGTTAAACTTGGACATTTTTTAAATATTCATTTTATTATATGAAATTTACCGAAATAATATTTATTATAATAAAATGTATTATAACATACTTCTTTTTGACAAACATGTCTGTATTTTGCATCTTAATATCTCTCTCTCTCTCGCTCTCTCTCTCGCGCTCTCTCTCTCTCTCTCTCAAAAATATAATGGAGAGGGGGAGATATATTGCCCTGAAAGTCCGAGCCCTATGTATTACTCTTCAGTGACTTCGCTATGATTCGCTTTTCGCTAATGTTTCTCAACACAACGTCGTATGTACTGTAGTATTTATATTAGGGTGGTTTCTTTTGCTATTCAGAAAATTTTCTGCTGGCAGTTCTGTAAGAGCAAATCTAGAGACACCGCTTGTCTGTCTGTGAATCGGGAAGTTTCCAAACAAAAAAGAAACCGCACCTTGAGCAGTTGCGGCACCAGCGCCGTCCGCCCATTAGCTCTCGGAATTCACTTTTCGCGAAGATTTTTCGATATTCCTGTTCTGCGTTATATTTGTTGCTGTTGCTCACCACTAGACAAAAAAATTGACCGGATTTTGATAATGTGGATTGTGTTGGAATCTCGAAATACGTTCCCAAATTATCTACGTAAGGATTTATTTTACGTCAAAAAAAGTGAAAACTGTGCAATGTATGTAGGAAAAGTTCAAAATTTTAACTATGTAAAAGTGCAAGATTTAACTCTTTAAATAATTGCTGATTTTATGATTAAAGAACAGAATGTTTCGGGTTCCTCAATTTAATATGGTTTTAATATATTTCTTTCGAAAAAAAAACCCAGTCCTTTAAAGGAAGGAACACCGAATCAGTTGAATAGTAAAAAGTGGTTTATCTGGTGTCCGTTTCGCATCCCTATAGCAGATTTTCTCTCCAGATGTCCTAGTCTGACTAACGATGATTTGTCTGTAACATTAATATTCATGAACAGTCAAAAAATGTAACGAGGCCATCTGTTTGCGTGGAATGACGATCCGACTTTTAGGATGTGGCTTTTCCCAAATTGTTTCCTTATCTCTATTCACGTGATAGCTATTTTTGGCCATATACTAGTGTTGTTCTTACTTTCTAATTTCAGCATTTCTATTTACTTAGAAAATATATCCGTACTACAGTAAAATTTATTACATGACGTAAATAATCACTTGCAATTTCATTAAATCAAGAGCTTAGACGTCACTACAGTGACGTCACTATGAGGGCGTTCAAGCTCCCGACTGGATGAAACCGTGAACGTGTGTACGTCAAGTGCATGGTTAAATAAATAGTAGTATAACTGTTTCCTCAAAACTGTGACCGATAGTTACAAACATCTCAACACATTTCTTTTATTAACTGTCATTTTTCAATCTGATAAGTGTGTCTTTGAGTTGAATTAGTTGATTAAGCTAACTGTCACGCGAGTTAAGAGTGATTATCGTGTATCTCTGAACCTCTAGTGAATTGTGAGGCATGTGAAAAGGGAGTCCTTAGGCAACCTGCCAGGAACCTCCTCTTTGTCGGCGGACACTCGGAAGTGTCATCTCTGGAAGCAAACGGTGAGTTCGCCAGTGTGAAGTGGAATCGCGAATCTAAAAGAGATTGCGCGAGTCTTGACCGCTGGCGAACCGGAGCGGTGCGTCAGGGAAGCAAGAGCTTCATTGAATTGAATTGAATTAATGCCTTATTTTACGTGGCGAGACTCAGGCCATTAGGCCTGCTCTTCCGTCTGACCACGTAAATTCCCCCACGCTACGCTCCTTTCATCAACTAGCAGAGAAAGGAGGTATTTCATGGGCAAGAAACAGGCGATTTGAATTTAGCTCAGAGGCGTCATTTAGGCTTGAGGATCTTTTACATGCAAGTAAATCTACTAACATGGGACAGCCGGCTTTACTTCCCCTCCGAAGGATTTTTCGCCCTGAAAAACGGCTTCGATCGGCTTCGATCGAAAAACGGCCCTCCACGGCTTCGATCGGGTTTGAACCCGCCAACTTGGGTACAACAGTCCGAAACGTTAACCATTACACCATCGCCGCCGCCAAATTGCCGCCGCCGTCATTGTGCAGAGGCGCGTTGCTGCCCGCCCATCAGATCGCGGAATGGCCCTTGGTAAGCCCTGGAGCCTTCACTCGGGCGTACACCCACGCCCCACCGTTTCTCACCCCTGCCCCCACTTACCCTCCGCCCCGCCCCACTTACCCTCCGCCCCGTCCTCCCCTCCGCCCCCCTCGCCCCTCCCCCACCGCCTTAGCTCTACTCACCTCCTCCCGTTTGCCAGGCCACCCGCACTTCCACCCCACTCGCCTCCCCCTCCCCTTCACCCTTCCCCTTGCAAAACCACCCCCACCTCCACCCCACTCACCTCTGCCTCCCCTTCACATCCATCCTTCCCCCTCGTCTAGGTACCTCATCACTCTGCCTCTCTCGCTTCCGCCCCCCCCCGCCCCCCTCGTCACCTCTTGGC
This sequence comes from Gryllus longicercus, assembly GCA_038098605.1. Lineage (NCBI taxonomy): Eukaryota > Metazoa > Arthropoda > Insecta > Orthoptera > Gryllidae > Gryllus > Gryllus longicercus. Next base: position 775,212 of record JAZDUA010000511.1, on the reverse strand, counting down.
CTTCACTCCCTTTGCCCTGACCGGCAACTGACGTCCCTTTCCCACAGCCTCTCCCTTTTGCCACCCCCAGTTTGTGTCCGCCCCTCCTGTTTCCTCGCCATCCTCAGATTCCTTCTCCGGCCTCACCTCTTCGGGTTTCCCCGCTGACTTCTTTGGCACCCCGCAATTTTCCTCCTCCGTTTAATCCCTGCCCCTTTCTCTGTCTGTCTCTCTCTCGCGCCCTCGTGTTCCTCGCCTTCCGGGCAGGCCGTTGGCTCGGCGTGCCTTGCCCCCGTGGACGTCCCGGCTGTTGACGCCACTTGTTGTGCCGGGCGGAGCGCCCTCTCCCTCTCCCTCCCCCTCCCTCGCCCCTCGGCGCGGCGCGTGCGCGGGGTGGCGGGCATCGATCGCAGTACCCCTTCATGCCGCTGGGGGCGCGCGCCATTCGGAAGGGACCTACCGAAAGTATATTCAGAATGACCGATTCCTGAAAAAAGGGGGAGGAGCAATACTGATGGAACAAGTACCTATTTTTATTATTTATAATGGCTTATTATTAGTAGTAGTATTGTTTATTATTTTTAGTAGTAGTATTGTTTATTATTTTTAGTAGTATTGTTTATTATTGGCATATAGACCATTGCTGACCACGCTACTCGATTAACGTAATTTTTCCAGGATCAGCTTTTCAGCTGTATCCCCTCAGTACAAGGTTGTTACGCCTTGAAGTGTGAATTATGAGATCACAGATACGACCATGTCTACACAGGAATCGAACCTGCAGCCTCCTCGGCGCAAACGACCGCTGCCGAACTGTCTGCGCCACGGAGTCGACTTTATTATTATTGTTGTTGTCGTCGTTGTTATAGTAAAAATATCGGAAAACGACGTTAAACAACCGCACTATTCTGCTCGGCGATACTGTCATACTCTCCGCTGCTCTCCACTCCACTTCAGTGCTTCAGTTGTTCACTTCAACGCATTGCGACGCCCTTCACATCACCGCATCGAACTGCATGACTTCATTCAAATTGCTTAACTTTTAACCAACCAACCAACCAATCGACGTTTCTAAAGTTGCGTACTGAACTAATTGTAATGTTGGGATAAATACCCTAAAATATTCCGTGCAAACGCAGGGAAATGGCTTGCTAGATCAAAAGTACTCGTTCAACATTACTGTTGTCCGGTGGAAGGAAATGAGTGTTTTTGTGAAGCGAGTTTAAATCGACGAGAAGCTGTCTCCAAAAGAACTTTCGTTTTAAAAGTGTAGTAGTTATTTGTGAAATACACATGCACACAATGCAGAGATATAATCATTTTGAACTCGGCAATATTTATGGACTATCCCAACCAATATTTTTATTGTGGTACAAATACTCGAACCTTTATCGAGAACAGATGGTTAATTTAAGGTATAGAAAACTGGCAAATTGCCAACACATGTAGCGGCGAGCGTAGACTTGAACATACTGGCGATTTGGATATCGTCGGTTCGATACCGGATTTTCCGGTGATTTTCTTGATGTGTAGAAATCGGTAATTTTTAATCCAACAGTCGTTTGTTTAGACTAATATTGTACTGACTCCTCTATTTAGTGTTTTGTTACAGCCAAGTATGTAAAAGGAACGACCTGTATGTCATATATTTCATTCATAAAATATTTTTCTTCCGTAGTCATTTCCATGCGAATGTCGGATCTGCCAGTTTGAATACTCGCCATGATCCGCCCCCGATCCACAGGACCGAGATATGAGCCAATCGCCCAATTCATAGATCTGAAAATTGTCTTAAAGCTTCTGAGATCCGCGAAGTAGATACAAGCTGTGAACTCCCAGTGTGACTTGTGGACGCAACAGGCGAAATCATAAAGAAATAAAAGTTAGAAAAGCTAGAAAATAGAAACCAGAATGGCTTTAATGGACTTCGGAATGTTACAAATGTATATGTTAAAAATTGCAATGCAATTATCAAATCTTCATCCATCTTGTATCTTCTTTCAAATGTTTACTGTATTTTATTAACAATGATAAGGTTTAAACATATTTGATAGCTTACGGTTACATACTATTGATAAATGTATATCAAAAACATCGCAATGTTTTGACAACAAATGTTTTATGTTCGTTTTTAAGAAAATCTTCAAGACAAGCTGAAATGGAAGTTACATTCGTTCATTTTTACGTCTCCTAATATTTGGAACTCGACAAATTCCTCATAACAAACGTGATGAACACCCCGGCAACCAAATTTCCCTTCAAAGGTGTCCGTGAGGTCCGGCTGTTGACCAGTAAGCTCAGTCTCATTCCGCCTGGGAAAGTGTGTCCCCAGACCGGAAAGTCAGACGACTACACTACCCGCACCACTTTCGAACTAGAGGCGTTTCGACGGTGAACGAAAAGTCGTGTTGAAACACTTGCGTTCCGCTCCGGGACGGCGCTGGGACAAGCTCTAGGCTCCCGACCGGCAGTAGTAGTGCAGTACATTTTAGCGTAAGTTTGTGAGGGCGAGGATAGGGCAAGGAAGAGGAAGGAAAGATCGCGCGCGGTCCGTGGCCCGTTTGTTAGGGTACTGCTCCGGCATGCGCCTGGTGTTGATCTTAACTATCACAGCCGGGAAGAGCTCTAAGCTCCCCACCGGTCTCCCGCCAAGTGTGGAGTGTGGTGCATGCTAGTGTAAGGGGAGAGGATAGGGCAAGGAAGAAGAAGGAAAGATCGCGCGCGGTCCGCGACCCGTTTGTTAGGGTACTGCTCCGGCATTCGCCTGGTGTTGATCTTAACCATCACAGCCGGGAAGAGCTCTAAGCTCCCCACCGGTCTCCCGCCATGTGTGGAGTGTGGTGCATGCTAGTGTAAGGGGTGAGGATAGTTCAAGGAAGAGAAAGGAAAGATCGCGCGCGGTTCGTGGCCCGTTTGTTAGGGAACTGCTCCGGCATTCGCCTGGTGTTGATCGGTGAAACCACGGAAAACTACCGATCAGAGCAGCCGTCCGCTAGAATTCTTTCTAGAGAGCGGCTGCATTTGATCTAGCTGACAAGCTAGTATCGAAAATCCTGCCACCGTCGGGACTCGTACCTAGTATCTCCCGGTCAGAGGCACTACAGTGACATCAGTTGACGCTCTGGGCCATCTCTTCCTTTGTGAACAGCCGATTTACTTCAAACGCGCGGTTAAATAAATCCAAGTGTAGGACGTCCCGGTCAGAGGCGTGGCTGCTACGGCAGCAACAGTAGTCTCCCAGAGCCGTCTACGTGCATGCAGCTCGTGTTGGGACGAGCCCGGCTGCGGCCGTGTGCGCGCGGCGTCGGCGGCGGCGGCGTCGAGGTCGTGGCCGCTATATCGACGCCCTCCCCTCGCTGCTCGCCTGCCGCCGGTGTGTTGGGCGACCGGGCGACGGGCCGTGAGCAGCAGGCAGTGGAAGTGGGGGGGGTGGGGGGAGGCGAGGATCGGGGTCGGCGCGGGGCCGCTGTCGAGCCTTGACACACATGCGGCGGCGGCGGCGGCGGGTCTGGACCCCGAGGTGCGGGCGCCGGCTGTGTTCGCGCCGCGCCGCTGTGGCGCGACGCACGACGCGCTGCGCCGAATCGCGGCACGACACACGACACGGCAGGGCAGGGCTCGATGCGGTATGGTAGGGCTCGATACGGTATGGTAGGGCTCGATACGGTATGGTAGGGCTCGATACGGTATGGTAGGGCTCGATACGGTATGGTAGGGCTCGATACGGTATGGTAGGGCTCGATACGGTATGGTAGGGCTCGATACGGTATGGTAGGGCTCGATACGGTATGGTAGGGCTCGATACGGTATGGTAGGGCTCGATATGGTATGGTAGGGTAGGGCTCGATACGGTGTGGTAGGGTACGGCTCGATACGGCAAGGCACGGCACGGCACGACACGACACGGCACGGCACGGCAGGGCACTACTCGACACGGCACGGCAGGGCACGGCAGGGCAGGGCAGGGCTCTACACGACACGACACGACACGGCAGGTCACGACACGGTAGGGCAGGGCACGTAGCTACACGCTAGGGTATAGGCGGCTCCTCACATTCGGTATTTGGCGAGTAGCGAGCGTCCCTTCTCCGAATCCCGTCTAGTGTGGACGGGGCGCTTGCTATTTGCTGAGCGACGAATGTTTGGTGTCCGACCTAGACACTGCGTGTCGCTCTTAACGACACGTCAAAAGACGCCAACATTCGTTGAGCACTTCAGCTGCTCGGGATTGGGCGAGCTCTCACTCACGCGAGTGCCGAATGTGTGGAGCCGCCTTATTGCCCGACACGGCAGGGCAAGAGGGCTATACTAGGATTTATTTAACCGTGTTCTCCACGTAAATCAGCTGTTCATGGTTTCATTCAATCGGGAGCTTGAACGTTCCCATAGTGACGTCACTGTAGCGACATATAATTCTGGATTGGATGAAACCGCGACAGCTGATTTACGTCAAGTGCACGACTAAAAATATAGCTAGGGCACGGCAGAGCGGTGGGGCTACACTGTAGGGCAAGGCAGGACGCGGTCCGAAACGGCAAAAATCGGCTGGACTCGGCATAACACGGCAGGACTTGGTGCGACACGTCACGACTCTGCAGGAAATGGTGCGTCATGGCAAGGTACTGCGTGTCACGGCAGGGCACGGTGGGTCAGGACACACGACACGGCACGACACGACACGGCACGACACGGCACGACACGACACGGCACGACACGGCACGACACGGCACGACACGGCACGACGCGGCACGACGCGGCACGACGCGGCACGACGCGGCACGACGCGGCACGACGCGGCACGACGCGGCACGACGCGGCACGACGCGGCACGACGCGGCACGACGCGGCACGTCACGGCACGACACGGCACGACACGGCACGCTTTCACATCTTGCGAACCCACCGTCGTTAAAATAACTCTTCAGAATGTATTATCAAAACGATGTAAGACGAAAAAACAAAATTTCACTGATTATAATGTAGGAATAAGCGCTGTTGTACCTGCAACCCGAACGCATTACGCTGCAACTCAGTTTGCGATTGTGCGAAACTCGGAAGCGATGCGTTTAGGGCAATAAAACCAGTCGTATCTCACACAAGTTATGTGTATATAAGGAGACCTCTTTGGACGCTATATTACATATTTGGCTGGTACCCTCACGTCGTAGCACCGGGTGTCAGTAACAGAGTTCGGATTCCATGTTACAGATATTTTACTATTTAAATACTTCTCTCTGTACGTTAGTTTCTATTGTTCTTTGACGAAAATGAGTAAAATCAAATCAATTCAAAACAGTGAGTTTGTTCCCGAAAATTACTAATAACGACGAAAGGCCGATGCGGCTATTTTCTTATTTTGAAATAAATAAAACATAAACATATTTACATGTAGGGAATGTTGTTACAGGTCAAACTAAATCATACATAAATTAACAAACATTTAAATTTAAAACGCACAATGCTGTTGTAGCACTCTTACTCAAAAAAAGCGTATAGGACTGCTCCAATAGACTACTCGTCACCATTTCCCATGCGCTGTTCGTCTACGTGGCTTAAGGCTTTCTTGATCGGGCTCTCCGCATTTTTTTTCTTTTTTAAAAAATAATATTTATTTTTCCTTTTTTTAAAATTCAATACAAATTTTCTCTACCATTGTCATCAAAGACGAAGCTGCAATTTTGTTCCAGAGAGAGAGAGATATTTATTAGTCATCCTTTAATTCGTTTCTTAGTGGAGATATGCCTGACGGGGACAGGTCTGTCGTCACAATACCATCTGAACACTAGAAGTATGGTATTTCTTGGAGTAGACTCAATGTAATTTCGTGAAGATGGATCCGTTAGTCCTACCGTGTGTGTCATATTTATGGTTCGAAACACTTCCATTCCCTTCCCAAGGGAAACGTAGATATTGAGTATTTTCTCCTCTTATAAGTCATACGACTTCGCCTGCGTTAGGAACCTCGAATTTAGCCTCGACGTCGCGTCGTCTCATCAAGTGATGCCGGTGCCGTAGTCATTACAGTCGACGTCGCGGCCATGCCCATCACCTTCACGGTTGCTGACGGCGCAGCCATCGTCATAGCCATCGTCATTACACCTGCACTTGCGAATACGAGAATGGGATGCTTGATCTGACAGCGCTAATGCTGTGTCGTTATTATGTCATGTTGCTTACACAATCAGCCTTACAGTCGCGGTTATTGAATTTAGTCTTCATCGAAACTGTAGAGATCTCCACATTGCTGTAGCTCCTCGAACCTATTAGCACGTATGGCTTTCGCCGCAACTGTCATGCAAACGTGTTGGTCGATTACCCAAAGTTTGTTAACATCGCTGCCATCCGTAATCACTTTCTGCGATGAAACCGGTGTCCAGGGGGGCAAGCTGGGCGATTGTCCGTGCATTTGCCGTACAACCGCAGAGTAATGATTACTGTTGTACTGTGCACCGAGACCCTCAGATGGCGTGAAAGCACACGCACATACACACGCACACATACACGCACGCGCACGCATGCACTCACACACTGTCGTTTGCAGCAATTGCCAGGGCCATCGCGGGATCTCAGGTGTGAGAATGTTTGGCTTCGGTGGTTTCTCATTGTTTTTTATGTCAGACATGTGGTGATGGGAAAATAATATGAAAGCTACTAACAACTTACGAAAACCACGACGGAAAGCAAGTGGGTTAATAATTATTGTTAAATCCTCTGAATAGGGTAGTTTTCTCTCGTACCCCAACAGGAACAGTGGTGACATTAGCATGATTTGAACAGCAGAACTTCTAGGGTGAGAGCCAGTTCTTCCGGTAGCGATTAATTATTTATCAATTACTCCTCAAAATGCCCGGTGAAGTATGTTACATTTCATACCACCTGATTCCTAAAAAAAATTACTTCGTATTGAATAAAACAGAAAGTGCGCTCACCGTAAGTTCTCCAATAACTTTAAAAAAAACTATGCCCGCGCACGTTTTTCCATAAGAGTTTGTTCTAATTTCACATTCTTTTATTACAAAATGAGGCAGGTAAAGGCCCATTTCTTTTTTACTATCTTGAAGAATAGAGATTCAGCTTTCATTTTAAGTATTTTTTGTGGGTACTTCACCGTGGTCGACCTAACGAACATACCTGAAGCCTAGGTAGGGCATCTGATTTATTTAGTCGTGCCCTTGACGTAAATCAGCTGATGCGGTTTCATCCAATCGGGAGCTTATATGGGGGCTACAGTGACGTCACTATGGAGACGTTGAAGCTCCCGATTGGATGAAACCGTGCACAGCTGATTTACGTGAAGTGCACTGTTAAATAAATCTTAGTATAACACCACCAGGGGGCTTCTTCCCAATTAAAGGCTGAGCAGGGCCACTCCACCAGCTGGCGGCTACCAGCTTTCCAGGCTGGCAGGAGAGAGGAGATGGAGCGTTACTTGCAAAACGCCAGGGAGGGGAAACCCCTTCTCAATTATTATTAGATTTATTAATAATTCTGCAATTAAGTGTGAGAACTTGGTGGCAGAATACACTAACTTAACATTACAGAACTTAACAACTATACAAACTCTACGAACGTTACAAATCTCATGAACATTTCACCGTGCAATCTTTCATAGAACTCCACTTCACCAAACTTCACTTCACCACACTTCACCGCACTGCGATACAGCGAGCTGTAATGTCTTTCTTACTCACTCGTTTCTCTCAGTTGCACGTCACTGCACTTCACGCCACTGCACTGCACGTAATAATAGTAAAAATAATAATAATAATAATGCTAATAATGATAATAACATTAATGATAATAACAATAATAATAACAATAATAACAATAATAATAACAATAATAATAACAATAATAATAATAATACTTAATTACAAAGAAGACATAGGTAATTGCACTGAATTTTATTAAATATATTTATAACATAATTTTATTATTTATATTTATAACATATCCACATTCAAGAAACTAATTTACTTTTAAATTTGCTCAGGCTTTGAGGAAAGGGATCGAAGATTGTCACAGGCAAACTGTTCCAGTCCCTAATAGTGCGATTCGCGAATGAATATTTCCCAACGAGTATCGGGCATTGCCACGTGGAAGCCGCGAGTCCATCTGGCTTCCGGCGAGGTCCGGGCGTCTCGGAGGCCCCAACCTGTGAACTCACTGGAGATGGCAGAAAAACAAAATCGATTTTTTTAGAACGTCAATATTTTCAAGCACAAACATCGATATATTAACGTCTTATGTTTTTCTTTCGATGTTTTCGCCTCGTCGATGTATTTGCGCAGACACATCAACGTTTTTCAAAACAAAATGTCTCATGATATAAATGAAATTTCCAACAACTTTCTTTTTGATTCCTCGCAGTTGACGGCTACTGACAACTGTCATTGTTGTAGATCTCCGAGCGGTACGATACCGTTTGCTATTGGCAACTTTTCTCCTGTGTTGTTACTTTCTTAGATTGTTTTGCACGTGGTAATGTCGTTAACTGCATTTTGAACCTTGACTACATAGAACATCTATTAGAAAATGAAGATATGGTCACATTTAAGAAAGAATATACTTTAATGTTCACGTGTTATATATCATACTAGCGGACCCGACAGACTTCGTTCTGTCCAAAAGATTTGTACTGTGACAGTTTTTTGTTCCTACATATTTTATAGTCTGGGCAAAAAATCTCCTGAACAGAACCGTCACCCTGGTGATAGGGCGTTGTGAATAAGAAATATAATTAAATAAAACATATATAAGCATTTAAAAGTAAGTAATCGCTTTATTGTTAATCATGTGAATCATAATTATTAACAAAAAACAGTTTTATTTTCATTGTAGTGCTTTGTGATATACAATGTTTTTTGTTTGATTACCTGGCGCATAGATAAACAAATCTGATGGTTTTCCAACACGGGAACAGGCAACATACAATTGACCATGTGAGAAACATGGGTTTTCCAGATTAATACCACAAACACTTAATGATTGCCCCTGGGACTTGTTTATGGTCATAGCAAAAGCAAGCCGAACTGGAAACTGTAGTCGTTTAAAGTTAAACGGCACATCAGTCGGAATCATTGGGATGCGCGGTATGAGAACGTCTTCTCCTTTATACTTTCCTTTCAGTATAGTTGCTTCTATCACCTTGTTTAGTAATTTTTTTATCGCTAACCGTGTGCCGTTGCAAAGACGTGGTTGGTTGATATTTCGCAACATTATAACTACCGATCCAACCTTTAATTGAAGATTGTGAGGTGGCAATCCTGGTAAATCCAGCGAGTTTAAAAATTCCGGTGGATAGTTCACTACATCATCTTGGTTAGTAGCCAAATCAACTGATTTATATATCCTCGATTTGCCTGTAATTTGTTCTTGAATTTTTAAATTTAATTCATTTACATCTATGTTTTTTGCAGCCAATATAGCTCGTTCGCTCAACCAATCATGGTTTCTGTAATTTTGAGAAACATCTGGAAACACCTTCTGAATAAGTTCATCTTTTGATCGAGTTAACTGACAAAAACTTTGAGGAAAGTTAGTGCAGCCTGTCAACATGTGTATAGGAAATTTGCCATTACCAATGTCAATGAGTTGTTTAGAGAATATGTTTCCAGATTGGTCATTTTGCAACTCGACACGCATATTCTTGCTTAAATAAAGTACTCTGACATGTTTCCACAAATTGGAGGACTTTAGACATGCATTGAGTTCATCAGCTGGTGTTGATCGTGGAATCACTGGCAATGTTTGACGAAAATCTCCTGCTAATAAAATCATTGCACCACCAAATTGGTTATGATTGCTCCGTAGATCTTTTAAGGTTCTGTCTAAAGCCTCCAAAGATTTTTTATGTGCCATCGTGCATTCATCCCAAACAATTAATTTACATTGCTGCAAGACCTTTGCCATTGCAGAGTTCTTCGAAATGTTGCAGGTCGGAGTTTCATTGCTTTGCATATTTAATGGCAATTTTAATGCTGAATGTGCTGTTCGACCACCTTCAAGCAAAGTTGCTGCGATTCCCGACGAAGCGAGTGCAAGTGCAATTTTATTTTGTGAGCGAATCGTTGCTAATATTAATGAAATCAAAAAAGTTTTTCCTGTACCACCAGGTGCATCTAAGAAGTAAATCCCTCCAGTTTCATCATTTGTTACTTTCATAAGAGTATCAAATACATACTTCTGTTGTTCATTCAACAATGGAAGATTTGTTTGAATTAATTCTTTCAAAGTGTTAAGGTCATACAGTTTTTCTCGATTCAACTCTTGGTTAAAAGCATCATGCATTGGACGATTGGGCGCGGCCAGGCCTAATTGAATTAATAGTTTGTTTGACATCATCAAGCACATGTCCTCAATTGAAATCAATGCTTCATTGTATATTTCTTCACTGATTTGTATATTTGGATTTCCCATTCTATTTCGTATTTGATACAAAATATCATCACACATATAATCTTTGTACTTGATCCACAAATCAAGTGGGTTTGATGGGAAGCATGTAGATATGATTATAGAAAACAATGTTCGTATTTGATGAGCGTTTGATGATATTACAGCATCATTGAGAGTTTGATCCCAATGAGCGTCATTTTCTAGCAATTGCAAACGTTGACAGGCTTCTCTGTAAGATCCACACAATTCACCATCAACAGTTCGTAAATGTTGGAATGATGTTGGGCCACGTACGTTGACTAATAGCAGTCGTAAATAAAATAAATAAGCAATGTGGGGTATAAATTTATGGATTGTCAGTGATCAAACTTAAATAATATTTGTTCTTTAAAATTATATCTGTCTCCTAATTAGTTGTAACTAATATCTATCATCAAATATATTGGGTTTCAAAATAATAAAAGTGTCGCTAAAACTGAATCACCAAATAATATGGGGACTAAGTGATGATTATGATCTTAATGATTAAGTCATTGAAAATTAGTGACACATCTTAACTTAGGTGACAGAACATAAAATAATTATGTTTAACTGCTATAATACATACCTTGAAAGTTGGCATAAAATTTTCCCGAACTACGTTTGTTGACCCAAAGGAAGTCATTTGAAAGCAATTGTTATATTGTTGGATATTTGTCAAAAAGTGTATGGAATCTGTTCCTATTCCTGAAACCAATGTGTACAATGGCTCTGGTGGTGGTTCCAATGGTATCAATTTCACTTTACCATTTGCGCAACACAATCCATTAGCTTCGTTTTTAAATTTCAATGCCTTACAATATGAGCAAACCGAGTTCATAGAACCAATAACAACACATTGGTAGTTACTGTAGTCAATTGACACATCGTAACTGAAAGCAGCTCGATTCAAACTTGCGCGATTATTAGTTGAATGTAGCGCTCGCGCTTCACGCGTTCGTGATGCCCGAATTCTTTCACGTTCATTTCGGTCGTCACGTTCTTGTGCAGCATGATTAGATCGGTAATTAGCTTGCTTTGTAGCATTTCGGGTTCTTCTACCTAAATTGCTTCGTCTAATAGGAGGCATATCTATATTATTGTAACGTTTCTCCGTGGTGAATTAAAACCAACGAAATATTATACTCACTACTCACTTCTACTCTCTTCTGCTAACTCCTCTCTAACTCGCTACTGCTGACTGACTCGCGGCCGCCGGCAGCGGGAAGGGAAGGGGCGGCGGCAGATAACGCAATCCACGCGCAGCGACCTCGGCAGGTCGGGGGGAAGGGAAGGGGCGGCGGCAGATGACGCACCGGCTCTTATCTATCGCTTGCTGACGGATGGCAAGCCGCGGTGCTTCGGAGCTCCGGCCTACGCAATCAGGCAGGGATGTGTTGATGGAGTACGGTCTCGCGGCAGGAAGAGCGAACGTGGGCTCCTCTGATATTTCTTGTTTAAGGGCTGTTTTGAGGGTTTTCCCGGCAATTATTCGAATTTTTCTCGACGTAAAAACCATCCTTGGACTTCAACGAACATTTTAAAAAAAGAATTGCCCAAATTGGTCCAGGCGTTGTTGAGTTATGCGGTTACCAACACATTTTGCGATTCATTTTTATATTATAGATTAAAACCAGGACATTTTACTTTGATTTATGAATGGAAGGGAATAAATGGGAAAATAGATAAACACAGTGTCCTTTTATTTTGCATTTCCTTCTTTACATTCGATAAACATTGACATACTTCTTTTAGGTAACCATAAAATAAAATATAACTCATTTAATTAAGTACTATATTTAAAAAAGGAAACAGGATGGGAAAATACAATCGTTTCATCATATTTAAAACATCGATGTTTCCATCGACATCGGAAACATGGATGTGTCGATGGTTTGCTAAAATTTACCGTGAGTAGTCCTCGCTGAGCACACTGCGAACTACCGAAGTATTCTCGTGTTGAGAGCAGCGGGCGGTTTGAATTTCGCGCGCGCGTCCTGCGTCGCCGCCTCTTCGCTCGGGATGCGCAGAACAGTGCGCGTTGGGTTGCCCCCATCTGCGCACACTGGGGCCACAACCCAGTCTTATACGATGTATTCTTACTCAACCCATGTGTCTTATACAATCATTTTTTCATCGTTTTTTACACAAAAGAGACAGACGAGAATGGATGTAATTTGTACGGGGGAAAATTTCTCTTATTTCATTTTTCGATACAAATTTCATCCAGTTTGACTACCTCGCACCTGGCCTCACTTATCGCAACTTTCTCTGGTTTGTTTTGCGTGTGGTGGGATTTGTTAATTTTGTACAGTTCCGAAAGCGTTCTGATGTGTTGAATTGTAATGTGAAGTGATTATGTAGTGAGAAATAAAATTATGTACTGTGTTCTAATGTCGCGTACCGTGCTCAGTCCTAATATAACACAACTTAATTTCTTCCCATAGATGCGATGTTCAAATGTTTGAACTTCAGTGATTTTTGCGGCGTCCGGAGGAAGTATTTTCATGACAAAGGCAGAAATGACCGTGTAAAACGCTGGAATCACTATCATCCACTTTCGGCCCCGAAACATACTGCGAAGAAACGAACGTCCTTTTTCCATCCATTTGCTGTACAGAAAAATGATGTTTTTAGAATGAAAAAAATGAACGTGTAAAACAGGCTTAAGTTTGTATAAAACGGCGTATTCAGTTGTTTGTCAGGTGGCTGGTTATGATTCCGCAGTAGAAATTTCGATAAAACTAATTGGCGTGTCCTGTATACCGTAATAGTCGTATATTACAAAATTGATTTTGAAAAATATACATTTTGGAAGCTTCGTATTAGACAAGAAACTTAATTATTAAGTTAACACTAATTAATGCATTATAAGATATAATATTTTTTTCTTAATACGCATTGGCAACTTTCTAGAGATATCAGAATTTGACGCCTCTGACTGGATAACAAATCCGTCACCAATCAGCCGGGAGCTATCAAGTAGAGAAATATTATTCGCACAAAAACAGCTGTATGCTTAAGTACCTAAATAATTACGTGTTTTGAGTTTTGGCCAACTTTTAATTTTATATATATACACATATATATATATATATATATATATATATATATATATATATATATATGGATATTATAATATATTATTAGTAGGTATATATTATGAGATTATATATTAGGTATAAGGGAACCTATTTTGGGTGGTCAAAATAACCTAAATTTTTTTTTGTCGCATTAACATCTAGGTCATTAGCTACCACTGTTGCGTTTAACGGTATGGTAACTGTGAAAATGACACGATATGGCGATGATAATGGGTGAAATGTCCAACACAAACACAACCATTCCCGAGGCGGGACTCGAACCAGTACGGCACTACTGCTTTAACGATCTCGATCATCCGGACCGGCAATCATTAACTCTTTTTTTTTTTTTTTTTTTGTTTCGAATCGTTCCGTGTGTGCTTGGCCCAGTGCGCTGCGCTGCGGCGTTGCGGGGGCCGGGCCGGGCCTGGGGGGGGGGGGGGGGGGGGGGGGCGAGCGGCGTGATCCGGGTCACCCGGCGGCGGCGGCGCCCGGCGCGGGGCGTCGCGGTGATCAATCGCGTGCCGTCCGCCCGGCCCGTTACCCGCTCCCGCTCTTCTTTCACGCGCTCGCCCTCGTTTTGAGCGCTCGCTCGCACTCGTTTTGAGCGCTCGCTCGCACTCGTTTTGAGCGCTCGCTCGCCCTCGCTCGCCCTCGCTCGCCCTCGCTCGCCCTCGCTCGCCCTCGCTCGCGGCGGCTCGCTCGCCCTCGCTCGCCCTCGCTCGCGGCGGCTCGCTCGCCCTCGCTCGCCCTCGCTCGCCCTCGCTCGCCCTCGTTTTGGGCGGCTCGCTCAGAAACGGAGGCCCTCCCGAGGGAGGCGTGCAAATAATACAATATGTGATCGGAAGTATCTGGACACGTGGCTGAATATGACTTAGCAGTTTATTTCGCCCTCTATTGGCAGAGCTGGAATTCAATATGGCGTTGGCCCACCCTTACCCTTACACTCTCGCAGACATACTTGCAATAAGGCGTTGGAAGGTTTCTTGGGGAATGGCAGCCCATTCTTCAGGAGTGCTGCACTGAGGAGAGGTATGCGGACACGTGGCTCAAAATGACTTACCCAGTTCGTGGCGCCCTCCGTGGGTAGTGCTGGAATTCAGTAGGGTGTTGGCTCACCCTCACCCTTACCCTTACACTCTCCTCTCAATCAGGTGCTGGAAGATATCTTGGGAAATGGCAGCCAATTTTTAACGGAGTGATGCACTGAGGTGATGTATAGATGTACACTATGTGATGAAAAGTATCTGGACATGTGGCCGATAATGACTTACCAGTTCGTGGCACCGTCCATCCGTCATACTGGAATACAGTAGGTTGTTGGCCCACCTCAAAACTTACTCTCGCAGGCATACTTTCAATCAGGTGCTGGAAGGTTTCTTGGGGAATGGCAGCCCATTCTTCACGGAGAGCTGCACTGAGGAGGTGTATCGAGGTCAGTGACGCCTCGCTCGAAGTCGGCGTTCCAAAACATCAAAAAGTGTTCTATAGGATTAAAGTCAGGACTCTGCGCAGGCCAGTCCATTACTGGTGTGTTATTGTCTTGTAACCACTCCGCCACATCCCATGCAGTATAAACAGGTGCTCGATCGTGTTGAAACTGCAATCGCCATCCTCTAATTGCTCGAACAATGGGAAGCAAGAAGGTGTTTAAATCGTCCACCTAGCCCTGTGACGTGATAGTGCCACCCAAATCAACAAGGGGTGCAAACCCCTTTCATGAAAAACTTGACCACATTATAACACCATTTTGGACCACTCTGGATACTTTTAATCACATAGTGTACATCGTCCGCTTTGACTTGTTAGAGTTTCTGCAAGACGGGAAATCCTTTGTCGTAGAACGTAAACATTATCGTCAACAGGAAATAATGTATCTTCAGAAAAATGAGTACTATGTAATGTAAAATTCCTGTGACTCTTATCAGCGCCATTGTCAAATCGGCGTTTTCGCGATAAATAAAGTTTCTTTTAAAGAACAGTTCGTAAGCTGAGTTCACCTGAACGTAAGCGAGAAGCCTCGATTTGGACAATAGCATATCCGACAAAATGCGTTGTTCATCTGAAATGGTTTTGATCAATTTTTTAGATTATTTTTCTTCGGTCTTAGAGCATTTTCAAAGCGTTTTAAGAGCATTTTGATGATAATTTTTTGTTTTAGATCATCAAAATCTGCTGATCACCATTCTTCGATCTTGGATCTGTGTCAGTAGCAGAGTCTTTAGTACTCGCTTGTACTCGTTTTACCTCATGGTCTCTTCTACGATGTATAGGTACCCTGTATACCCTTCACTGAGATCATAAACCACACCATGACACTAACCGGGTGTGTAACCCGGTTTAGTACCCACTAGGTAGTCTGGATGGAACTGTTTGTAGGACTCCATCAGACAAATGAACTTCATTCCACCAAAATCTGAAACGTTGATTCGTCAAAGAAGAACACCTGTAGAATATTGCCAAAACATAATTGACGAAATGCGCTAGTACTCGTACTTATATATAAAAAGGTTGTGTTACTCGACTCCAGTCACCAACATATTTCGGTGTCTGGAACCACTGAACAGTCACCAACAGTCGGTTCGGTCAAACACCCATTACAGTGGTTTCTTTTTCATGGCCTTGGAGATTCCTTTTTTGGATAGAGCGTCAACCCATCTTATTCTTTTCGACTAACAGTCTCCGGCCTATCCGTTTGCGAACTGTTAGTCACTCGGCGTTTATCTTTATAGTCAGACGGGCAGCACGCTCTGGATACAAAAACGTATGAAGTATGAAATAATATGCAGGTAATTGAAAGTTGAGTTAAATATAATTGTAAAAACAAGTAAGAGAAATCAACATAACAAATGAAAAAAAGACAAAAGGGGGGGGATGAATCTGTTGCAAGAAATTAATGAAATAAAAAATGTACATTTTTAGTAATAAGAACGTGGAGTGCAAGTTGAGCCGTTCTTTACCTGCTGTTCGGAAGCCAGCAACCTTTTCGTATCCATGTTCTTTTCTTGTGCTTCTCCATTTTCGTCTGTGTTTCATTTTCTTTCTTGTCCCCTTGTTTTTCATTTTAGTCTCGTGCTCAACAGGAATAATGTAGTTACTAAGAAAAGTCAATGCACCCGTGTGAATGTGTGTGTGTGGGGGGGGGAGAGGGTGCTAATTACCATACAATGCAAATTGCTCTTGCAGAGAATTAGGATGACGTCATGGTATTCAGGAATCAACTCTGTACGTGGTCGCTATGCTCGTCCATAGAAGCACAAGAAATCATTTTAAACCGATAGACGAAGTAGTAAAGATTTTATTATTAATAGTGTTACATGAATAATGCAATAATGCATTTTTTCTATTTGAGTGAGTGGTACTTACTCGTAATATCTATTAATCTCACAGGCCTGAATGGAATCAAGTTAGGGAGTTAGTTGTTTATGTGACTACCGGTATGCAATAATGGGGTGAGGCTTATATTAGGTCGGATATCTAAATATCTCTATTCAGATATTCAATTTAAAAATATTATATTTCTTTAAAATAACTTCCGAAACAAATGAACGAGTAGAAAATGAGCAGAATCTCCGAAAACTCTCTCGAATACAGATCCGAGCAATACACTATTTTACCTCTTAATCTCCGAAGAGGCTAGTGAGAAATATAATAGAGTTTGTGTGTGTGGGAGATATGTTTCCTTCTTTCATTTTCCCAAACTTAACGCAGCACGTCGCTCGCTGTTGTCTGTTGCGCACAAAAATGGCGGCCGTGGAAGCGACAGTGTCGCTCCATGCGGTCGGCCGGCGAAGGACATGCCGGCAGCGCTCGGCCTTCTTTCAAAACTCCTTCCCGGTCAGCGATGTAATTAGGTAATTGAATGCTGTTTCTTTTCCTTCACAGCAGCCTACAAACGAAAGTCATTAAGAGCACAAGCCTTTCAAATTAAGTAATAGGTCTTGCGAGAATTGAATCGACCTAGGCGAAGGTGTTAAAATAATGTTCTTGGATTGCGATCAATTTTGTGCGTAAAAATGACAGCCTTTTCTTTGACGCGGCGACCAGTTGACCATGTGACTATTGAGGTCAGTTGATCAAATTGTAGAGAATTGTACAATAGCAGGGAAATATTGCAGTGAAGGAAGTGAAGCGAAACGTATTTCTTACCGGGGGGATTCAAAGTGAGAGAATCAACGTTTAAAGAATCTAACAATAATACACTGCAATACATTTTAGAATAAGTCTTCAATTTTGTTTCCAGCCCGCCTCATAACCAACCCTACGACCCTATCCTACCACATCGCCCCGCCTCACAACCAACTGCAGCCCGTTCCATCCCACTCCACCCAAAAAAAAAAACATTCCCACCCCACCCCATCCCATCCCTCTCCACCCCTTCCCACCCCATACCCCGCCTCACCCCTCCTCCCCCACCTCACCCCACACCACACCACCCCTCTCCACCCTCCCCACCCCACCCCATACCTCGCCTCACCCCTACCCACCCCATACCCCGCCTCACCCCTACCCACCCGATACCCCTCCTCGCCCCTGCTCGCCCCATACTCCGCCTCACCCCTCCCCGCCCCATACCCCGCCTCACCCCACTCCACCCCTTCACCCACAACTCGATTCCCACCATCTACCCATTCACTCATTTACCACTCTCCCTATCCACCCGTCTCCATCTACTCCTCTATACCCTCCTTCCTTCCCCCTTCCCTCTTTCTCTTCCTTCCCCTCGCATCGCAGTTTCTATTTTCGCGCTCACCCCCACCCCGCGATCGCTCACTTTCCACCGGGCGAAACTGGTTCACGGCAGACTTTTTTCAGAAATTTTCCGCTTTCGCTGCCTCGCAAATCGCCTTCTACCACATTATCATCATGCAGCAGCATCATTTCACCTGTCAGTTCTCCGTCTCTCTCCCGTACTGTCCTTGATTAAACCATACGCGTGCCTGCGTGCTGATGGAAACTTATTCGCGTGGGTTGGGTACTCCAAAGCGTTTAAGCGTAGCTTGTTTAAGCGAAGCGTCGGAACGGTGACTAGTGCAGTCGCGTGCGAAAGTCGGGCGGTGGAGAGCGACCGACCTCTTTGGACGCCTCTCTCCCGCACTCTTTCCCTCTCGCTCCCTCGCCCCCTCACTCTCTCTCTCTCTCTCTCTCTCTCTCTCTCACTCTCACCTCCCCGCCTCATAACCAACGCCACCCCGTTTCACCTGACCTTACCCCACCCTACCCCACCCCACCCGACCCTACCCCACCCCACCCGACTCTACCCCACCCCACCCGACCCTACCCCACCCCACCCGACTCTACCCCACCCCACCCGACTCTACCCCACCCCACCCGACCCTACCCCACCCCACCCGACTCTACCCCACCCCACCCGACCCTACCCCACCCCACCCCACCCCACCCGACTCTACCCCACCCCACCCGACCCCACCCGACCCGAACCTACCGCACCCTACCCGACCCTATCTGACACTACCCGACCCCCACACTATCCCAGCCCACTCCGCCTCACCCCACCCAACCCCACGCTAACCCAGCCCTCAGGCCTCCCCGCCCCACCCACCTGACACCACCCACCCACTCACTTTCTTTCTCTCTCTCTCTCTCTCTCTCTCTCTGTCTCAGACACACTTTCTCGTTCTGCGTGCAGAGCAGAGGTTCAAGAACGACGATCGGCGCGAGCGGAAGGTGGAACAATGTGTTTATACAGTGATCTCTAGAATGAGCGTCGCTCTCGTCTTCTCTATTAGTCCTGTGTTGTTTGGTTCATTTTTTGCAAAGACAGTTTCGAATCACCAACAATTTATTTCATAACTTGTCGGTTCATACTTGGGATCTTTCTCGGAAGCTACAATTGGGTTCAAGAATGCAAGAAATCTAGTAGGATCTAAATATCGCTTAAAATTGTAGTTTCAATTATAGTTTGTTTCGATCCTTTGACTTCTTATATTTTTATTTGGAGTAGTCATTTTAATAGGTTGTAAACTTTACTTTTTTGTTACACTCCTGGATAGTTGTAGGTTTCAAAAAGATAAAGCTTGAATTAAAATCTTACGAAATGAATTGATGGTGATTCCAAACGGTCTGTGAAGAATAAGGTTAATCTATAATCCTTTAAAAGCTACATAATAGAATTAAAGATGTATATTTTGAAATCTTCCTTGTTTATTCCTAAAACGTACTGCATACGAAACATTTCAACCTTGATAAGAATAAAGATTATGATGGCCGTTCAGAATCACATATTCAATACGAAATGCACAGTGCAGCATAAAACTACGCTTCTCGATTGAATACTTAGAGTGACCGCTTTTGCGAGGGTCAAGGTTTGAAAACAAGGTAAGAATGGGTCATCGATAATTCAAACTATTTGGGGTCACGTACTAAAATGACACACGGCGGGCCTCAGTTTTCTCCGCGGAAGAGAGAATTTGAATAAAGAATTTAAATACTTTATGACTCATAATTTTAGCTACAGTCCAAAGGTATTGTTATTGCATCTGAAAATATCTGGCAAACACAGCCTATATTCGAAGTTTCAGAACAGTAACAAATAAACTTGAATTGTTGAATGAATGAAATTTTGAAGGAATAAAGTACCATCGAAATAAAAAACTAAAAAAAAGAATGTTCAAATTATAATTTTTTTTAAGACCAAAGTGACCAAGACTGAAGAATAATCAAATTAGTTTTCGTCTATAAATGAAGTCATAAATTATATATTCACGCAATAAAAATGTGTTAACTGTCTTGAACATGTTTGACTTTACGGTCATTTAAATCTCAATTACAATTAATAAAGGTCACCGCCGTTAAATTAAATCTCCGTTCCTCCTTGAACAATAATGTGGTAACTAATATACTACTAACCTACAATACTAATACAGTTTTCAAAACATCGATGTTTAAAAACATAGTTGGTTTTCGAGCAAAGTTTTAATAACGATTATTTAATTTTAAATATCGGGGTCTGGAAAAACGTCGGGTGTCTGGAAAAACTTGTCGCATCACCCTACTGGGTTCGCGTATCGCTTTCGTGTAATGCTGTAGATTATCGCCGCGTGTTTCGCGCGTGTCGGCGCACTGTGCGGCGGCGGTGGGGGCGGTGCGGCGTCGGCGTCGGCGGCTTGGTTCGCGAAGTGGGTCGTGACCCAGTCCGCCCGCATCTCTCTCCGCCCACGCCCCCTCCCCGCCCCTCCTCCCCGCCGCTCACGTGATGCGAGGATCACCCGGGGTTCGCCTTCACTTCGCACGGCCGTCGGCCGCTTTGCGAGCGCGTTCGTTTGTCATTAGCGCTGGTCACTTCGCACGCGCCGTCCGTGCCGCCATCTTGTTTACGGAGATATTGCTATGCTAATACTTGGAGTATTGTGTACTCCTATACACGGGGATCGATGATGTGGTGTCATCCGATACTAAAACATGCTTTTCATAAATGGCCTCTACAATTTGAATACAAATAAACTGATATCTTATACTTCTTAACGTCATTATGCCGTTAAAAGACGCTGTTGAAGTTTATAAACAGAGGCAAAACCCAACCTAGCGTGTTATGTATATTATTGACCGTGTATCTTTAATACTTTTCGTAAAACCGTCACCTTATTAGTATAAAATCATACGATCAATATATACTACTTATTTAAATAGAAGTACTCATACGTCAACTTTAGCTACAACGTATTTGTTTCGATTGTTCTTAACGGACCACTGACTGGTAAACACTTAACGGACGCGTGAAGGCCTGTGTGACATGCGCGATGTATTGATGCGCGATAAGTAATGAGCGTCGTAGATTAACACTGTATCGCCCCAACTGTTTGTGTACCATTTCACGTAAAAGGAGTACAGTGTTTTTATACGTCGTTATTTAATGTGCGTCAACGCAACGCTCGTGTGCCAGGGGCCATAAGAGTGGGTTTTCATTCGTTTTTCGTTTGCGTTTAGCCGGAACTAGAACAGTTCTTTGTTTCTCAGTTATTTCGTCTCCGTTGAGGTTTTATAAGTACTTCTAGAAAAAAATTTTCGCCTAGGAAAGAAATGATCATTCATTATTTTAGTTATTGATTTGTCGTAAAAATGACTGTAAAAGCTGTGTTTGACGTATGGGGGGGGGGAATACTTTTTCTGGGCAATCATTTCGTCCTTGGAATACGCATTCTCAACAATGAACAATAGCAATAACAATACTGGCTCGCCCAGGATTTTCCTTGGCGTATGGCGTCCAACCGACTTGATGTTTTCTTAAAATGAATTTGCATTATTGTTGAATATAACAGGTATATTTATTTGTTCAATTGTTTAATATTTATTACGTTTACGATTGAGGAGCGTTTATTCAAAACCCGATAAATGCAAAAGAAATTCAGTTTACAATAATCTACTTTGTTTAGGCATATTTTGGGCTGTGTCGGCATCCCTCAAATCGTGTTTTATCAAAACTCGACAAATTCTATAGAAAACTTATCCTTTAAGAATTCCAAATTACATCATTTAGCAAAAACTGATATAAATGCATTCTCAATATTTTAAGAAAAACTATCGTTTTACGAAAACTATCGTTTGTATCTATTACGTTTTGATGAAACGCTCAATTGATATATTGAATTACTTTCGTTAGTATAGAAAACTAGGAAAAGCTATATTTTTGAATATGTATCGTTGTCTTTTGGGAGGGGGTTGTAGCCTCATGGGAAGCCGCCCTCTCTTGGATGCGTCATTTAACAAATCCATACTGATCGCGGCAAACAGAACGGATATTGTTATCTTGGATTTGGAGGGGAAGTAGTCACTACCTGTAGATGTTGTTGTGACTTTTGATCAGAACGTCGTAACCAAGAAGGCGGAGAAACCTTTTAATTTCAATAGTGTGGGAAGCGATTTCAACCTGGTCTGAGTGTAAAAGCATAGATCGTACCATACACAGGAGCTCTGGGTTTGTTCCGCCATATCTATATATGAGCTTGCTTCAACTCAGATGTCATTCAAACGATTGAGATGTTCAAGACATCGCAACAACCCTCATATTCCACAAACTATCGTTTAGGTACCCTCTGCCGCTGAAAACCCTTGAAGTTAACCGACAAATGTCACCAATGCTATTCACTCAATCTGCACCCATGTTGTTAACTCTGCCATCCATCAGGCTCCATAATACGATTGGAAATACCGAATTTTGCTCGCTATTAATTGTAACTAAAAATTCTGAATTTCTCGTGGGATTAAACACAATTAAAATGGACCCACTTGATTTTATTCGCTAAAAAATAATTCGGTATTTAACCCGCTCAACAATCTCCATTTATAATTAGATGGGGGTACTGGATGAGCACATTGCTTAGTAGAATCACGAATAGACTGTCACGGGAGGAGAGAGAATGGGTGCATTTCAACTGGAAATTTAAATATAACCAGCGTATTCGCTTTTGTTGAATATTATTGTGAACGTAGAGAATTTTTTTTTATTTGAAACACAATAGATGACGCAACAACTGGAATAATTTTTTACGTTTAGTTAGAAATGTATTAAATTGACTTAATGGAAATTGCGTACGTTTGTGTTAGTCACAACGAATGTATAGTGACTAGCCAAATCATCACACTCAAGATCAAATATTCATTATTTTTGCAGTTTTATGGTTTAATTGAAGCAATATTTTAACTATTAACGATTGTTTTTTAAATTTTATTTTAATGTAAGTGAACACATTGTTTCATTAAGAGATATTAAAATCGTATGTTGTTACCGAATCAGACATTAATCTCCGCTACGAAATAAGCTTCTCTGAACGCCATTGTCCGAAGTAATCTGACAATGTGTCCCGACGTAGGACGATATTAAATCAACGCTTAATCTTCACCACTTTTCCGTCTAGGAACTTAAAATACAAATGTCATCCACGATGTTCCTGACCGCTTAACATAGTTGCCGCTGAAAAAAAGGGGTCGTATTAAATGTCTCATTAAAAACCAATCGGTTCCTTGCAAAAATGACCCTTTATGGCGGGGACTGCTTACTAAATTAAATAAATAAAATGTTTGTGGCGAGGTTTAGGGTATTGTCTCATTAAGTAACAATCGGTTCCACGCAAAAATGACCGTTTATGGTGAGACTGATGGCTAAATTAAATAAATAAAATAACTGTGGCGAGGCTTACGGCATTGGGACTACCTTTCCGCGATTACTCGATGTGCGCGACGCGTACTTCTCTTGCCGTTGGGCAGTGGTGGGCGTGTCGCAGCGAGGGCGCGTTGCGAGCCCGCGCTTGACCTTTGACTCGCTCTGCCGTCGCCCACGTTCGCACTTCGCCCGCCCCCGCGTCGCCCGCCCTCGCAGCCGCGCGTCGCCCTTTCCGCCAACGCCGCCGGCCTGTTCGCCGCCCACGCCGGTCCGTGCCACCGGCTGAGATGGTTCTGGGGCAGCATTGTCAGCTGCACTCGGTTGAAGAGGTTCTTACTGTGGTTAGAGTCTCTACGGTGGCAGGATTTTCGACACGTGCTACGTAGCTAGGTCCAATTCTGTCGGTCTGTCTGGAGGAGAATTCTAACGGCTAGCGGGTCTGATATGTAGTTTTCCGTGGTTTCTCCGATCAGCACCAGGCGAACGCCGGAGCAGTAATCCATAAATGGGCCTCGGACCTCACGCGATCTTCGATCCCTTCTTATTCTTGTCTCCTCTTAACACACAGTCGCACACTACCTCACACTCACACTCACACACACACACACACACACACACACACACACAAACACTTACAATTCCAATATACTGCCACATATGTTAAGGAAGTTAAGAGATTGTCCTGGTTCGAGTGACTCCTCACTGAGGAAAATACCTGGAGGAGAAAACCCCTCAAGCCGAGGTGTAGCTCGGCGCAACATCGCACGTTCCAATAGGGGTAGAATACCACTATCTCGATTCATGCACTACTTTTAAGGGAAAATGACCACAATAGTGGACACGCCCAGAATCTCTAAAAAATCGACGAATATTAAGTTATTATACAACTTGTACAGTACTTGTATAGAACGTGTATTGTACGTGTGTGATTCGCTTTGATAAACGTAACTCTCTCTCTCCCGTACGCGCGCTCGCTCGCTCGCTCGCACGCGCGCGCGCGCACACACACACACACACACACACACACACACACACACTCAACACATACAACCATATAGACACACAACCACACCCCCACACCCCCAACGTATGATTTATTACTGCACAAGCAGCCCGGTGGTATCTTAAGTAAATGTCACAGTTATACCTGATGTAGATTTGAGCTGTATTTCCTAACAAAATGAATGTACGTCGTGCGGTGTTTACACGATTTGCGTGTGCTTGTTCAGACTGCTGATGAGAAGCCATCGCTAAAGATGTCCAACGTGAATCACGTCTCAGCTTGAGGTTTGAAGGTCACTCAACCACGCCCGTTCTCAGTGGATTCCGCACTAGAATTCTCCTAACTTCATGACGTCACGGAGATAAACTCTCTCTGACGGCTTTACACGGTTCGAAATATCTCCCGAAACGCGAGTCTCCTAACACGCGGGAGAGTTGGTTCCTGAGATATCTCCGGAAAAGTATCTCCTTGCTGTTTACACTTGATACAAATGTCTCTCGATGTTCTCCGGCGCAGCCATCTTGAATAAGCAGCTGCGAGCAGTTTGAGGTTAGAATGTGATATCTGTTAGAATGTGTTGCCACTTTCACAATTTTGAAGAAGCGGAGGAATGAAAGAGACAAGTGGGAGTGATTTTGTTTTCTTGAGAAAAGAACTGAGTATTTTTAAAGTTTGATGGCGGAATTGCAAGAAGAGGATTTTTTTTAAAATATTTATTTGCTAGATGTTCAATTGCATTATATTTTATTCAGAGACAATAAAATAAAACAAGTTTTAATTTACGGACGATTAAAAATGTTTTTTGGATAACGTGGTCGGAGTCCAGGATGAGGAAAATAGTTTTGACCTAATGTAAAGGTTTGAAAAATGGGTAAAGTTGATAATTTGTTTTAGAAACTTTTAGTGAAGTTAAGTATAAACGATTTGAAAGAATCAATTTTAAGTTCTCTGTAAATTTGTGTTATGATATAAACTAGGAAAGATATCAAATGTTGCGAAGAAGATTATTTTGAATTATTTGAAATTTGTTAATTTTGGTAGAAGAGGCATTACACCTAGGGCAGACATATGAAAGAGAAAACCTAATTATGGTTTTATATAACAAATTTTTACAATTGATCCGTAATGTGAAGTTTTAATTTATTAAAGGATGTAATAAAAATAGTATTATTATAAACGATCATGATTTCATGTACAATAACTTCGTAACTTCAGGAGGATTTGATATTTTTATTAGGAAATATCTCACGGAATCAAAAAGCAAGAAAAGTGGAAAAGAATTTATTTCGGAAAGAGACTTGGTTTGATGGTACGGCGGTTTTTGGCCACAGGAGATACATACAGTTCTTTGTCATTTGTATTTATAATTCCCCAGTATATAATTTCCCACAAAACAGAAATCCACCGATCACGTTGGAACGCCGCACAGACACAGACAGACGCAGAATGGCTAATCGAGAACGTGAACACCATAATATTCGTATACCAAGAGAGCAAAAAGTCTTCCAACTCTCTTTGAATACTATTTATCTCCCAGGAGATACGATTCCTCATCGATTCCAGAGTCTTTACACTGCTCTCTTGCGGAGACTTCCAAAATCTCTTGTGACGTCATGTCTCCGGAGAGAAGATCGCTCTCATGAGAGTTTACAAGTGCCTCCTAACCAGTTCCGGAAAGTTAGGAGAGAAAACTCTCTCCGTGTAAACGCGCCTTAAAGGGAGACTAAAAGATTTTCAATTAGTGTACTAAAGCAACTTCCAGTTATTGGAGCTGACTTTGAAATCTTGGTTCGAGACTCGTCCAGAAGATAATTTCCCCTTGGTAATCAACACAAGGAAATATAACTTTATGGGAACTTTATTTCTGAAGATAATATTACATTTTGCGCTTTTTTTTCACATAATTACTAGGGGACCGATTTTAAAAATTTTTTTTTCTTTTCACTTTAGAAGAAGGCAGGACAGCATAGCAATTCATTTTATGTTATGACGAAAGGAAATGACTCGCTTTTTGATCACGATCATTTTTCGTCGATTTCAATCAATAAGTCATTTTTTACATTTTACCGTAATTTTTAATGCATTTTTCACTGATTTGATAGATTTCAATGTCATTTTAATGATTTAATTTTGCTTCGAATAATATTTACGAGATGCAACAAATGTTCTCCACAGATTTCCTAAGGACATATATTCGATTTCTTCGCCGAGAAGTTGTAATGTCAGTCATTGTGAGTATGGAATCAAAGGTTCCTGTGATGCTTGACAGCGCCAATGGAGGTTCAGTCGATTTCAGGATTACTTATGTCAGAGTTTTCGTGATAAAGAACTGTCCTAACCAAACGTTTGAAAGCTGACATCACTTGAATGAATAGAACAAGCCTCGATTACATCAGTGAGATATCTAACAGTTTTAGTTGTTCATCTGAACTGGTTTTGATCAAATTGTTGATACAATTTTTCTTTGCTTTTAGGAGAGTTTTAAAACATTTCAAGGGCATTGTACTGATCGTTTTTGACCATGCTTCAGGTCATCAAAATCCGCTACCTTATACTCAGTATCAGAATTGTGATATTGTCGTACAGCGGGATCAACATTTGTATTCTTGTCTCGAAATACTATTTGAGATGGGAACCAGTGTTCACGCACCACCTGCTACTCTGCGTCATTGCTACACGCGTAATTCTGCCCCGACAGGGTTATTCTTGAGGAGTAAGCGTCGCGGTATGGTTAGTGCAAGAACTGTCTTCAACTCGATAATGCTCGACCATTCACGGCTCGGTTCACAACAGATCTTTTGCAGCAGATCCGTCGGGATGTCTTCTTTTTTTTAAATTAATAATTAAAAAAAAAATTATTATCCAACGTATAGTCCGGATCACGCCCTTTCCAGCGATATTAATATTTTTCTTACACTTCGAAAAACTCATATCCGTCCATCATTATACAAATCAAATTTTTCTGTCAAAGTTACAAATGTTGATCGCACGGAATGACAAATGTCTACTTACGGGTATGTGCGAAAAGCGCAGTATATGCTGAATCTGCTAACACAAGTTATTCCATGAAATACAGTTTTCTTTTGTTGACGTTCGAGAGAAAGTTCTCTTCCGGACGCGTCTCGTATTACTCATTTCGCTTTGTCCACACGGGCGTCCTAGAGGCAAACAAGTCGAGTTGCTTCGCATGCTCCTCACGGTCCATATGCCTTTGGAGAGCCTTTCACAGTCTCGTCCGTACACATACGAGGAGTTAAAAGGAGGATGGGGGGCGAGGGAGATCCAAGGTGAGAGGCGTTGGCGCGGACCGCCCACATCCCTCCCCTCCCCTCCCCCCGTCCCTGGTCGCGAACGCATCAGATCGCACGACCAGACGCAGACACGTGACCTCGGTAACACTCACACACAACGCTCCCTTTGCCCGCTTCTGCGTCCGTCACCTCGTCAGGCATTGTGACAGCGAGCGCCTCTGTCTCCATTGCGTACTACTGAAGATTTTGCCACTGCCGAAGGCGTCTGTGGTGCCATCTCCGTCGCCGCCGTTCTCGCCCCCCCCCCCCCGCCAGCATTGCCGCCACTGGCACCGACGCAACAGCTAGCGCCACCGCAACCACTGTCAGTGTCAATCCCATTACCAGTATCACTATCGCCACTAATATCGCCTCTAATATCGCCGCTAATATCGCCACTAATATTGCCGCTAATATTGCCGCTAATATTGCCGCTAATATTGCCGCTAATATCGCCGCTAATATCGCCGCTAATATCGCCGCTAATATCGCCGCTAATATCGCCGCTAATATCGCCGCTAATATCGCCGCTAATATCGCCGCTAATATCGCCGCTAATATCGCCGCTAATATCGCCGCTAATATCGCCGCTAATATCGCCGCTAATATCGCCGCTAATATCGCCGCTAATATCGCCGCTAATATCGCCGCTAATATCGCCGCTAATATCGCCGCTAATATCGCCGCTAATATCGCCGCTAATATCGCCGCTAATATCGCCGCTAATATCGCCGCTAATATCGCCGCTAATATCGCCGCTAATATCGCTGCTAATATCGCCGCTAATATCGCTGCTAATACCGCCGCTAATACCGCCGCTAATACCGCCGCTAATACCGCCGCTAATACCGCCACTAATACCGCCACTACTGTCGCTGCCATCACATTTTCCATCCCCTTGGTCTTCTCTCGCTCTCTTCCCGCCTCCTATCTCTCAACCCTGCCTGTTCCTGGACCATCGCTTCCGCCATGGTATCTCAGCCCCCACACCCACACCCACACCCACCGCCCGAGCCTCCGCCGCCCGCCCGTCGTGGCAGAAGAGAAACGGGAGGGGTGGGGCGGCGGCGGCGGCGGCGGTGGTCGGCGACGCGGAAGCAGAGGCGTCGGCGTCGGCGGGCGCTTTCTCGATTTCTCTCCGTCGCCGCCGACGCGCGCCACTTGCGCCTCCTTCCCCTCCCCCTCCCCCTCCCCGCCCCGCCCCTTCCACAGCGCCACGCCCCTCGGCGCCCGCGCCTGAAGCCCATGCGCCCTGGGCGACGAGGCGCTCTGACTCTAACTGGGCGCACGGGCTGGTAATGATGGCATTGCAGTGCCACTCATAGGGAGGTCCAAAAATTAGTTTCGCCACTAGTGAAAAAGTAAATGTTTTCCAACTTGAGATTGTGTTAGAGCGAACGCATATCACAAGCATCCCTCATAATCATCTAAACCTCAAATGTATACCTGGAGGTGGCTCAGGGCATAAACTGATGGTACTACAGTGCCACTCACCTGCGAGTCCTAGTGTTCTTCTCCCCTCGGTGGGAGGATTTTTCGTCTCTAGCTATATTTCGATTTTTGTTATGGCACTTGACGTAAGTCAGCTGTTGCAGTGTCATCCAATGAGGAGCTTCAACGTCAGTAGTGACGTCACTATCGTGACGTTAAACTTCCCGATTGGATGACATCGTAACAGCTGATTAAACGTAAAGTGCCATTATAAATAAGTCGAAGTACAGATCGAATTCAGCAGTTATCTGGAGAAGAACTCTAGCGGCCGGTTGCTCTGGTCGGCAGTTTTCAGCGGTTTCTCCCATCAATACCAGGAGAATGCCGGGGCAGTACCTTAACAAACGGGCCACGGACCGCATGCGATCTTTCCTTCCTAGTCCTTGTCCTAACCTCATACCTTCCTTACACATAAATACATGCAGTTCCCTACCACATGATGGGAGACTGGTCGGGAGCTTAATTTCTTGACCTGGCTTGAGACTTGCCCCGTTGGTGGGAGATACCTGGTTGTGGGTAAACCCCGCTAGCCGACGTGCAGGTCCACCCAGCAGGGCAAGATCATCATCTTTTCCCGTGACAAAAACTTGCACTACACTTACGAGACTAATGACAATAGCAGTTGACGCATCCGGTATCACGAAATAATCAAACATCAAAGTGACACGAAATAATCAGACATCAAAGTTTAGAACAGTGGTCTCCAAACCGTTCGCGGGGAACTTGTAACACGCGGTCAAATTTTGGATGGAGAGTTTCGCAAAGCGACGCTCAGCTTGCATAACCTGTCGTTATTCATCGAAGCTCAGACAGATGACACTCGTAAACAGCTGCTTGCGTACTCCCGCCAATTTCAAAAGTAGTAGTTGATCATGTGAAGTGTAACAAAATGCCGGAGTTTCTATGAAGAGATTACGCGTGACAACGGTTTTGGTTGTTTCGGAGCTTTGAAAGAAGTCGCTGTCGAAACGCCACCGAGCGCAGAGCTTCCAAACTTTTACTAAGGGTTAAGAAAGGTTTGGCAACGCTGCGTTTGCGAATATGTTTTCTCTTAGGAACATGACACCTTTCTCTTAGTCCCTCTTGGCCTTCCCGCGTGTTAATTTACGCGCGTTTTGTGGTAGTTGGGAGCAGATTTCAGTTGTAATTCGGAAAAGAACGTTTGCCTTAAGCTTTGCTTTTGTGATTGTAACAAAATGTGGGGGGCTAGGGGGATGTGAGTTAAAATGAAAATAAAGACCTGCTATCTATCGATACACTAGTTTAAACTGTAGAAACAAAGTAAAAATACAAATTTTTGTTTACATTACTTTGTGACATTGGTATAAGAACTGTGGTTAAATCTTAACACAATTGACATCAGAACAGTAAAATAATGTACTGACGTGGTGAGTATATGAAGTAACACAAAATTCACTTCTTTGCAACTATGTTCCACGATACCGTGTAATATAAGGATGTAACACGAATATGCACACAATTTGAGGATTATCTGCCTTTCGCGTTGCATTTCACGAGTTGACACACCATTGGAAATATTGCAAACTATTATCATCGGTTCTATCGTTTTCATTCGTGATGACGTCAATCTGGAGCGTTCGACTTCATCTCGAAGCCTTGAGAGGGCTGCATAGTCTAATGTCAGCAGCATCAGAATGGCAAGGGTCTCTCTCTTCAAAATAATACCGATGCAAATAAGTTTTCTGTTGCTCTGAAGAAAAATTTATAGTTTTCAAGTGATGCTAATCCCGACTTTTTTCAGTTTATTAGAGTCGCGTCAACAACTGTGGTCATTAGCGATTACTTTAAATACAACTTAACAATATTAATATGATTACTTTACAATATAGTACAGTGTATGTAAATATGTGGGACAAATTATTTGTAGTTTTTTTATTAATATATTAGTTTCCATTATCCATACTAGTATACCTTTTACAATTAGTTTTCTTTGAGAAGATTGCAGTCTTTACAGAAAATCCCGATTTATTTGTACTTTTATTCATCGTTCAGCTATGTATAGTAAAAAGGTAGGGAAATTCTCTAGTTCAACAAATCGTGCAAATCTCATGATACATTGTCTGAAAATGTAGTACTATTAACAATTAATATACTTTTAAATTTTGAACGTCACAATTTAAATTCAATCCGATTCTGATTGAAAATGTGGTTATGATACAAATATTTATAAAACCATTCTTTAGTGGTTTTATACTCAAATTGGTTATAAATAATCGCGAATGAGTATTTATTTATTTACGTCAAAAACAGTTAAAACTGTGTGTGACGTGCTATGGGGAGAAGTTAATTTGAAGTTACATTAAGTTTCTTACTATAAAGAAGTACATATTACGTTCCTTACTATAAAGATATAATTTTTCAAAAATAATAAATCAATATAAAGCAACGTCACCTGCCCTCCGATCGTTGGAAATTGTAGAAATTCGAATGACCAGTCCCGTTAATGTGGCACGAAAAAGTTTTACCGACCGCTTTCCCAGCTTCGACCAGAGCGTTCGATATCGCGTGGCGGGTAGACTACGCTCGTGCGACTTCTGACGGTGAATATGTTGGTTCGACGCGATGAATTTACGTGAGGCACTGCCCTCTGGTTCAAGTTATTGACAAATTGTTTAAGGTGAAAATGCGATCGATTGTTGAAGTCTACGCCGCCATCCTTGGAAAAAATCTTCCTATTGTAATTCCGTGAATTGGGTGGTCGAGGTGTGCGACGTGAAGTCTTCCTGGAGTGAACAGGGTGAATTCTAGAAACAATGTGAAATAATTTATAAAGTCCCAAAAAGTCTTCCGTAATTGGGGATTTTAAACCTTGAAGAAGATAACTATCGTAAGAGATAAACGAAATTTTTCAAATATGCAGAAGAAGAAGAAAATATTGCTGTAATTCCTTGAAAGTTGTAGTTTTTTCTGCACACCACGTTTCCACGAAAAGTCGATAATTCGAAGGTCTATTTGGTTTACTCGCAGATTGAGAAATATAATTAATACTTTTCTTTCCACTACCAATAATCTTTTATTTATCCTTAAAACGCAGCACTAGTCATTGTACCATATATTGATCCACAGTCAATCACGACTACTTTGTAGGCTGAAAATAATCGTGCCCAGTGATAATACTTATCTGTTATTTCGTAACCTACCAAGAGTATTTTAATTTTCTCGTTATATTTATTATAATCTATATTTTCAAAGGGGGAAAGGTTTTCTTTTAGAAAAAAATTGTAGATTTTTGCACAGCCGAAGTTCATTTAAAAAAAAGTAATAGGGTAGTTTCTCTATGGATATGTTATCATTTGCTCTTATTAACAGGTTTTGAAGTTAAGAAACTAAGAGTACATTGTATTAATATCAAAACTTTTAGAATTAACGCGAATTTCCCTCACTTGGCCATTACGTCATTTTCAGAACCAACTACAAAACAATTACTATACAATAAAACGATATTCTTGCTCATAGTTGGCGAAACGAAGTTATCGAGTTTTTTGAGTCCTTGAATTTTTGAATATCTATATGTGATTCACTAATTCATTAATCATGCAATTTATTCACTGGTGTGTGTTCGTTACATTTTCGTATTTTCCGCCAAACTCCTCACATTTATGATTCACCATTCTATTGCGTGTTAGGATACGAAATGCGAACTCTTGAGATCGATCGGACCTCAGAAAAAGACGAACCTTGACGAACTGGAGAAGTTTAGAATACACACACACACTTTGTACATTGCGCACGTATTGTACACCGCTGCAAGTCACATGCGATCTTTTTGAAATTGATCGAACTTCTCTAGCGGGATGTTAGTAACATTTCACAGAGAATACAAATGAATGTGTATCATAAAGAATGGCTGTTTGGATGAATATACTGGGTTCGTAATATTTTGCCTTTACTCGTGACCCTGTAACCTCACATACTTCTACTATCCACGCCCGGGATGAGGGGCCTCAAGGCATCAACGTCACTGCATTGTCTCTGACCGGGAGGTCCTAGGGTGCGAATCTCGGCGATGGTGGGATTTCAGTCGCTAGCTAGAAAACTACATCGAATAAAGTGCTCTGTGGAGGGGAATTCTAGCGACAGACTGCTTGGATAGGGAGTTCTCAGAGTGTCTCTCCGATCGACACCAGGGGAATGCCGGAATAATAGCATATACTGAATATTTATGTAGTAATTCTCAGTGGTGTAACGTTCGGTTCCGCAAAGCGGACTGGCCCGGGTAAATGAGAGCCTGCTTGTAGGGAATATTTTTATTATTTAACGTACTAACACTGCTTGTGTTACCTTAAGACTTTCTCAAAGGGAGATAAATGTTTTGCGGGTCCAGATAAATGTTTTGCGGGCGGACCTGCACTCATTTTGATACTCTGCTGGTACTTGCATTCTGTTGCATACAAGTATATAACACACTGTGTATGTAGTACTTGTTCTTTGTTGTACGTGGCTTAAAAAAACAAACAATTTTATCCTGACTTCGGGCTGCAAAAAATTACTCAATTTTCCTCTTGTGGTATTTATTTTTTATCGGCCCATTTTCCAGCAGAACGTAAGTGTCCTAAAATAGCATGTTAATGATTTCATGCAGACGTGCATTTTAGGTTGATATAGTGTTTTTCATCTATATCTTCATTAAAAGATTCGTTCACCACGCAAACATTTCTACGGGGTAGAAAAGTGTTGAATGTCTGTCTGGGTCCAGCGCGCTCTTGCGTGCAGTTTGTGAGTATCAACGCTCGAATCTCTATGGCCCGGTTTCTCGCGGAAAAACGCACGTGCCGAGCTTGAGATGCTTCCAGAATTACTTCGACCCAAAGGACCGTTCGTTAATAACTGCGTTATACTAAGTACGTGATTTTAGAAAGTAGGCAGTTAATTGAGTTCATTAATGAACTGGTAGATTCCACCAATTGAGGTACTTAAAATCAGAGTGTCTGGCTCAATATGTAAAAGTGTGCATGTACTAAAGGCATCGGATCCGATGACACAATCACAGCACTATGTTTTAAATCTATAAATTGGTTGACGAGGATTCGTACGTTACAAGGCGATGGAGCCATAAGAACCCTACGTATATAACTAGGTCATATTCAACCACTGCCTGGCGCATAATTCTATCAGCCAATTTCTCTGAGCGGTAGTTTTGCGTGTTTTCCTATAAATTCCAGGCGAACGCAAAAGCAGTACCATACCTAGACAACTAGATCAAACTCAACCACTTTCCAGAAACGAATTCTATCCATCGGCAGCTCTGATCGGTAGTTTTCCGTAGCTTCTTCAATCTCGACACATGCCGGGAGACCAGATGGGAGCTTACAGCTTGTCCCGGCTGAGGCGTGCCCCGCAGGGGGAGGTACGTAGTTGAGGGAAACTCCGTTAATAGTCGTAGGTCGGTGCTGCATCGCGCCATCGAGCAGAGGAAGATTACCGCAAATTCACGCAATAAAACATGCGCCATACTTAGGGGACTAAAGACCTTAGCAGTGGACGCACTCGCAATGTTTTTTTAATGTTGATGTTTTGTTATTGATATTTTTCCTTTTCCGATGTTTTGTTTCTGATTGAAAAATTCTCATGATTACAATACTGTAAATTTTAAGTGTTAACAATGTTAGTTCATATGTTGGCCCCAAAAGAAGACTGTTTGTACTGCTTTCCTCGAACAAATCCTCTCGCCCGAGGTGACTTCCATGCCCTTGTATTTTCTCTTTCTTCGTATTAATTTCGCTCATTGAAATGTCAACAAATACGCTATGGGCGTAGGGAGTCTACCTCTTTTTCTCGTACCCTTATTGGGATAATTCATAAACACGAACATTGGCAAAATAAATTTTCATGCACAAGAATTTAATGGTTGAGATTACTAAATCAGTCCAAAAACATTGATGTTGAGGTTGAAAAACGTACATAGATGTTGAGGTTGAAAACCGTACATCGATGTTGAGGTTGAAAACCGTACATCGATGTTGAGGTTGAAAGACGTACATCGATGTTGAGGTTGAACATCAGATGTTTTAATTTTGATTGATGTCATATCACTAGGTTGTACTGCACTTCCTTAACTATCTACGCATCCCGCCTTTTGTGTAAGCAGCGAAAGCCACCGGCTGCCGATGCGGG
This sequence comes from Gryllus longicercus, assembly GCA_038098605.1. Taxonomy (NCBI): domain Eukaryota; kingdom Metazoa; phylum Arthropoda; class Insecta; order Orthoptera; family Gryllidae; genus Gryllus; species Gryllus longicercus. Next base: position 739,695 of record JAZDUA010000511.1, on the reverse strand, counting down.
TGCTTCTAGTGCGAATCGCTCGTGACCCCGACCAGTCCCTCCGCCGCCCGTCTAACGGGACACCCCCGCCCCCGCCCCCGCCCCTCCCGTTTTGACGATGACCATTACAATGGACCGGGGCTGCTCGCACTCACGCACGCGTATTCCAGAGGCTGTGCGTGGGGATTCAGCGATGCCCCATTTGATACGTTCGGAACCTATGACACTACCGAGTATAGGACCTGCGAACAATGAAACTGTCGTTGTTGAAACTTGGTCTGACTGAGATTCAGTATTCGATACTGTACATTACGAGCCCTGCAGATTAAAAAATATAATTTAATAGTATTAATTATTAAGTAGTAAATAATAGTTTAAATAATATTTATAAATAATTTATTACCAGGGCGATGACACAGACTCGTGTCAATAAGAGTTCGAACGATTTAATTGTCATTGTTAAACTTTGATTCATTAATTAATAGTGTGCATTACTAACCCTGAAGTATAAATATTAAAATATTACCCCACGTAACAATGATTTATCGAACACAGAAGCAATTCGTGTTCTCACATTACACAGCACAATCACTATTTCATATTCTGAAAACTGCTGTGGGAAACGCGCTGAATGCACTAGTTATGCTGAAGTGTGTTGTGGATTAGTTGTTTAATATCGTATTAAATCGGTATAAAAGTATGTGTTTTTTGCAAGACGTTCTTGATGCTGACATGTGTTTGATGTTTTCGGGCGGGTCAACTTCTGTGGTCATTAGTCCCATAAGTAAAGTGAGTGTTTATCACTGGAAGTGAATTGAATTGAATTAATGCCTTATTTTACGTGGCGAGACTCAGGTCATTAGGCCTGCTCTTCTGTCTGACCACGTAAATTTCGCTACGCTCCTTTCACCAACTAGCAGAGAAAGGAGGTATTTCTTGGGCGAGAAACAGGCGATTTGAATTTAGCTCAGAGGCTACGTCATTTAAGCTTGAGGATCTTTTACATGCAAGTAAATCTACTAACATGGGACAGCCGGCTTTACTTCCCCTCCGAAGGAAGGCGTACGAAGGATTTACGCCCTGAAAAATCCACGGCTTCCATCGGATTTGAACCCGCCAACTTGGGTACAACAGTCCGAAACGCTAACCGTTACACCATCGCCGCCGCCACGTGGAAGTGGCGGTGTCCTTTCCCTGCTTGACGGGGGTGATCCGGCACCGACCTGCATGTCAGCTTACAGGGGGCTCCCCATCCAGGTGTTATCCACCAGCGGGGGCACCTCCCCATCGGGAACAGGGAACAAGTTCTGAGCTCCCGACTTGTGGCAGTACATTTCGTGAAAGTGTAGTTAAGGGATAACGGTATTACGAGGAAGTGGAAGGAAATATCGCGCGGTCCGTGGTTCTTTTGTCAAAGTACACTGCTCCGGCGTTCCCCTGGTATTAATCAGAGAAGTCACGGAAAACTACCGATCAGAGCAGCCGGTCGTTAAAATTGTCCTTCTGCAGACAGCTCCTGCACTCGACCCAGCTATGTAGCCTGTGTCGAAAATATTGCCACCGTCGGGAGTGGCGCCTTACCATCTCCCGGTCAGAGGCGCTGCAGTGATAGTAGGGAGTTTTAGCGCCACGCGTAAGGTAGCGGCGTTATGCACTAAGTCACGTGACGGACCTTGAAGTCATAACGTCTTACCTCAGGCCTGAGGTACGACCTTATACCGTCATAAATAGTGCACGCTTGTGGGAGTCTCTACGGTCACCTTACATGCGGAAAAATGGCCGCCTAAAAATATGAAAAGTTGGATTTTTCCAACTCTGGTAAACCGATTCTCGTATGTGAGGCAGTTACACTGACAAGGATTAACAGGATATGTTGGAGAGGTGACAGTAAAGAAATTCGCGAAAAAGGAATTCACATCATATCTTCAGGATAGGTTATGTCTTATGCTCATAACGAAAGCAGTTTTAAGGTATTTCATATATCTTCAAGAAAAGCAGATTCCAAATTCCAGACTGCATACTCATCACGGAGGGCCACGAAATGTAAAACTAAAAGCACAATGTATATTTGTTATTCTGTTGACTCGTAACGTGTTTTAAACGTCTCACCACTAGTGTACAGTCTTTGATATACTCTTATTATGCAATTTCTCTGTTCAACGCTTGAAATGCTTCCTTTGTTGTAATGCATAACGCAATGTCGCAATTGCTAAAACTCTTCTGAACGTTGTTCATTACGACCGTATAAAGGAGTTAATCACGTGATCAATCTCCGGGTATCTCCGTACGCCTGGCGCTAAAACTCCCTAGTAATTCATGGCATTTAGCGTCCGAAGCCGGTGGAGGCGTGGGGGTTGTGTTGGCCGAAGCCGAGAGCGTGGAGGCGGACGTGCGAGCGAGTGCCAGAGAGCGGTGGGGGGCGTGGGCGTGCGCGGGCGTGCGCGTGTTTTGCGCGCGCGCGGGCGGAGAGCCTGCGTGTGAAATCGAGTGTGTGTGGATAAATGGAACACGAGTTGAATGCGTGTGTTAAAAGGTAGTACGTTCGAGCCAGCCGCTAGTGAAATACAGTCCACTCCGGTTATAGTGAACTTCTTGGGACTAACATGTTTGGTTCGCTATATGCGATGTGAAAAGGAAATGGAATTTCCCCACAATAATTAATTTTATTAATATACAGCAAAATACACTCGAACTGAATATTTCAGTATTTTTATTTGTACGTAAGAAAATATAAATTATTTTCAATTGTTTGCTTCGTACATTTTTCATTAGATTTTTCTTGCGATCTCTCAAGAGTTCGTGCTCGCTCTTTACTTGATTCTGCATGATCCTCTGTTTCTAAGTGTGGTAATGCAGTATTGACACTCTTTCAATGTCTCTTGCACTGTTGGAACACCATCCCACTTTCCGAAGGCCCTTTCAATCACCTATTAACTATATAATTAATTTCCACGACTTACTTGCTGTGTTCACTATAGCCGAGATTCATGTCCATTATAATTGAATCTACTTATACTTATTTGTATGCAAGTGAAACGGAGCCAGCGACTTCACTTCACTATAACTGAGGGTTCACTGAAACTGGAGTAGACTGTACTCAACCGTTTACGTATTACTCGTCCGTCTATGAACATAAAACTCTTTGGTCGTTCATTCGCTGAAAACATTCTTGAATATAATATTGCGGACGAGTCCCATTTCTTATTATTCCAAAAATGCGACGTTTTCAGGTCAAATTCAGACTCGACGAGGTGGAATAGGACGGGACGGGACAGGATCGGTCGTGACGAAGCTGGACGGGCGGGGCGGGACGGGACGGGACGGGATCGGTCGTGACGAAGCTATACGGGACGGGGCAGGATCGGTCGTGACGAAGCTGGACGGGGCGGGGCGGGACGGGACGGGGCAGGATCGGTCGTGACGAAGCTGGGCGGGGCGGGACAGGATCGGACGTGACGAAGCTGGGCGGGGCGGGACGGGACGGGGCAGGATCGGTCGTGACGAAGCTGGACGGGGCGAGACGCGACAGGATCGGTCGTGACGAAGCGGGACGGGACGGGGCATGATCGGTCGTGGCGAAGCTGGGCGGGGCGGGACGGGACGGGACGGAACGGGGCAGGATCGGTCGTGACGAAGCTGGGCGGGGCGGGACAGGATCGGTCGTGACAAAGCTGGGCGGGGCGGGACGGGACGGGACGGGACGGGGCAGGATCGGTCGTGACGAAGCTGGACGGGGCGGGGCGCGACAGGATCGGTCGTGACGAAGCTGGGCGGGGCGGGACGGGACGGGACTGGGCAGGATCGGTCGTGACGAAGCTGGACGGGGCGGGTCGCGACAGGATTGGTCGTGACGAAGCTGGGCGGGGCGGGACGGGACGGGACTGGGCAGAATCGGTCGTGACGAAGCTGGACGGGCCGGGGCGGGGCGGGACAGGATCGGTCGTGACGAAGCTGGGCGGGGTGGGACGCGACTGGACGGGACGGGACGGGACGGGGCAGGATCGGTCGTGACGAAGCTGAACGGGGCGGGACGGGACGGGACAGGATCGGTCGTGACGAAGCTGGACGGGGCGGGACGGGACGGGGCAGGATCGGTCGTGACGAAGCTGGACGGGGCGGGACGGGACGGGGCAGGATCGGTCGTGACGAAGCTGGGCGGGGCGGGACGGGAGGCGTGACTGGTTGGGGGGAAAGACGTGTGTCGTGGGCGGGCGTCTCCAGCTGAGCGTGGGAGCGGGATCGGGGTTCGCAGTCCGGTCGGGCTCCTTTCACGCCCCGCCTGCCCTCCCCCCCCCCCTCCCCCACCCAGCCTTCCCCCACCCAGCCTTCCCCCTCCGGCCGACGCCAGCGCTCCCAGCACACACATTGGGCCCTCTCCCCCGCGGGCGGGGATTGCTTTGCTTCGTCCTATTAAAACAGGGTTGTCCAACTGGCGGACCGCGGTGCCATTTATTGTGGCCAGCGATAGCCAGCCATTTAGTCACAGTGAAAGATCCTTCCATCCATGTGGGGGCAAGAACATTGAGTGCCTGGCGCAACGACTCTGCCTGAGTCATCACCCCCTTAACGTAAAAATAGGTTAATTTTAGATTTAAGACTTTTTTCCCTAGTGAATTCAGAAATTGAAAAACATCCCGATGTGATTCATTGCGATGTGCCTAGCTCGCCACAGATCCATTCCTCGCCCCGTTTCAGAGTAGCCGGGCAAATTGCTGAGATCAACAGTACGAGGAAGTCAGGTGTGGATGGCCCGAGAACTGTAACCATGTAACCCGCAACCATGTTAAATGTTGTAGCTGTGGCCCGGGAGGCTTTGAAAGTTGCACACCCCTGTATAAAATTCTTGAATTGTTTGGTGCAGAAACCCGTCACACTTGAATGTAGTCCCGCTACTTCTCAAAAAGGACTGGAAATAATTTCACAAGTGGCGTAGTTACATTTAATTGTGCATTGCGTACACGTGTGTGTAAAAGGGAAGAAAAACAGAAAGATGAAAAGAAAATGAAGATGAGAAGAAAGGAAAGATGAAAAGAAAATCAGAGAAAGAAAAAGGCAGAAAAAGAGAAGTAAGACGAGATGAAACAGAAAAATAGGAAAATAAGAAGAAAATGAAAGAAGGAAAAGTGTACGGAGAAAAATGGATAATGAAGTGGAAGAATAGATTGTTAAAGCAAATGAATCGCTTAAAAAAGGATAAAACCGAATTACTTCACACCAGATTGTGCACCAAACGAAAACTTTAGTCAAATGTTTTACCTACAGTTCGCGGCGGACGTGTTTGCATACACGTCGATTCGTCGATACATCTATCGTGTGATCAATTATCTCGAAATACGTAAAAGTAAAAAATAAACAAAATTGACCGCGAGGGCTTTTTTGCAAAGATTCACTTTCATTAACGATATTTTTTTCTCTTTCCTTATCCTATTGTTTTTCTTCCTACATTTCTCGTTCGCCTTTCCTTGACTACTTCTGTAACTCGTGCTTTTCCAATTCCATTGTTTTATTTAATTTTCTTTTTTCCCTCTTTTAGTCTTTTTCTTATTATCTTTTCTTATTATTCTTTTCCTGTTTATCTTCTTACACATACGTGTGTGCGATTCAGAGTGACACGAAACTAGGCCTTTTGCGAAATTGTACTCGTGCCCTCTTTGAGATGTAGACCGAGCAGATTCAAAGTTTGAATGTTTCCTGGCATTTGAGCGAGAAGAACAAATGCTTATCATCTATAGTAGAGATACTAAATATCAGACATTTAGTGCGACAACAGTGCTTTTACTAATTAGCAAGTTCCTATTGGCTGTGAGACTTTCTGGTTGGATGTGAGAATCGATTTCAAGATATCGACTGTCTATGTCTCATATGGCGTAAGTTCTATCGACTTCGCTCAGATTTTGATTCTCGATTTTCAGTTATCGTTCTGTGATCGGGTCATTTCTTATGTCTCACTTAAGAATAAGCACAGAAGCTTGCAAGCTTTTAAGTTAACGTCTTTCATGTTATGCTTATGCGAACGCATTGTGAATTAGTCCGCTTATGAACGTAGTCCTAACTTTTATGTCAACGCCATGCTTAAGTTTACGTTTGCATTGTGAATGGGCCTTAAGTCGTTTCTAATTCACATCTCGGCAACGGCCCGCCGGATGGCATTCGCCGACGCAACGCGGCCGAAGCGGCGGTGGCGCTGTGTTTGCGCTTGGAATGTGTCCGCGCGCCCCGCCCCCTCGCACGCAGGTTCCTCTCCCCCTCCTCCTCCCCCTCCCCCTCCCGCTGCTGGCGCGCGGCGGGCCGAGTGGTCAACGTGACGCAACTTGTCGCTTAAGAAGCGGCCGGGCATTTAACTCGCTATTACGCTAGGCTCGTGAGGGCGGGTGGGCGGCGAAGGCAGAGGCGGAGGCGGAGGCGGCGGCGCCGCGAAGACTCTGCGGAGCCGCGGTGCTACCGCGCGACGCGACGCGAAGCGGGGCGACGCCGCGCCGGGGAGGCACGCACAGTGCGCGCCAACAGCCGCACGCTGGGCAACAATTCCTTAATTAGAATGAATGACTTAAAATGGAGGGAGGGAGGGAGGGTGGAAGGGCATCGCATCGCATCGCATTGCATCGCATTGCATTGCATTGCACTGCATTGCATTGCACTGCATTGCACTGCATTGCACTGCATTGCACTGCATTGCACTGCATTGCACTGCATTGCACTGCATTGCACTGCATTGCATTGCATCGCATTGCATCGCATTGCATCGCATCGCATTGCATTGCATCGCATTGCACTGCATTGCATTGCATCGCATTGCACTGCATTGCATTGCATCGCATCGCATCGCCCCTTTTCCCGAAAATAGACCGCGCGCGATCTTGCCTTTCCTTCCCTTTCCTCGGCTCTCCTTTTCCCTTTCACTCTTACTTACATGCACTACACTACCACACATGCCGGGAAACCAGTCGGGAGTTCAGAGCTTGTCCCGGCTGGAGTGGCACCCACTAGTGGAGATACCTGCATGTAAAAAACTGTCCATAAATGCGTAGGCCGGCGACGAATCTCGTGTTATAGCAGAGGAGGAACGTCGTCAGCTCCCGGATAAAATGTGCATTGAAGAAATCCCATCACTCGTTCGAATTGGTGGAAGCGCCGTTATTGGGGAATTTCTGGTTTTGTGGTTATCTCGTTGTGAAGGTCATATTTTTTGCGAATTTTCGTGTGTCAGAAAATAATGTTTCTTTTTCGTGCTTCTGGATTTGCCTCTGCATTTGAGCTAGACCCCGCGCCTGGGTTCGTCTCCTTCTTTCGGCTCATCCCCGCGCCTGGGTTCGACCCCCGCGCCTGGGTTTGTCCCCACTCCCGGTACCCTGGACTAGTCCGCGCGCCTGGGTTCGTCTCCTTCTTTCGGCTCATCCCCGCGCCTGGGTTCGTCTCCTTCTTTCGGCTCATCCCGGCGCCTGGGTTCGTCCCCCGCGCCTGGGTTTGTCCCCACTCCCGGTACCCTGGACTAGTCCGCGCGCCTGGGTTCGTCGGCGCGCCCGGGTTCGCCCACATGTCCGGGTTCGTCCGCAGGTCCGGGTTCGTCCTCGCCCCTATGTTCGTCCGCAGGTCCGGGTTCGTCCTCGCCCCCTGGGTTCGTCCTCGCCCCCCTGGGTTCGTCCTCGCCCCCTGGGTTCGTCCTCGCCCCCCTGTGTTCGTCCTCGCCCCCTGGGTTCGTCCTCGCCCCCTGGGTTCGTCCTCGCCACCTGGGTTCGTCCTCGCCCCCTGGGTTCGTCCCCGGTGGAGCACTGTGCGCCGCGCCGGTGCTCTTCGCTGAGGCGTCGGACGGACGGGTCAGCGACCGCGCGCAGCGGCCCGAGTCTCTCCCCCTCCTTCCCCCTCCCCTACCTCCCCCTCCCCTCCCCTCCCTGCCACCGCCTTCGCTTCCGCAAGCGCACGACGACTGCGCGCGCGCGCACCAGGGCATCGAACCGCGCGTTTTTCCCTTTGCCCGCGCCTCTCGTTCCGGTTCACTTCGCCCCCTCTTTGCGTCCAAATTTGTTGCCCACCTACGTTTCCGAAAACGTTTTCGTTAAACTTGAAAAAATGTCTGTAGTTTGACCCTGATTTAAGAAATGTATACCTTTTTAAATAAAGCATGTACTGAAGTTTGAAGGAAGGATTTAAATTATTCCTGAAGATTTTTTAAAATTAATTTTGCACAATTAAGAAAAATCTCTAAATTCTAGTTTTAGCAATGAAATGTTGAAATTAAACGATTTCGTTCTGTACTTTTCTGGGATGGTAAAGTAAAAGACGAAAATTTTCTTCAGTAAAGTTTATTTCCAACATTTTAGCATACTTTTCAGAAAATGTTTTCGTTATGCTTCTTGACGTTTGTCGTTTCACTCTCACTAAAAAAATATATCATGTACTGTAAAATGTAGCGTGTCCTAAACTTTGAAGGCCGTAAGTAAAGTATTTGAGGATTTTTCTAAATAATTTTTGCTCATTTCCAAAAAAAATCTTTAAAGAAACTTTTGGAATTCGACACTGTTTCGTTCTGTAATTTTCTGGGTTCGTTAAAGTTAAAAATGTACTTCAAAAGCCCACAGTAAAATTTGTTTTCCATATTTTGGGATAATTCTCTAAATAAGTTTTGTCATGCTTCTTAAAGTTCGTCCTTTTGACCCTGATTTTTAAAAAAATGGCTCAAGTAATACATACAGAAGTTTGAAGGACGTAAGTAAAGTTTTCCTAAAGATTTTTCTAAATTTTTCTATTTGGGGATAAATCGCTAAAATCGTTTTTTGACGAACTTTTGAGATTCGAATTAATTCCCTTCTTTACCTTTCTGGAATAGTAATATTGACCTTGAAAATTTATTTCAGAGGGCTTCAATAAAGTTTGTTTCCCACATTTCGATATTAATCTTCGTATACTTTTCGTTGTGCTTGTTAAAGTTTTTACTTTGTCTTTAATTAAAAATTATGCTTATGTAATACACACTGGGGAATTAGTTTTCAAGGATATTCTTCGTTTTTATTTTATTTTCCCCAAATTTTCTTATTATTTCCTGAACATTTGTTTTTCTTTTTAAAGTTTGTAATGTCTCCCTGATTAAAAAGTATAGCTTAAGTAATGCACCTTCTTTTAAAGGATGAAAGCACCTCAATTTATTAATTTTTTACTTGGAATAGATTTTTCTTCAGAAGATGTATATTAATATTCTCTATTAGCACCATCGGCCGGACACGTTATGAAGATTGACCTTCATTATGCCATCACCTCGATCCTATCGATTTCGAACTGTATAGATGATAACACTGATAAGAAGCGGAAAAGAGGTAGAGATTATTGTTGAATTAATATATTTCTGTGTCTGAACCTATTATCAGATTACGTCGGACACTAACATCTAGAATGGCGTATCTCCCAGGAGGATTATTTTCTATATTTGATAACAGACGGTTTCATAAACATCTCCCAATCAATAAATCCGACGAGAGTTGGTTGTATCAAAATTTAAGAAGGCAGTTAGTCTAAGAATTTCTTTAACAACTTACCACACTCCTCCAATTCTACAATATTTAACTTAGGTAGGTACAACAAGACACCGCGGTATATCCAGCGCTTTATTAATTATCGCTTTATATTCCCAAAATACCCATTAATATCTCCTTAACTTCTGCCTCCCGCAACTACCTTCTTATTTACTCCATAGTTGTCAAAATATAAAATTCACTGAAGAAAACCAATCTAGACACAAGGACGACTGTATCCTAGAAAATCCTTAATATAATGTACCTTATTCATCGAAAGACACAAGTGTCGAACGAAAAACAATATTTAAAAACAAAAAAATGTTAATGAAACTACACGTTTCCTTCACCCATTTCACAGAATTCGTACGGTTTACTATCTCGTTACTCCATTCTGCGGGAAACTGTTGAGGACTCGCCGAGGACGTCGCCTGCGTCTGATCCGAAGGTCATTTGCCAAATCCTTTGTCAGATGGCCCCGCTGTTAAGTTTCTACTGGATGTGAATCGCATATTTAAGCCTAGTTTGCTTGTTCGATTCGAGGAAAAAGGAATTTCTCGGCTATGATAATGAGTGAAAAGTCGAGGGTGTGTTTTGATTTTAGCAAGGGAGGAGGCAAATGATCCTAAATACCTTATTCAATTCTACTTCGTCAAAATTTTAAAGCGGTGAGGGAAGTAAGGATTCCATGTCGAAGGCTGTTTTCAAAACATCGATGTGTTAAATCGATGTTTTGTGATGGATGTTTCTTTGTGACTGACGATATCGTGAGGGGAGTACGGATGCTTCATCATGACTATTTGTTTCAAATCAACGATTTTTATACATCGATGTATTAAAGCCGATATTTTGTAACATCGATATTTTGCGCTCAATGTTTTCTTTTTGAATGAAAAAGATAATTTTGTGAACGTACAAATACAAAATAACTGTCCACTGCCCACTTAAGTGTTCCAGCCAAACGAACGCCGTTTGTACCACCTTCATCTGGAATATTAAGTTTCTGCTGGATGTGAATTGCATATTCAAGTCTAGTTTGCTTGATCGATGAGGATGGAAAAGGAATTTCCCTCCAATGTAAGGAGTGAAAAGTCGAGGGTGTGCTTTATTATCCCAGAGGAGGCAAATTATCCCAAATGCCTTATTTCTAATCTTTTTTTTTTTTTTTCGTTAATCGGCCGACTAGGACCACGCAAGCAAGCATCCTGCATTTACCGTGGCTCAGTTTTTATTTATTATCGCGGTAGCAGGTGCTTGCAACAATTCTTTGGGGGGGGGACCAGCATTTAAGCTGGATCCGATTTTTATCCCCCACGGTTGTTAGCCCTGGGGGTATGGAAGATGAAATGATGATAATGGGGGTGAAAGGACAACACATACAGACATACACAAATACACCCATGCCCGAGGCGGGATTCGAACCCGCGATCTTCTGGTCCGAAACCACTCCGGCACTACTGCCTTAGCGATCTCGGCCATCTGATCGGCTTTTTTGTCTTTTATGGTAATTCAAAATGTTAAAGCGAACATACATTTCATAGCAGGCCTGTTACTTGCCTAAGATGACCCCGATGCGTATTTCCTATGTCTTTCTTCGAATTTCTCGTAAGGAGAGACGGCCAACGCCTGCGCTGTGAGCGTAGGGCCTCGCCTCTTCTTCCCGTGCTCCTCGGCGAACTAATGAACGATCCTTCGAGACGACACTGGGAGATCAATATTAATTTTGACCATTGTTCTTATTTTCACTTCGTTTTCAGTTATTTATTAATTTATAATTAAGATTTATGGTGACAGGGACATTAATTTGGCTCGCAAATTTAATATAGACGTTACTAAACGAGTTTTAAAATGAACGATGTTGAAAAACATCGATGCTTTTCTGTCGACATATTGCTCACATTAATTATTTTAAATTTTGAACATCAATGTTTAGTAACATCGATGATTTCTTACCGATGTCGTACAAGCCAGGGAGTTCGTTTGTTTGGATCTAAGAGCCAAAAGGGGCTCTTGTTTTACCACGTGGACAATATAGTGATAAAGAATTATTACGTCGTAGGCTACCGTACTGTAATCGTAACGGAAGTTAGGAAACGATCTGGTATTAGGGAGTTTTTGCACGCCATAACGGACAGCACTATCGATCTCCTGCGCGTGCGCAGATGCACTAAAAGTGGTGCGAAATTTTAACTGCGCATGCACAAAAGACCGATAGTGTTTAAAGTTCGAAGTGGTACGCAGTGTTGCCATATCTGCGGAATTCCCGCCGTTTTCAGCGGATTTTGAACTCGTACGGCGGGAAAAAAATGAGTTTCGCGGACAGCGGAATAAACGGCGGGAATTAACAAAGTTCGTAAAGCATCAGTTTTCGTTAACCTCTATTAATAAGTTGTCTTGCACATATGTATATTTTGAAAATTTCTAACTCCATGTTACTAGCAAGAATAAATAATATAATACAATAAATTATATACTACCTGAAATCAATTGTTATTATTTTGCAAATTTTCACACAAGTAATGCATTCTATACTATCTAAAAATTGAATTACAGGTTCAATAAAGCCACTATATTTCGCAATTTTTGTTTTAATAGAATAAATTAATACAGCATTTAAATATGGAAAAATAATTTATTTTACGTTTAGTGGATTTAGGCGGGAAATTTAAAACCAATTCAGCGGATTTTCGGCGGAAACTGAAACGAACATGGCGGAATCTCTCTAAACACATCTGGCAACGCTGGTGGCACGAACTCCGTATTCAATCACATTCCCTGACGCAAGGCGAGAAGTGAGAAGCCCAGAAGTTCTAAATATGTGTAAACGTGGATGTGATTCCATGTTTTATAAGCTACAGCGAACCCATAGAAAATGGCTAACGAAAAGCTATTAAGCCAAATGGCATAATTGCAAGAAATGATGTAACATAGCGTGGAATACATTAGGCGTTCATTGCCGGCAGCGTGGTGGGAGCGGCAGTGACTTGATTGTGTGAATCTGAGCGATGTCCCTTTGTTGTCTGAAGGTGTGCGGGTAAGAGCTACTAGACGTTAAACGACGGCAGGTGATTGAACGTATGTTTTGTTTCCGGCTAGGAGAGTTAATGAAATAAGCTTACGAAAAGCCGTGAAAGTGACAACGAAGGTATAAAATCCAGAAGTTGTAGTGTGGTTGATGACTACGCGCGTGGTAACTTGGCGCTGATTGTAGCGTGGCTGGTGTGCGTGCTGGTAGCGTGCGTGCGTGCGTGTGTGTTTGTTTGTTGCAGACTACTGACGGGAAAAAATAGAGAATGGACGATTTCTGAAATATAATTGTAAGGAAAAATAATGCGACATCGATGTCTAGGTTTTGAAAACATTACGTATTTATAGAAACATCGATGTTTCAAAACATCTATTTATTAAATCCGATGCTTTTTTCCACTGTGTATCGAAGTTTTGTGTTGGATTTTTTTTTCGTTTTCCACATTTTGTTTCTGGTTGAAAATAACAGTTTTGTGAAAGTTAAAATATAAAATAAATTATACTCGTCAGATTATGCGACATATGACGCATGCATACGTATGCATATGTACGAATACGTTTATTCGTATACGTATTCTTTCTTCCCCGCACCAGTCTACGGAGAATTGACGAATCTGTGACCGCTTGAAGTTGCCTTGAACGCTTCAGCTTTCAAGCTAAGTTCATTTTTTTAAAATTATTTTTAGCATTTTTTAACTTTGTTTTGTCTGTAAAATCTGAATTATTCATTGATAAACCCGGTCACTGTTAAATTAAGTTCTGCCACGTGCGAATATTTAATCTAGGAGGTTACTACACAGTTTCAAAACATCGATGGTTTTGGGGTGATGTATTATTAACATCAGTGTTTTCATTTTGAACTTCGATTATTAGAAACATGAATGTTAATTGTTGATGTAGCATCCCTAGTAGGAAATGATGTGAAATAATGTCCTCCTCTGATGGTGTGTGGGGTTAAAGACCCTGGAACATAGAGTTGTGGCACTGAGCAATGCAGATGTTGTAATAATGTCTGTGTTGCGCGAGAAAAAAAAATATAAAAGTTGCAGTGTGGCAGGTGTTTATGCGTATGTGAAGTATGCCCATTGTAGGCTGTAGCCAATTGGCAGGATTAGGAACTAGGCATCGCTAAGGCAAATAAAATAGATGAGTAAGACCATGAAAGTGGCTATTTCAAATGCAATTTGCCTCTCTGGTTAATGTGTTAAGGGTTAAACGATTGTGCGTCTTACCATTGCAGATTGCATTCTAATAGTGTGTGTGTGTGTGTGTGTGTGTGTGTGTGTGTGTTTGTGTGTGTTTGAGAGGACAGAATAAAAAGTTGGAGCGTTGAATAATGTTGTGAGCGTGAACAAACGCACTCGCGTGTGTGTGCGTATTGAGACTATCATCAGCAGGCAAGATTAGGGAATGTTGAAATTTCTAAACCAAATGAAATGATTGAAGAAAACAATCATGATAGTGACGATCCCAAATGCGCTTCCCTTCTGTAACGTGGGGGAGAGAGGATTACAAATCTTTCGTATACATTCCTTTGGAAGGGAAATAAAGCCGGCTGTCCCATGTTGTACTTTTAGTCCATATAAAAGAACCACAAGCCTAAAAGAAGCCCTTGAGCTCAATTTAATTGCCTGCTTTCTTGTCTGAGTAATACCTTCTTTCTCTTCTACATGGTGAAAGGAGTGTAGCGAAATTTGCGTGGTCAGGCGGAAGAGCAGGTCAGATGACCTGAGCTTCTCCACATAAACAAGGGGTTATTGCACTGAATGGAATTGAGAGTGGAGTTTTCTTCAGCGTGGCGGGTGTCAAATGGCGCGTGCGCGACAGTGTGTACTTGTTGCCGTATTCTTTCAGCATACGTTATGAGGGAATGTTGACATTTCAAAACCTATGTCCTGCGTGAGGAAACGAATATGAAAGGGACCATCTCAAATGCAATTTATTTCTCTGAAGAAGGTGTTAGGGGTAACACAGCCTGGTTCATAGAGTTCTAGAACTGAGCGTCGAAGATATTTGTGTATCTGTAGGGGATCCTGAAAAGTTGTAGCGTGGCAGGTGACAGTGTATGTAAAGTATGTGTTGCCGACAATTGCCAATCAGAAAGAGTATAGACTAGCCGTTGGTAGGGCAAATAAAATCAAGGTGATAAACATCATTAAATTAATCATTAATTTGTAGTTGGGTTTCCTTGAGTGATGTGGAGGGGGGAAAATATTTGGTTATGTGAGGGAGAGATCTGGAAATGTGGCGTGGGAAGACCAGGGATGTAAGTGGGGAAAGGATGTGGAAGTGTGAAGGTTCTGGCGGTGTGAAGGGGTGGAGAGTCGGAAAGTGTGAGGGGACCGGATGGTCTGGAGGGTGTGAAGGGTGCGCGAAGATCTGGAGGGTTGTGAAGGGTGCGCGAAGATCTGGAGGGTTGTGAAGGGTGCGCGAAGATCTGGAGGGTTGTGAAGGGTGCGCGAAGATCTGGCGGGTGTGAAGGGGGGTAGATTTAGAGGTGTGAGAGAGTGGAGAGCGTCTATGACTAACGGCGCTTGTGTGTTTGCGTGTTGCAGGCTACTACCAGCCGGCCGGCCCGCTCATCTCGGCGGCGGGGCCGGGGCCTGGCCCCGGCGCGGGCGGCGCGGGCGGGCCGGGCCCGCTGCTGCTCAAGTCGGCGGCGTCGTCGCCCACGCCGCCGCCCGCGCCGCCGTCGGCGTGCGGCAGCACGGGCGCGTCGTCGGGGCGGTCGGGCGGGGGCGCGGCGGGCGACGCCGGGTCGGCCGCTGGAGGCGGCGGCGGAGGAGGAGGAGGCGGGGGCGGGGCGGCCGGGGACGGGTCGGACAGCGACGTGGCGGTGATCGCCGCCGCCGGGCCGGCGCTGTCCGGGCGCGGCGCGCGCGACTCGCGAGACTCGCCCGGCGGCTCCTCGGCCGCGTCGTCCTCCGCGCCGCCGCCCGCGCACGCGCCCCAGCCCCAGCAGCAGCAGCAGCCGCCCCCCGCGCCGCACCACCACTACGTGAGTACCGCCTCTCTTCTCTTTATCCCCCTCCTCCTCCTCCTCACCCCCCCTTCCCGCCTTCTTTCCTCCCGGTCCGTTTGAGCTTCGTTTGCTCCTTTTCTTCCTCAGTCCTTCGTTCTTTCCTTTTTCTCTCTCTCATTCTTCTCTCTCTCATTCTTCTCTCTCTCTCATTCTTCTCTCTCTCTCATTCTTCTCTCTCTCTCATTCTTCTTCTCTCTCATTCTTCTTCTCTCTCTCTCATTCTTCTCTCTCTCTCATTCTTCTCTCTCTCTCATTCTTCTTCTCTCTCTCTCATTCTTCTCTCTCTCTCATTCTTCTTCTCTCTCTCTCATTCTTCTTCTCTCTCTCTCATTCTTCTCTCTCTCTCATTCTTCTCTCTCTCTCTCATTCTTCTCTCTCTCTCTCATTCTTCTTCTCTCTCTCTCTCATTCTTCTTCTCTCTCTCTCATTCTTCTTCTCTCTCTCTCTCATTCTTCTTCTCTCTCTCTCATTCTTCTTCTCTCTCTCTCTCATTCTTCTTCTCTCTCTCTCATTCTTCTTCTCTCTCTCTCTCATTCTTCTCTCTCTCTCTCTCATTCTTCTCTCTCTCTCTCTCATTCCTCTCTCTCTCTCTCATTCTTCTCTCTCTCTCTCTCATTCTTCTCTCTCTCTCTCATTCTTCTCTCTCTCTCTCTCATTCTTCTCTCTCTCTCATTCTTCTCTCTCTCTCTCTCATTCTTCTCTCTCTCTCTCATTCTTCTCTCTCTCTCTCTCATTCTTCTCTCTCTCTCATTCTTCTCTCTCTCTCTCATTCTTCTCTCTCTCTCTCTCATTCTTCTCTCTCTCTCTCATTCTTCTCTCTCTCTCTCATTCTTCTCTCTCTCTCATTCTTCTCTCTCTCTCATTCTTCTCTCTCTCTCTCTCTCTCATTCTTCTCTCTCTCTCATTCTTCTTCTCTCTCTCATTCTTCTCTCTCTCTCTCATTCTTCTCTCTCTCTCTCTTTCTTCTCTCTCTCTCTCATTCTTCTCTCTCTCTCTCATTCTTCTCTCTCTCTCTCATTCTTCTCTCTCTCTCTCTCATTCTTCTCTCTCTCTCTCTCATTCTTCTCTCTCTCTCTCTCATTCTTCTCTCTCTCTCTCTCTCATTCTTCTCTCTCTCTCTCTCTCATTCTTCTCTCTCTCTCTCTCATTCTTCTCTCTCTCTCTCTCATTCTTCTCTCTCTCTCTCTCATTCTTCTCTCTCTCTCTCTCATTCTTCTCTCTCTCTCTCTCATTCTTCTCTCTCTCTCTCTCATTCTTCTCTCTCTCTCTCTCATTCTTCTCTCTCTCTCTCTCATTCTTCTCTCTCTCTCTCATTCTTCTCTCTCTCTCTCTCATTCTTCTCTCTCTCTCTCATTCTTCTCTCTCTCTCTCATTCTTCTCTCTCTCTCTCTCATTCTTCTCTCTCTCTCTCTCATTCTTCTCTCTCTCTCTCTCATTCTTCTCTCTCTCTCTCTCTCATTCTTCTCTCTCTCTCTCTCTCTCATTCTTCTCTCTCTCTCTCTCTCTCTCTCATTCTTCTCTCAATTTTCCACATTGTTTCTCGACGTTGCCGATAGTGGTCTGCTTATACTTGTCCATTGCCCTACACCACTTACTGTTGCCGGCGCAGCACCTTCACTGAGCACTTCTTCTACTTCTTGGCCACGCGCTCCTCCTGCATCCACACATGCCGTTTTCCTCTCCCGCGTCCACTGAAAATTGAGAATACCACTCTCTGTTAATGCTCTATGTATGCTAATGCTTAATGTGTCTCCTCTATTAATGCTGTCGGACTTCTTCGTAGTTTTACACTTTTTTCGATATCGTATTTGGTTTTCCCATTAATTTGTGATTTTGTTTTTGTTCGTGAAATTTTTGTTTACTTTCTCATGTGCCTCTGTGTTTCCTCGCATGCTTTCAGGTGTTGTTTGTCCCTCTGCTCCAGTCTAATCCCCACTGGCGATTTTTTCGCACCATCTCACGCTGCCTTGCGGTACGCTCGCATTGACAGTTCTCTTTCTCTTATTACTTTTCTCCTGTTCTATTCCTTCTGTTTTCGTCAATTTTCTCTTTTGATGTGGGTCGTTGATGAGATACTTGTTTCTCTTTCTCGCGCGCGCATCAGTTGCTCCACACGTGGACGACCGACTCTGATAGCATATTTGCATTTACGTACGAAGTACGGCCTATCTGTCTCTTCATAGAATGAACAATCCTCAATAGTTTCTGATCTTTTTTGCAGCCTTTCGATTAACCCCAACGAGTGACTGTTGAATGTGGTTGATAAAAATCCTTTTCAGGGTGCCACTTTCTGGAAAATATGGAAAACTTAAGGATTTTCAATGCTCTGGAATAGTCGGGGAATTCAAAGAATTAAATAATGTGTTGAAGAATCGTTAATGTCGAGGAAAAGTTTTCAGAGGCTTGTAATTCTTGGTATAATGCCTTAAAAGAATTATTGTTGTTCAATTTTTATTTGTTGAAAATATTGGTAATTTATACTTTCTCATGGCGAAATCAGAGGGCTGACCAATTAGTTTTAGTGTGGATTAAATATTTTTTTAAAATAATATGATATAAAAAATCAAGAAAATATTTTTTTCAAAAATCACTGGAAAAGCGGGAATAGTCAAAGAAATTTGTCCCGGGAAAACAGTGAACACCCTTCACTTTCGAACTACAATGGTTAGAGGCCGTTGTTGCGCATAACTGACATAATCTTCGAAGGATACTCACTGTTTGCTCTCTGGAAGAAGTATAAGAAATCCCCGTCTCCTATGAGAAGCCGTGCTCTCTCTATTGCTGGCATTATTTCTTTCCGAAAGAATTCGTATTCTCAAAACGAATGTGCCACGAGCGTTAATGAGCACATATGGGTCGCCTGTTATGTGGGAGAAGTAAAGAAAATTCGAAGCCGTGAACTTTTTCTCACACGCCTTCTTTCCGATAGAAGTCGCATGCTCGAAACGTATGTGCCACGAGCGTTAATAGGCATATGGGTAGTCTGTTGTATAGGAGAAATATAGGAAATTCGAAGCCATGCCCTTTTTCTCACTCGCCTTCTTTCCGATAGAAGTCGCATGCTCGAAACGTATGTGCCACGAGCGTTAATAGGCATATGGGTAGTCTGTTGTATAGGAGAAATATAGGAAATTCGAAGCCATGCCCTTTTTCTCACTCGCCTTCTTTCCGATAGAAGTCGCATGCTCGAAACGTATGTGCCACGAGCGTTAATGGGCATATGGGTAGTCTGTTGTATAGGAGAAATATAGGAAATTCGAAGCCATGCCCTTTTTCTCACACGCCTTCTTTCCGATAGAAGTCGCATGCTCGAAACCTACGCTGCTCATAGGCGACTGTTGCTGCGACCGCTCATAGGCGTGTATGACGCATGCGTTCAATTGAACGCAAAGAGAGCCATCGTTGGAGGTTGATCGTCAAGATTGCGAGCAGTTCAATTGCAAAAGTGTATGTCATTTATCCCCCGTTCGTTAATTGTTTTCTGTCAACACTGCGACCTTCTGTTTCGCGTCCACGTGTGCTGGGGCCGGCGCCGATGTGTGGCGCTCTGCAACCAGTATTCATCCTGTCTATTGTTTGGACGCACGAGTGCGTTCAGTTGCGTACGTACACCTGTGACGTCCGGTGTTTTTTGTTGAAACGTTGGCTCGGGTCCAAATTACGGTAATTGGCAGGATATTGAAATCGCGCGGAAAAGCATATGAATGCATTGGTTAAAAGCCGGATGTCCTGTTATGAATCCATCCTACCGATAACACTGTCGACATTGAGCGACATTATTTCTGGTTCGTTGTGCCTATACTACAGAAAAGGGAGAAAAATAACAAGTCGACGACGAATCTAAAATCTCGCTAATAAACTGGTATTTATAAAGGTTAATGTTTCAAGTCCTTGGTAGCCTTCATATTGCGTTGACAAATAATTTAATCTGGTAGAATGCTGCAAATCCGTAAATGTGCCGCGTTAAACAGAATGTAGCTGTTGAAATGATTAGTTTCGTTATAGATATACTCGAACCTTGCCATGAGCTGTGGAATTTAGCTAATTAATTATCTGAAGTTTTCTACTTTTTCAAATTTATGCATTCTCCATTCAGTTTCAGTAACGTTTTTCAGTTTTCTGTAACTGTTTCCTTCTAACATCGGTTCCAAGATTTGGGTTATTTTTCTTCCTTTTCCTATCGTCTTAGCTATGATTAAATTTAAAACATACTTACTGTGAAAAGATTATATCCAGATCATATCCATATTTCTTACTTTTCTATATCACCTACTTTACAGTTTATCTTCCCTTCTTTTCTAATTCTTCTTCGTGCTTTTCGCGATTG
Source organism: Gryllus longicercus (assembly GCA_038098605.1). NCBI lineage: Eukaryota > Metazoa > Arthropoda > Insecta > Orthoptera > Gryllidae > Gryllus > Gryllus longicercus. Next base: position 719,837 of record JAZDUA010000511.1, on the reverse strand, counting down.
TTTCAACATACAAGCATTTGAGCATTTCTGTATGAGCATTTCCACTTTCGCCACGTTTGTGTGTTTTTAATGTGTGTATGTTGACCCCAATGTATACTTCAATGCAACAATTTAAAACATCGACGATCCGTCTTATTATTTTGAATATTCTCGTCGTGGTGTCATATTTACTGTTAAATTGACGTTAGCCTTCATTGTTTATTGGCTGTCCTGTTCGAATACTTGTAGTCTGATAGAATATTGTTATACCGGTAGTATAAAATTTGACATAACGGAAAATGCAATTTTTTTAATATTAAAAATGCATTACGTTGCTTGTGTGTTACAATCTAAACCACTTTGAATTCCTGTAACAACAGAAACAATAACTACAGCTACACAGTTCTTCTCCATCTGATCTCGTCTTTCGGGCGGTTTCCCTCGAACCATTGAACAAACGAATCAAATGATCAGTTGCTTTGCTTCTGGATAGTAAATATAGCTTTACTTACCATTCTCTTCCTTAATACACACACACACACACACACACACCCTTTTTTCGTTTTTATTATAGTCATTAGGTAGTTATTCACCAGTTACTGGACGCGAATGAAGTTTGTAAACCGTGATGAAGGCAGAGATTTACGAAACGAGCCGTGTCCGTTGTCTGTTGCGTGTCATCCAATGCTTTTCATAATGCCATCTTTTTATTATAAAAATTCATGGACATCAGGAATACCTAAAAATTCATAGACATAAGTATTCTTACGCCAGTCTTTGCCTTATTTTTTTTCGATTGTTCTTAACGAGCACCGGCTGTTAATAGTGCGGTTTCGTTCCTTTACTTACTTACTTGCTTGTTATGCTACCTAAGAAACGGTTGCTAGGCAGCTATGTGGAATTCGGGTGACTAGTCGGGAGCTTTGTCCCGGCTGGGGCGAAGCCCCGCTGATGACAGATACCTGGTTGGGGGGTAAAACTCGCCAGCCGTCGTGTAAGTCGGCGTGGAATCTCGCCACCCAGCGGGGATCACCGCCACCTGCCGCGATAAAAAATTGCTCAGGCAGCTGGCGCGTCGGGAATCATCAATCAATCAATCAAATCCGGGATATTTGGACGTTCCTCCTAGGGAGGATTGTCGATTCGCAGTCTGCATGAAGGTGCTTCAGATTAGGGATGCGACATTGATGGCGATCTTTTTGTAGGAACATCGATGTATTAACGCCGAAGTTTGTTAATATTGATGTTTTGTGGTAGATTTTTTTAAAAATCTTTTGTTTCTGAATGACAAATTCCCACGATTACAATACTGTAAAAGTTAAAATATAAAAGAGTAACAGATAGGAACACTATTATTCATGTGTTGGAATCAAAGCAACGCTCTTTGCACTACTTTCATCGAACAAACTCTCTCGACCGAGATGACCTCCATGCCATTGTATTTCCTCGTTCTTCATATTCATTTCGCACATTGACATGTGGGCTACAAATACGCCGTGGGCGTAGTGTCTGCCCCTTCTCATACCTTTTATTCGGCGAACTGATTAACGTGAACTCCCAAATTAAATTTTAATATTCACGAATTTAATGTTAGAGGCTTCTAAAACAGTCTAAAAACATAGATAGTTTTTAGTTGATGTATTATTAACATCGATGTTGTCGATGTTTGCTAACATCGATATTTTGTTGTCGATGTTTGCTAACATCGATATTTTGTTGTCGATGTTTGATAACATCGATATTTTGTTGTCGATGTTTGCTAACGTCGATATTTTGTTGTCGATGTTTGCTAACGTCGATATTTTGTTGTCGATGTTTGCTAACGTCGATATTTTGTTGTCGATGTTTGCTAACGTCGATATTTTGTTGTCGATGTTTGCTAACGTCGATATTTTGTTGTCGATGTTTGCTAACGTCGATATTTTGTTGTCGATGTTTGCTAACGTCGATATTTTGTTGTCGATGTTTGCTAACGTCGATATTTTGTTGTCGATGTTTGCTAACGTCGATATTTTGTTGTCGATGTTTGCTAACGTCGATATTTTGTTGTCGATGTTTGCTAACGTCGATATTTTGTTGTCGATGTTTGCTAACGTCGATATTTTGTTGTCGATGTTTGCTAACGTCGATATTTTGTTGTCGATGTTTGCTAACGTCGATATTTTGTTGTCGATGTTTGCTAACGTCGATATTTTGTTGTCGATGTTTGCTAACGTCGATATTTTGTTGTCGATGTTTGCTAACGTCGATATTTTGTTGTCGATGTTTGCTAACGTCGATATTTTGTTGTCGATGTTTGCTAACGTCGATATTTTGTTGTCGATGTTTGCTAACGTCGATATTTTGTTGTCGATGTTTGCTCTCGTCGATATTTTGTTGTCGATGTTTGCTAACGTCGATATTTTGTTGTCGATGTTTGCTAACGTCGATATTTTGTTGTCGATGTTTGCTAACGTCGATATTTTGTTGTCGATGTTTGCTAACGTCGATATTTTGTTGTCGATGTTTGCTAACGTCGATATTTTGTTGTCGATGTTTGCTAACGTCGATATTTTGTTGTCGATGTTTGCTAACGTCGATATTTTGTTGTCGATGTTTGCTAACGTCGATATTTTGTTGTCGATGTTTGCTAACGTCGATATTTTGTTGTCGATGTTTGCTAACGTCGATATTTTGTTGTCGATGTTTGCTAACGTCGATATTTTGTTGTCGATGTTTGCTAACGTCGATATTTTGTTGTCAATGTTTGCTAACGTCGATATTTTGTTGTCGATGTTTGCTAACGTCGATATTTTGTTGTCGATGTTTGCTAACGTCGATATTTTGTTGTCGATGTTTGCTAACGTCGATATTTTGTTGTCGATGTTTGCTAACGTCGATATTTTGTTGTCGATGTTTGCTAACGTCGATATTTTGTTGTCGATGTTTGCTCTCGTCGATATTTTGTTGTCGATGTTTGCTCTCGTCGATATTTTGTTGTCGATGTTTGCTAACGTCGATATTTTGTTGTCGATGTTTGCTAACGTCGATATTTTGTTGTCGATGTTTGCTAACGTCGATATTTTGTTGTCGATGTTTGCTAACGTCGATATTTTGTTGTCGATGTTTGCTAACGTCGATATTTTGTTGTCGATGTTTGCTAACGTCGATATTTTGTTGTCGATGTTTGCTAACGTTGATATTTTGTTGTCGATGTTTGCTAACGTCGATATTTTGTTGTCGATGTTTGCTAACGTCGATATTTTGTTGTCGATGTTTGCTAACGTCGATATTTTGTTGTCGATGTTTGCTAACGTCGATATTTTGTTGTCGATGATTGCTAACGTCGATATTTTGTTGTCGATGTTTGCTAACGTCGATATTTTGTTGTCGATGTTTGCTAACGTCGATATTTTGTTGTCGATGTTTGCTAACGTCGATATTTTGTTGTTGATGTTTGCTAACGTCGATATTTTGGTATCGACGTCACATCTCTAATTCTGATCCATCCGGGACTATAGATACTCCCGTGTAAACACAGAGACACTTGAAGGTCATGAGCTGAAGGCAGAGGATGACACTGCCGTATAATCCGAAGCTTCGTTTCGATTAACATTTTTGGTATTGCGCTCCCGGTTGGATGACAATACCCCAATGCCCTCTCCTTCCAGCTCGCGACCTTCAAGTGACACTATGTTTAAATCAGAGTACACCACGCGCAGGTGCGTTGTCAGCCATGCGTGAAGGCTGGCTCTCGTCACGGGAGCGACAGTCCGGGCAAGCGGGACGTTGTCGCCATCGGGATGATTGCGTGGTCTGTGCCATTGCGCCAACGAGGCCTTGTTGGATTGCGTCGGGGTAAGGTCAGCGTTGATGCTGCGTAGGAGTGGCAACGAAACGTAGTAGAGGGTAATGAAAAGAAATAGTTGTCCACTAAATTTGCAATGTATTTTCTTACTAAGAACCACCAAACCATATATCGAAGATAATTTGTTCATCTATTTCAATCTTCAGTGGGTGTACAGATTTAAAATGCAAACGAGAGTTGGAATTTCTTAATTTATATTAGGTCAGTACAAAAATAATAGAATAAGTTCTAAATAAATCAAAGAGAATGAATTGTAATTATTTGCCCGAGTAACGGGAGACGAATTTCATTATGTTACAAATCACTCTCTGACTCGTCCATCCGGCTAAACGGCTAGCATTGAGAGGGCCATATTGTCACAGTAACAAAATTATGAAATTAGGCACTAATTGGCAAGAAAAATGAAGTGTTAGGCATTTAAAATGGGTTAAAAAAGGAGTAAACCAGGCATTTAACAAACATTAGATGTGAAAAGTTACGTTCTTGACGTCTAAATCTGATCACAAAAGGATTAAATTGGCCACTTTTTATTATTTAGGAAAATCAAGTATTTTTACATTGATGACAGCGACTACAAGATTTTTTTCCACTTTCATATTTTTTTTTTCATTTTATTCATTATTCATTCACATTTCATTCTCAACCCATCGACAGCGCAGCTGCACAGGGAATGAGTAAAATTGCCTCAGAAGAGCGAGTTGGTCGGAGACGAACGTAAAACATCCTCTTTGTAATGACTTGCAGAGCTCCTTACGTTCGGTGTTTGGGTGAGAGATTTTCGGTGCTTGCTCGATTTCGTATTCGATCAGAGTTTCTCGTTTTGGGAAATACGCGAGAGTACTTGCGTTCCGGTATAACAAATTTTAAAAAATTCCTAATTAATTTATGATAAATCATCAGTTTCAATTTTCAGGCAGGTTTAAGCAATAAAAATTGAAATGGGCATCAAACGCCCTCTTAGGTCTTTTTAGGCACTATTAAAAGCTTTTGTAGATCTACTTTTCCATAATTCGTAAATATCTGCAATTATTTTACACAACCTCCTAAAGGAACTAAATAAGTATTTGTACTAAAATCAGGTCTTATCGTGGATCGTGACGCTAGAGTTGTTTGATTTTTTGATTCTGTTACAAAAGTTTTCCCCAGTGATATATTCACTATTAACGCAAACAATATTTTCAAAACAAGAAAAAATGTTTGTGGATTTTTTAGTTTTTGATAAATATTTCAAATTGAAGCAAAAAAGAACTAAGAAAAACTTCGACAAATGTGTGATAAAGTTTTAATTAACATTTGAAGTATTAGATATTTATAATAGATTTTTATAGTGTTCGAAATGTGTGTAATATACATTTATAAGGTGTTAAATTTTGATGTAACAATATTTTGGAAATTAGATGGTAATATTTATTCAGTAGAACCCCGTTAACCCGAACTAATTGGGGGCGTGGTCTGTTGGGATTCGGTAATGTTCGGATTATCCGAACAAATGTACCGTACAAGTACTAATACATCTACAGGATTACCAGACAACGCAACGTAGCATAGAAATCTCATCATCAGATCATCACATCTCATGATAAATCAGATTCAGCTCCTTAGGGAAAAATATTACCGATTTTTCAAGTTTCTCTTATTGCAAATTACTGCTCCATAAGCTTGTGATGCACACTGGAGTTACCAGTGCAATAATAGTTTCATTTACACAACTTGTGTTTCAATAATTAGTGGTTCAGTTCTACAATAATTATGCAATCGTTTCTTTACACTACAAATAAGCATTTTATTTATTTTGTTAATTTTTCTTCCATCCCGAATTTTGTTCGGATTATCGGAAATTCCGGGTATGCGCGATTCTTCTGTATTTGTATAAAATATTTCAAATTTTTCAAGCGGATTTTCTCATGGGTTTTTATCTATCTATTTAGCGGTTTTTTTTACAGCCTTGGCCGTTTTCCGCATCCCAGTTTCCAAGCCTCTTTATCCCATACATCGTTTTCTTCCATTTCTCTTTTTTCCATGGCTTCAGTTATTGCCATGTTCCATGTTCTTCTCGGTCTTCCCCTGTATCTTCTTCGATTTGGTATCCACTCTCAAACGTTTTGTGGAAGTCTATCCGATTTCAACCTTCTCATATGTCCATATCATTTTGTTGTTTCATTTCGATCGTCTCGTTCAAGGTTGTTTGCACTTTACATTTTATTTCTTATTTCATCATTTCTTATTTTATGTAATAGAAAGTTAACATCTTCGCCAGAACATAATTTCTGTTGATTGAAGTTTGGCTTTCAAATTTTTGTTAGTGTCCAGACTTCTACCCCATATAGTGTGGTACTCTCTATGATGGAGCTATATATGCGTTTTTTTATATGGTGACACATTGCCGGCCAAATTACTTCAAATTTGGCGCCTCGTCTTCTTTAACAGGGCGTTTGATGTTCTTTGAAGGCGTTTGAGGAAAGGTTCATACATTTAAACTTGGCGCCTCCGAGATACTCTTAATTTTCCCCAAAAAGCCGCGCGAATTTCTTCTCTGTTGATCAAACATTCATTTCTTCGTGCAAAGTTCCTTAACGTCGATTGTCAACTTCTTTCTATTAGTTCGGAGCGTCACCGAAAGATCGCACCAGCTCCTGGGCAACTCCCGCGTAAACTTGGCGTTGTCGAAATGTTGAGAATTTTCTATCGCAGACGCCTGCGCGCATTGTCACCACAAGCTAATGCGGAAAGCTGAGTAAAAGCGTCTTGAACGTCTTCAAGGTTCGACCCAGAGTGTGCCAGGCACTGGATGTAGTAGAAACACGAAGCAAAAAGCCAAGGAATTCGTAAGGAATGGTTTAATTTCGTTTGGACAGAGGTAACTGTGACAACTTCTTCAATACTCGTTAATTCTTTCTCCAAGTAACAATCCTTGTCAATTGTGTGTCATCTCCTTTCCAGAACACTCTTGTCTGACAAAAAAACTACTGAGATAGAAGAGGCGATGTTCCGTTGCCATTTCCATCAAAATGCTCTCCCAACTTTTCTTCGACTATTTTGCCGCCTGAACATTAATTTTTTTTAAAATGGGCTTTTATGGTTGGGGAAATTTGTGCCAACCGTGGGTGTCGCTGACGTGTGCGTGCGTGTGTTTCAGCGCGGGGGCTGGGGCCCGCCGCTGCCGCCGCCCACGCCGTCGACGCCGCTGGCGCCGGGCTCGGCGGGCCAGGCGCCCCCCGGGCCGGGACCCGGACCGGGCCCCGGGCCGGGCCACGTGAGCTACTACGCGGGCTACCCGCACACGCAGTACTACCCGTCGCCGCCGGCGTCCGCCTCGCTGCAGTACCCGCAGCCGCCCCCACACCACGCGCACTACCACAGCCAGGTGAGCCCTTGCCTCGGACGCACTGGATGACTCAGAATATATGTTTTCTTCCTGTATCTTCGAACTACCATAACCAGGTGAACTTCTGCCTCGAATGCACCGGATGACTCAGAATATATGTTCTCGTCCTGTATCTTCGAACTACCATAACCAATAAACCAATAAACTAACCAACCCTCGGAATAAATGTTCTTTCTTTATCTCTCTGCCTTTGTTCTTTCCTATCTCTTTGTCTACGAACTATTACGGCCAGGTGAGCCCTGTCTCGGACGGTGCACAGGGTGTCTCGGAATAAAGGTTATTTTTCAGCTCTCTACCTTCGTTCGTTCTTTCCTTTCTCTTCGTCTTCGTCTTCGTCTTCGAACTACCACAGCCAGGTGAGCCCCTGCCTCGGACGGTGCACAGGTGTTTCGGAATAAATATTCTTTCTTCATGTCTCTGCCTTCGTTCGTTCATTCCTTTCTCTTCGTCTTCGAACTACCACAGCCAGGTGAGCCCCTGCCTCGGACGATGCACAGGATGTCTCGGAAATGCTCTTTCTTCATCTCTCTGCCTTCGTTCTTTCCTTTCCCTTTGCATTCGAACTACCACAGCCAGGTGAGCCCCCGCCTCGGATAATGTACAGGATGTCTAGGAATAAATGCTATTTCTTCATCTCTCTGCCTTCGTTCTTCCCTTTCTTTTTGCATTCGAACTACGACAGCCAGGTGAGCTCCTGCATCGGACGGTGCACAGGATGTCTAGGAATAAATGCTATTTCTTCATCTCTCTGCCTTCGTTCTTTCCTTTCTCTTGGGTCGACGTAAAGGAGACCTGCGTAATTCTTTAGAGAATTCACCGTTATAATTGTGGGGAGGAATTTGAGGAGTTTTGTATAAATTGCATAAATTTCAAGCACAAATTTCGCAAAAATACTTTTTTCAAAAAAAATTGTACACGTTCTTTTTTAAAGAGCTGCTTTTTTAGAGCAGATCTTTTTTATGGGAAAAATCTACAACTTTAATGCTGTAGTTTTGAAGATTTAGGCTACAACACATTTTTACTGACAAACAATAAAACATTTCAATGACATTCAGAGAACGCGGCTGTACCCGGCTAAACTGTTCGCCGGTCTGGGTTCGAGTCCCGAGGTGGGTCAAGAGGGAGTGTACAGTAAGTGGTGCGGCCGTGGAAGGTGCTGTGTCGAGTAGGCGCGTGCTGTGCGCAGGAGCTGTGCTACACGGCCGGAGCTGGGTACGGGCCCGCGGCCTACTACAAGGCGTACGGCACGCCGCCCCCGCCCGCGGGCTACCACCGCCGCTACCTGGCGGCGCCCCCGCACGCCAGCTACTACGCGCCGCCGCCGCCCGACCTCTACCCCGGTAAGTGCGGCCAACATTACGTTTTCTCTAATCCTTCATTTTCTCCAGGCCTGCATTCTATCGAAACCGATGTTTAATCCGATCTTACATTTTCTCTGATCCAATGTTTTGGCTGATCCAATGTTTTGGCTGATCCTATGTTTTGGCTGATCCTATGTTTTGGGTCGATCCTTCGTTCGTTTGGGTCGATCCTTCGTTCGTTTGGGTCGATCCTTCGTTCGTTTGGGTCGATCCAACTAGAAAACAAAAACGTTCGATGTCCAGAAGTTTCAAATTTGCAGAGCTTAAAAAGGGTTCTAAGTTCCGGAAATTGAACATTTTTTTCTTAACATTAACAGTTGAAGACACTGTACACACGTCACTGCAGACACAGACTACTGTGCATAGAAAGTTGGATTTATATTTTAATACAGTTTCCCACTGTTAACCGTCGAAATGTGACATTCAACCTGTTGGTTTGCTGCCATTCATTTGTTTGCTTATTGTATTAACATTATAATTTTGTCTTCGCGATGCGTTGAGGTGCGCTGAGTGAGTGTTGTGTGTGTGCGCGCAGCCTCCGGCGGGGCGGGGCCGTCGGCCGCCGGCGGGTCGTCTGCGTCGGCGTCGAGCGGCGGCGCGGGGTCGGCGGGCGCGCAGATGGTGGCCGCGGCCGCAGGCGCCGCCTCCTCGTACAGCTCGGGCGCGAGCGGCGGGGGCGGGTCGGCGGGCAGCGCGGCGGGCGGGGCGCAGGGCCCCGGACCGCCGCCGCCCCCGCCGCCCGCGCTCGTCGAGTACCCCGGCGCGGCCCTCGTCGAGCCCTACCCGCCCGCGCCGCCCTCCGCCGTGTCGGCCGCCGCCGCCGCGGCCGCCGCCGCCGCCACGGCCGCCTACTACGGCGGCTACGGCGCCGCGCCGGGCCCCGGCTGCTACCCGCACTCGCCGCCCGCGCCGCCCCCGCGCGGCCTCTTCATCGGTGAGATATCTTTATTCTTCTCCTCCTCTTCTTCTTCTTCTTCTTCTTCTTCGTCCTCCTCCTCGTCCTCCTCGTCCTCCTCCACGTCCTCCTCCTCCTCCTCCTCCTCCTCCTCCTCCTCCTCTTCTTCCTCCTCCTCCTCCTCCTCCTCCTCTTCTTCCTCCTTCTCCTCCTCCTCCTCCTCCTCCTCCTCCTCTTCTTCCTCCTCCTCCTCTTCTTCCTCCTCCTCCTCTTCTTCCTCCTCCTCCTCTTCTTCCTCCTCCTCCTCCACGTCTTCCTCCTCCTCCTCCTCCTCTTCTTCCTCCTCCTCCTCCACGTCTTCCTCCTCCTCCTCCTCCTCTTCTTCCTCCTCCTCCTCTTCTTCCTCCTCCTCCTCCACGTCTTCCTCCTCCTCCTCCTCCTCTTCTTCCTCCTCCTCCTCCACGTCTTCCTCCTCCTCCTCCTCCTCTTCTTCCTCCTCCTCCTCCACGTCTTCCTCCTCCTCCTCCTCCTCTTCTTCCTCCTCCTCCTCCACGTCTTCCTCCTCCTCCTCCTCCTCTTCTTCCTCCTCCTCCTCCACGTCTTCCTCCTCCTCCTCCTCCTCTTCTTCCTCCTCCTCCTCCACGTCTTCCTCCTCCTCCTCCTCCTCTTCTTCCTCCTCCTCCTCCACGTCTTCCTCCTCCTCCTCCTCCTCTTCTTCCTCCTCCTCCTCCACGTCTTCCTCCTCCTCCTCCTCTTCTTCCTCCTCCTCCTCCACGTCTTCCTCCTCCTCCTCCTCTTCTTCCTCCTCCTCCTCCACGTCTTCCTCCTCCTCCTCCTCTTCTTCCTCCTCCTCCTCCACGTCTTCCTCCTCCTCCTCCTCTTCTTCCTCCTCCTCCTCCACATCTTCCTCCTCCTCCTCCTCTTCTTCCTCCTCCTCCTCCACATCTTCCTCCTCCTCCTCCTCTTCTTCCTCCTCCTCCTCCACGTCTTCCTCCTCCTCCTCCTCTTCTTCCTCCTCCTCCTCCACGTCTTCCTCCTCCTCCTCCTCTTCTTCCTCCTCCTCCTCCACGTCTTCTTCTTCCTCCTCCTCTTCTTCCTCCTCCTCCTCCACGTCTTCTTCTTCCTCCTCCTCCTCCTCCTCCTCCTCCTCCTCCTCCACGTCTTCCTCCTCCTCCTCCTCCTCCACGTCTTCCTCCTCCTCCTCCTCCTCCACGTCTTCCTCCTCCTCCTCCTCCTCCTCCTCCTCCTCCATGTCTTCCTCGATCTGCTGACCTTTCGACAGGTTTTCACTGCGTTCTCCTGTTCCCCCTGCACTTCAGTCCATTTCTTCATCATTCACCTCCTTATCCTTATAAAAGCCCATGAGTCTCAATGACCTTGGGCCGCATACGCCGACCCCTCACCCCCACCTCCGGGGGGGTACTATTTTTTAGTGTAATGGGACCGCAGCTACAAAATCCAATTCGTTGTTAATTCAGTAGTTGTAGTATCCAATAGTAGTTGTTAATTTAGTCCCCTTCCGTTTTTTTTTTGTTTTTGTTTTAATACATAAGGTTCCATCAACACCTGTGTCATTAGAAACCACTATTTCATTTAACGGTATGGTACCTGTAAAAATAACATGATATGGTGACGATAGGGGGTGAAAAGACGAACACAAACACAATCATACGCGAGGCGGAACCTGAACCCGCGATCCTTCGGTCTACGGCAGTACTGCCTTAACGAACTCGACCATCCGGACATTTAATTTTCTTGTGAAGTGTAATTCAAGCTCAAGTATTTGTATAGCCTTAATCTCATGGGGCTTCACTGCCCCCCCCCCTTCCCTCCTGCAATTAATGACTCCAACTAACGAAATAACGAAACGGGATTTCGAAAGTAATTCAATGTATCAATTGTTATATCGGGCATCAATGATTTTTATAAAATACCAACAAGGGGCTGTTAATTACACTTGTAGCTACCTCCTGCCTCCCCCCCTCACTGCCCGAACACACACGCGCGCGCACACACACACACACACACACACACACACACACACACACACACAGAATAATCCTGGGTGCACGTCTGATTTTAGGATTTGATGGATCTGATATAATTATTAGGAACTTTCCTAATTTCTTTAAAATATATCTGTCTCTTGTTAACACGTGCCTCCCATCCTCACACAATGTGTAGGAAAGCTCTGTCCACCTTATAACACAGGTAGAGTAAATCTTTACTTAAAATTATACCGTACAATTTTATGAAGGGAAAACTAAAAATCAGTTGGCAAATACTTAAGACCGGGTGCGAAATATTCCCTATAACATCTCGAAGCTTTGCGTCTCCTTTTTCATAGTAATCATTTTTCGATGAGCAATTCCTTCACCCATCTGCCATTGTACGAGATGTTACTTTTTCCTCATTCTCCATGCCTGTCTCAATTTCAAAGTTATTTTCCTTGTCCTGTTTCCTTAAGCGTTCTTTCCTCCCTGACTCGCAAAAGCGTAGAGGATACGTGTGCATTTTTTCTCTTCCACAATGTGCCCTTTTTCTTGCCGTTTGTTTTCTCTTTGCATGAACCTAAAATTTGATTGTCTATTTTTATTGCAATTTAATGAAGGAGTTATTACAATTTATGCTGTACCTCTTTACGTGATAAATACATCGTGTATTATTATCCCATTGACACATTTAAAAAATATTGTCTGTGGTATATAGTACCGTTAACGTTTCGTTTACTGCACACTATAGAATGTTGCCATATGCATTGTATACAGTGTTCTGTATCTTAAGTATATTTGTACTTCGAAAGTAGAGGGCCATATTTAATTATTTGTCATTGTTAAAATGCAACATTTTACCCAATTTTATTCCTTTTTGATGTCTCTTTCACGAGATATTACGAACAATGTCCAATTAATACTGCAGTTGGAAGCAGTATGTCCACTTCATCCAGGCGCTACACACATTTAAACTTTCTGTAAAATTACGCAATTGTGACGTGGTGCCCTTTCCTCCGAGTTAGATATTTTACGTATGGGCCGCAGATGTAGTTTCTAACCCTACGTCACTTTCGTTTTATGAACAGTTGTACTGTACATGCCGGAAAGTCTCTTTTACATTCTTATGATTTCTTACCAAGTGCTGTTAGGATAGAACGCTCTGTCATTAGTGATCGTAGTATTTAGCCCTTTTAAAAAACTGCATTTTGAAACAATGTTATAGCATTATAAAAATGATTTAGCATTTTGTAGCATTTGTTGAGAAAAATGTTGTTTTTGTTGTTGTTAAAGGAGGTCTGTAACACAAAGAATTATTTTGAAGATTTTTTTAGATTTCCCCATTAAAATCAGGAAATAAGAGTAATCATTTTAATATTTTGCAATTTTATGTATGTGAACTTAAAGAAATTTTTAAATAAGTGATTTCAAGCCAATAGAATCACTCGTGTCTTGTATAGAAGTACATGCTTCGGAAGAGCACTTTTCAAAGGAAAGGAAACGGATTGTAATTTGTACATGCGTATTAAAACAACATATTATTTTCGAAGGTAATGCATATTATTACATGTAATCAATTTATATAAATACCTGTTTTCAATATCTAACAAAATATCTACAAAATTAGCTGAGATGATATTTCAACGTTGCTTTCCTTTAACCTATTTCTTCTGACTAATAATTAAAATAGATTGACTGAAAAATCGTTCAGCTTCTATACTGTTGGTCACTGTCAAATTAAATATTTTAAAACATCGATGTGATGTCGATATTGCATCCCTAGGTAGAGGGTGAACACCAAATAAACCGTACAATGTACGTGACTTCACCTTTTAACGCAGATCGAAAACTTTCAGAAATACACTGTACCGACAGCCAAACATACAAATTCATTTTTTCAGCGTTTGGTGACACTTCGCATTTTTAGAAATTGCAATAATCTACCATCGGTATCATGCATTTTGACTCTTCACCTCTATCGGAGGTTTACTGCAGTAATGGTCCTTGGGAGCCGCCTTGTGGAACGCCTGTGTTTCCGCGTTGCAGATGCGTCGTACCAGAGCTGTCCGTGCCCGATGCAGTCGTGTCCAAAAAACGTCCATACTGGGCCTCTTACTGGTGACGGCACTGGTAAGGGGCCTGCGACCAAAAGCCTGGGCGCACCCCCCGCCGCCGCCGCTGCCGCCGCCGCCGCCTCCGCCCCCGCGCTTCCTCTGGAGCCCGCGGGGTCGCTGGGGCCGCCGTCGCCGGCGCGCGGCTCGGCCGGGGCGCCGCCCCCGCCGTCGCCCGCGCCCGCCGCCGCCGCGCTGCCGCAGCCGCCGCCGCCTGAGCCGCCCCCGGCCGCGGCCGCCGCTGCCCCCGCGGAAGGCGGGGCCGCCGCCCCCGCGGAGGCCGCGCCGCCGCCGCCGCCGCCGCCACCACCTCAGCCGGCCCAGGCGGGCGCCGCCGCTGCCCCGGACGCCGCCCCGCCGCCCCTGCAGATGCAGCCGGCGCCGCTGGCGCTCCCCGTGGCGGAGCAGCTGCCGCAGGTACGCCCATGTCTCCCTTCAGCCTCGTGCATGGAAACGATGTCTTCTGTATATTGAGTATTGATTGGAATCTTGCACTTTGCTGCCCGCGTACGCCAAAGTAGCGCTTTGCTGCCCGCGTACGCCAAAGTAGCGCTTTGCTGCCCGCGTACGCCAAAGTAGCGCTTTGCTGCCCGCGTACGCCAAAGTAGCGCTTTGCTGACCGCGTACGCCAAAGTAGCGCTTTGCTGAACGCTATAAAAATATTAGAATGTATCTACCTCACCAGCGATCTAATTAATTAAACATTTAAGTCTGCCAGACTGCTCTTCTGGTCGGCTCGTCCCTTATCACTTCAATCGTTCAGGCTCTGTTTCACTACTTGTTGAGTAAATAACTGTTCTCGTCATAGACCAAGTCGACACGAGTCGTCTGAACATAATGAAAAGTCAACGTCTATTTTGTGGCTAAATTACCGATCGGAAACGAAATACGTTTTGCCTTTACAAGGTGAAACCTTGTACATTCCTACCAGCATTCGGTACGTCTCGAAATTAAAAACTGAAACTCCTGTCTCAATGGCTTCCATATTCATTAGGATTTTCGTCTAGTTTCCCTGAATAATTGAGCAAACAATTAGATGGCCGCTTGTTTCGCTTCTGTACATAAATGTTGCTTCACTATGCACACGTTTTTTTGAGCTCTCCTTTGGCTAGCTATAATAGGATTAGAGCCGGGTTTCTAACTCGGGAGAGAAAATTTTTAGTGTTCAAATGTTGCTAAACCAGCCTTGTTGGTGCTATTGTTCATTATTCAACTATGTATTGCGAAAGGTTTAGGAAAGGAATTATTGAGCTCAAGAAAACGTTTGCATATTAATGCTTCTTCCCTACAAGTTGTACACAATTTCCTTTTTCTGTCAAACTTAAATGTTCCACAGCGTGTCTCGAAATAAATGTTATTAATTTGTAGACAACGTACGGGGGCTCCAAGGTCACTTTTTGACAATGTAAATGTGGTGAGAATTTTCATATAACGAAGTTACACATGTGACATTAGCCCCTGATTGGTCGACAATTGATCATACTCTCTCTCCGTACCTGTATCGTTGTGTAATTAACTATTTGTGTCCGTTGTGGATTTGTAATTGCCGTGTTAAAATATCCCTATTGCGGTGTTAACCGTAAAAAAACTAGTATAAAATACCGCTAATTATGAAAAATACTAGAAGATAAAACGTTACAAAATATCATTTTCGTGTTAATCACATTGAGTGTATTTCATTTGTTGAATTTGATACCATTTGAGCACTTACAACAGACGTATGGAATTGACTAAATTAAAATGTAAGAGTAGCGTATTAGATACCACATATCTTCTGCTTGCCTAAAGCCTGTTTTTCACGGTCATTTTTACATCCTTTTGTTCATCATTTTTCTGTACAGACAGTGGATGGAAAAAGGACGTTCGTTTCTACGCATTATGTTTCGGTGCCGAAACTGGATGAGAGTGATTCCAGCGTTTTGCATTATCATATCTGGTCGTTGTACGTAATCGTGGTGAAAATACTTCCTCCGGACGCCGCTGAAGTTCAAACATTTGAACATCGCATCTGTGGTAACAAATTAAGTGAGGTTATATTAGGACCGAGCATGGATGCGACAATATTATAATACAGTACATAATTTATTTCTCACTACATAACCAATTCACATTACAATTCCACACATACGGTCGCTCTCACGCAACTACAAAATGAAGGTATCGCTCCACACGCATAACAAACCAGAGAAAGTCCCGTAAAGTGGCGCCAGGAGTGCGGTAGTCAAACTGGATGAAATCTATACCGAAAAATTAAGCATGCGTCATTTTTTCGTACAAATTACATCCAGTCTGGCCTGTATATTTTCTGTACCGGCGAAAAATGATGAAAAAATGATCGTGTAAAACAGGCTTTAGTTTCCATTAAACTACTTGATTCACAAATGTCACTGAAGGAGAGAATTCAGCTTTAATTTAGAACATGGGACTCTGAATGACCCTTGGTTCTTTTTTAATGTCTCGAATTATTGTGAATCGTTTCTAACTGTGGAGTGTAACGAGTACAATTACTCCAAAGACCAGTTTTCCTGCATTGAAGAAAATTGAACAAGGACCACGTGGAGTTTTTCCCTCCATTGGAGTTTTCGAATTATTTTGTGTCAATACACTCCTTACACCAGTACGAGGTTTTTGGACAATTTCGTTTCCATCTTAATATAATGTTCGTTATATTACCAATGAATTACATAAAGTTGTTATTGTTTTTTGAAACATGAAAGGTACGAGGATTGTACATATCAGACTCTGTCCAGTGAATGGCTCTATTTTTATTAAATCTTTCCTTCAGACGCAGCACATATTTTGTGAGGAAAGAGAGATTAGGAACTTTCGGGTATCCTTATATACTCAATAAATAACATTTGACTA
This sequence comes from Gryllus longicercus, assembly GCA_038098605.1. Taxonomy (NCBI): domain Eukaryota; kingdom Metazoa; phylum Arthropoda; class Insecta; order Orthoptera; family Gryllidae; genus Gryllus; species Gryllus longicercus. The sequence continues at coordinate 703,403 of JAZDUA010000511.1, read as the reverse complement.
GTACACCTTACAATTGAAAGAGTAACCATGATTTTTGTAGAATATTTATCTACTTGGCGACAGCATGTTTGAATCCGTCAATGGAGTGACAAACAGTTGAAAATTAAATTCTCCAAGAAGATAAATGCCTAAGTTACTTCAGGATATTTATTGAGAAAATATGATAAATTAAATACTTTCTGATAGGTTTATGCAAGTAGCAATGTTATCACGTATTTAATATTTTGGAACTGTGACTGTGATATTACTATTTGTCAATGCTAAATATATTTAATGAAAGAAATATTTTCTCAATAAACGAGTTTCTTCTATTTTACATCTATGAGAATTTCGTTCCTGTTGTAGGAAGTGTTTCAATGTTTCATTCGGAAACATTTGTGTATATCAGAATTAAAAACTGTCAATGGCGGACCTTCTTCCCTTGCACTGTTGGAAGCAATAAACTACTAGGTGTAGTTCACTTCTATATTTCAGGCGTTATTTGGCCTTCCAAGTTAATGAAATTAAATATTTGTGGTACTGATTTTCAATCCGTCACTCCAATGTAGTCGTAGTTGTTCTAGAAAGTTACGCTTTTGTACACGTCTGCTTTTACCTTATCCCAAATTGTGTGTACTTAAACGTGTATTATTATGTGCATTAAGTATTAGATTTTCTCTTTCGTTGCTTCCTGTTTTTAGCGCTCTCTCGTGCCCATTATATCTTAAGGTGTTCGTTTTCCAAATAATGATTGTTCAGGACACGTCGTTGTTTGGAAAAATTAAAACAATTAGACCTTGCAATATTCCAATTTTATACTACATGAATTGCGATATGAACGTTTCCCTATTGTTTGAAAGAAATACCTACGCTTCGAATAAATCTGTTCCTTTCTCACTTTAACTGCACGTATTCATATGTAGTTTTAGGAGGTAGTTAGAATGTAAATGTGCTGTGAACATTTTCAATGGAAACGTTTCATCGTGCGAATTTCAAAACAAGACAAAAGAAATGTTAAGTCTAAGGAATTATAGTAAATTTTAAAAAGTATCCAAACTGTAGTTTCACGTAACACACGACTTATTTTGGTTTCGTGTCTTAGATTGATTAATTACAGTGAGATTAATTAACCTACGACGATGATATGTCAAATAAACGTTTTCATTGTTGTTCTTCTCGACATTAAAACGAACATCTTCACTTCTCCTAGACACGAAGTACCGACATGGACCCTATCGCTTGATGCGCTTCGGATATCTAATTCAGTAGACCAGGGTTTCCCAACAGGGGCAATGAAATTTTGATGAGGATCAATGAAGATTAAGGCATCGTCTTGGGCATCAATACCCAAAACCGAACCGGTGACGAGATAAAGATCTCATTGATTACAACAAATAGCAATGGAGTTTACAGTTAATTTGTTTTTCTGATAAAATGTTCTGAAAATATAATCAAACGTTACAAAATCGCTTTTTTCTGTTATTTGTTAAGATGTATATAAAACTGAAGAAATTATAACTGTGTGTTCACAACCTTCCTCCATCAATGCAAAAAAATATTTTCCGCAATATGCAAAGCAGAAATATTATGGTCAGAAAGTTTGTAACTATTACACAATAGTGGCTATTAGAAACTTAAGTTACCCAGAATCGTAGGCCTCTCTGATTTAAGAAATCGAGATGTTTACGAAAATGTTCGTGTACGGAATTGTTCTTAGTCTTGTTAAACAAACATTATTGTATTCCATACAGTGATATCCTTCGCATATTAGAGACAATCAAAACAATTCATTTTTAAGTTACTTAAGTTTTCTTTTATCTTGCATAAACCATGAGTTTATGCAAGATAAAAATAAACCTAAGTAACTTAAAAATGATTTATTTTGATTGTCGGTAAAATGTGAAGGATACCAGTGTATGGGATAGTGTTATGTTAGTCGTTTATTTGCAACTCCTTGCGTTAGGATTAAGTAATCTGTGTGTTACTCAGAAAAATGTCAGGGGGGGGGGGCTGATGAAGCTAGCTATCCTTTTAAAAGAGGTCGAATCAAGAGAAAGGTTGGGAATCCCTGCTACTAGATCCCGATGTTGTAGTGATGATTGTGTGCGCTGCGATATCTTTGCGTTGTGGCGCCATCCTCCCCCCCCCCACGTAGGCTGTTCACGCATTAATGTCTCTCGCCGCTTCGCGCCTCGCCACTACTCAACGCCACGCCACGCCACGCCCCCCCCTCCACTTACCCGCCCCGCACATCTGCTTCGTTCAGCTGCTACTTGCCAGGGCATTGAACCGAACCGAGTGGAACCGAGTAACCGAAAAGCAGAATATTCAATAGACCAGGGTTGTCCAACTGGCGACCCGCGATGCCATTTATTGTGGCCCGCGAACAAGTCGATAGTGAAAGACCCTTTCGGCCATGTCGGGCGAGAGAGCCTAGGGGACTCGCCCTGCTGAGGGGAAAACACCCCTTAATGTAAAAAAAATATTTTTTTCCCACAAAATTCCGAAATTCGAAGTCTTCCCTATGTGTTTCACTTCGTTATGAGTGATGCTGCCTGATATCACGCATAGTTCCATCCCCCCCCCCACACACACACACACGTTTGAAAGGAGCCAAGGCAAAGTGCCGAGATCAACAGTGAGGGGAAGTCATATGTCTATCGCCCGAGTAATAAAAATATGACCCCCAACCATGAGAAAGTTTTTTGTGTCCCGTGATGCCTTGCAAGTTGAACATGACTGCTATAGACCATCCACGCAGGTATTTGTTTTGCCCTGTCACAAAACAATCGTGTGTGAAACTTCAATAAAAATTTGAAGAATTGAAATAAATGCTTAAATTATCTTTAATTAACTTTAATGATACTTGGATTGAGTTTGAGAAAGTGAATATTAATTCCGATAATCTGTTGATTTTAAACCTGTTGACTTTCTTCCCCCTTCTTTCGGTTTCATCGCAATTGTGGAAATTTTCTCCTCTTCCTAAAAGTGAACTTCGTTGTTTTTTTTTTTTGTGATTGGCACTCTTAAAAAACTGCTTTTCTAAAGAAAATCGTCAAGGGGGACGACAAAACAACGATCACACTCTGGCTAGTAAATACTCTTAATGTCGATATGTCGGACTCTTACAGTGAACATAATCGTAGTCGCTGGATATACAAAACAGAAAAAGGGAAACTTCGGAACTCGAAAAATAGGTAATTTTCATGAATCCACGAGTGAGACACCGGACATGCGAGCAGAGTTATGTGGGCTGGATGTTCGGGAATGTAATTTCGAAAGCGGTCTTAGAGAGAGCTGGACATTGACTCAGATTTCTTAAAGAAATTTTTAAAATCGGACAAAAAGAATTTTTGAAGGATCTCCATCCCCAAATCAATAGATTTTAGCAAATGCAAGATTCGAAGTAAATACCAGTAAAAAACTGTTAGTCCTGATTCCAGTTACTAATATTTCTTGTTGCGTTGAAATCGAATTTCTGAAACACGCTATGTAGTTTACTGAGGTTAGGCAGTGGCTATATGCAGAAGGCATGGATGCCATTCACTTCTCTTCCTACGCAAGAGCGAGAAAAATTGGTCAAGAGCTGATACGAGCAAATAAACAAACTGAGAGGTCACTGAGAATTGTGTATGGGCTACATCAGTACGGAGAGCGAGTTGTTGCCTTCGAGAATACTATGTGAAGGAGGGTTGCACCTAGTGGGATATGGGTAAGCGGTTCCCGGAACTATCTGCGACGGGTAGAGGCGGGAGGGGGGATTTGCCTGATGGCTATCGCCCAATCGGCAAAGGGGAAAAGACAAATCAATAAAGACTTTCATTTTTTACTAAAACGTTATAGCGTGTTATTGACTTCGATACAGAGCTCTATATACGCTGCATAACGTATCATTAAGGATTGTGGTTAGGAGGGAAGTACGAAAACAGTTGAATGATGCTACATGCTCTCTTATGGAGGGAAATATGTGCAGACAAATAGAGTCAATTAGTTACATCTAGTTAATTAATAAACACATGTTCGATTTCGTGGCCGCCTTGATTTATATAATGGAATGTTCTTGAGTTTCGGTCATTCAAAACATTTAAATTGCCAACGTTTCGGCTTTTATTATACCCTCATCAGGGCTACAAAAGGATTTTTTAACACTATTCTATTACTCGCGTAGAACAGTTTTAAATAATTATGCATACATATATACAAAAAAATATAAAGTGTATAAAAATCCCTTTGTTTGTAGCCCTGATGAAGGCTTAATAAAAGCCGAAACGTCGGCAATTTAAATGATATTTTGGTAATGACCGAAACTCAAGAACATTCCATTATATTAGGTAGTAAATAAGTAAATGTGAATCAATAAAATTACGTACAAAAAAACACCATTATGTACCACGGGCGTTAACTGGTTCTAATGATCTCGGGCGCTAAAAAACCCTCTGGCATTTTGTCGCCGCACGATCATTCGAACCCTTATAACGCACTTGCTGCTTAAATAACTATTTACAACTCCAAAATTTCATTTCGTTTTCTGAACCAGCTCTTTTTTTTTTTTTTTCTTTTTTTTTTTTTTCTTTCCAAACAAATGTCCCGATGCCAACGAACATGCTCCTTACCGTCAGACGCAGAAGGTACGAAATCTCGGTTCGATGCCCTGCTGGCCGCCCGTAGTTTCGCTTCGTGTATGAGCTTGCCAGTCCCATGTGTGTGTGTGCGTGTGTGACCCACGACGGCCCGCAACTCACAGGCGCCGGTGCCGCCGCCGCCTCCACCACCACCACCGCCGCCGCCGGCGCCTCCCGCGGCCGCCCCCGACGGCCCTGGCGATTCCGCCGGCCCCCCGCCGCCGCCGCCGCAGGCCCCGGCCCCGCCCCCGCTGCCGGCTGCGGAGGGCGCCATCCCCGCCTCCGCCCCGCCCACGGCCCCGCCCGCGCAGGCAAGTACTACGGGCCGCAACGCACCGTTAACACCTGCCGCAGCGGGGGTGTCCTGTACTAGCGTGGCGCCTTCGCCTGGTCGCATGTTAAGGAGCTTTATTTGCGTTGTGCAAATTCGCAATATTTTTAATTTTTTTTTTTACTGAAACGTTATTGCTTGTTATTGCCTTCGATATGGAGCTCGATATACACTGCATAACGTACCTGGGTCGATAAGAATCTGGTAGGATAGTGCCGTGTATATCATGCAGGTACTACGGGCCGCAACGCACTGTTAAATTGATCACTTTTGACGGTGCCGTATGTCACCTAAAACACCTTTAGATGCTTAGAAAAATGTTTAGAGAAATGTCTTTGAATATCGGGGATAAATCTTCGAAAAAATATCACTCCATCAGGAGGCAGAAACGCGTCGGATGACTTCTGATTTGTCCCGACCGGCGAACCGTAAGTAGTATACCTGTGAGTGACTAACGGGCACACGGGAGGTTACTCCAAACATACAAGGATACACAAAAGTGACCCGGAGCTTCACGACGAGAAAGTGCCACACATTTCCCAGACAACAACTAAACGGCTCGTTGAAAAAAAATACGTGTGTGCAGCTAAGATTATTCCATGCTGTATAGAGTTGGTTAGTGGAAAAGCAGGCCTCAAACAGGCATTGAACTTGCTCTGGAAACAGGACGTTTATTATAGAACTACACTCGCAGTTCATTTAATCAGGCTATCCGTTCGATGTTCGATGATTCGTCCTTTTTTATCCAACACGTTCATTCCAATTATTTTAACGCTGTTGGGAGTGATAGATCACGTTGCTCGTTGCTCTATTATTTTCCGATTTCCGATTTTTCCTTCATTGTTGAAAATAAAGTAGACACGACTCACAACAATGTTGTTATAGTTGGAATGAATATGTACCAATCGGGTACCAGCGGTCCATCGATCGAACCGGGACACGCTCTAAGTTCCCGTCCGGTCTCCTGCGGCCCACGTGTGGTAGTGTAGGGAGTGTAAGTATATGTGTAATGGGTAGGATAGGACACGGAATGGGAAGGAAAGAACGCGCGCGGTCCGTGGCCTGTTTGTTAGGGGATTCCTCCTGTATTCGCCGGAATTGAACGGAGAAACCTCGGAAAACGACCGATCAGAGTAGCCCGTCGCTGGAATACTCCTCCAGACAGCGTCGGAACTTGGCCGATCAGAATAGCCCGTCGCTGGAATTCTCCTCCAGACAGCGTCGGAACTTGGCCGATCAGAGTAGATCCGCCACTAAAATCCTCTCTCGATATATGAATACATTATAAAATTTTTTTAATATCCTTTTATTTTCTCCGGCAGTAAAGAGCAAAATATTTCACTTACGTATACTTAAATGAACTGCAATGCCCGCGTTTGATGCATCCTAACCTCTCAACAGGAGTGTAACGAGTCGACATAGGCGTTGATGACGGGGTACCGGTCGGTCAAAATTTGACGAATATTTTTGCGATCGTCAGGTAGTGTTGAAACGTCATTATGGCTTTTAATGCGCTGTCAGTGGTTTGACTGTGTGAGTGGTCAAAGCAACTGATAAAGGTTGGTGAAATCAGTCGCAACTCCCGACACTCGGATGTATCTCGAAAAAACAAGGAAACCATACTAGCCACCCATAAAAGACGTATGGTTTGCAATTCTAGTGTTACGTAGGTACGTTTCGGGGACGAAAACTTCACCCCTCCCCTTATTGAATTTCAAATGACAATGTCAGGCGAAAGGCCTGATCACTCCATTTAAAGTGATGTTTCAGTTAAGTCAGTTTGAGTTTGAGGAGTGTCTGTATCGTGACGGATAGTGAATCTCGTAGTGCAAATATGTCAGACTGCGCCCGTATGAGCTACTTCAGGGCCCTATATCTCCCATATAACGTGGTGGTTACGTTGGCGCGTTCTGGTGCAGCACCTTCGTGTTAAGTTTTATTAATTACGTTATTTGTTATATTTAGCAATAATGTGAAATAATTTGAAAATTCTGTACATAGTCCATCTCGTCTAGTAATCCCACTTAGATTTATTATATCACTCTTACGGGTGTACATTTCTCATAACAGGCAATCTTTCTATCTAACCTAAATGAAGGAATTAATGCAATTACTCTTCGAATATGAAACAAACTTTATTTCGATTAATTTTATTCGCAAACGATAAGTGCAGAAATAACGCGCCAGGAAAGTGTCTCCACAGTGACATCTTGCTGTTGAGAGCGCTTGCAACAGAAATTATGTTGACACACGATCTGCAGCTTGTAACAGAAAAAAAAGTAAATTGCGTATTCACCTAAATCATAATAGTTGCCAGAAGTGTTGTCCCCTTCACTTGAGTTCTGATCCCTACCAATATGAATTTGTAATAGGAGGACCTGATTCAGCTCGTAGCGAAGCAACTTTCCTGGCGAACGTATTACTGATGTATTTCGTATAAACGTAGAATTTATTTCCTGTAATAGAGGAAATTGGACGTTATTTGGATAAATTTGGGGCCATAACTGCCAACTGACTTTTCCAAACAACTGAAAAGGGTCAGGAATACTGTGATATATTCTCACCTTCACAAAACCACAAACACTTTCCATTCTGTGCGATTCATTCGCAGTTTATCTTCCAAATTAACAGAATTCGGTGACATTTACCTTTTCAATCCACAGAATCCGGACACTATATCTCCCAATCCACAGGATACCGAATCTGTCCCCCCCCCAGTTCACATAATTCGGCGCTTCATTTCTCCCCATCCCACTGCATCCAGTGCTCTTTACCTTCCGAATCCGCAGAATTTAATTTTTCTTCATTATCAACAGACCTTTGTATTTACTTTCTCAACATACAGGACTCAGTATAATTTACTTTCCCAACAGGATTGGACGTTACGCTAGTAAGCATGCAGGATTCATGTTTAATTACCCAACCTACAGGATTTGGGGCTCATTACCTGTCCAATGCGTTGCATTAGGTGCCATTAGTTTTCATTTCTGCGCAACATTTTTTACACGTTGTTCTACCACGGCAGCTCGTTGAAATCCTGTCTCACTTCAATCACAAGGAATCATACCTCTCAGCTTCCACCTTAGCAGCAGTACGAGAAGCACAAACTATCGGAGGACCGAGCTGTTGACTCAATTCTCATACCATTCCTTTTATATTCCAAGTTCCGGCGCCATTTGCTGTGTTTCACACGGTTCGCTGCCATTTTATTTTATTTCGGCACTTTTGTGTCATTACACAGTGTCGTTCGTTGAAATTCCCTTGTACATCAATGATCTGAAGTTGTTTTTTTATCTTTTCAATCTGCATGATTGTATGCTTCATTTCCCGAAACCTCAGGATTGTGTATTTACGTGCCCAATTTGCAATGTCGTATACCTACGTAATGCGTTAGGCTCCGATGTATGCCTACTTAATGCGGTTGCATCCGACGTGTACCTTCGTAATGCGGTTGCATCCGACGTGTACCTTCGTAATGCGGTTGCATCCGACGTGTACCTTCGTAATGCGGTTGCATCCGACGTGTACCTTCGTAATGCGGTTGCATCCGACGTGTACCTTCGTAATGCGGTTGCATCCGACGTGTACCTTCGTAATGCGGTTGCATCCGACGTGTACCTTCGTAATGCGGTTGCATCCGACGTGTACCTTCGTAATGCGGTTGCATCCGACGTGTACCTTCGTAATGCGGTTGCATCCGACGTGTACCTTCGTAATGCGGTTGCATCCGACGTGTACCTTCGTAATGCGGTTGCATCCGACGTGTACCTTCGTAATGCGGTTGCATCCGACGTGTACCTTATTAAACTGGTAGTATTGAATTTTTACTTTCCCAATCCGCATGGGTCTGTGCTACACAGTTTCATTTCCGCGCAAAATTCCTTCACGCCAGCGCGTCGGAATCTCCTCGCAGGTGCTTGACTTGGGGCTTTCTTCTCCGCAGCTTCCACCTCAGCAGCAGCAGCAACCACAGAAGCCGTCTGCCCCCGGCGAATCGCCGCCCCCGCCGCAGACGCTAACGCAGGAGGTGGTGCGGGCGGAGGAGGAGGCGGTGGCGGTGGCCGCCGCCCCCGCCCCCGCGCCGCCCGCCCTGGACGCCGCCGCGCTCAGCCCTCCGCCGCCGCCCACGCTGCTGGCGGCGGTGGTGGAGGCGGCGGCGGCGGTGGCCGAGGATGCGGACGGAGACTCCACCCCCGAGCGGCCACCGCCGGCGCTGTCGCCGCCCGCCCAGCCGCCGCCCCCCGCCACCGCAGCCGCTGCCCCAGCACCGGCCCCCGCCGCCCCCGAAGAGCCCGCGCCGCCGCAGCCCGCCATCAGCGACAGCGAGGTGAGATTCCTAGTTCCTCTTGTCTTTCTTTTCCCCCTTTTTTTCATCTTTTCTTTTTCTCTTTTACTTTTCCCCTTCTTTTTCATCTTTTCACCCTTTTCTCGTCGTTTGTTTTACCCTTTCTTTCTCATTTCTTTTTCTCATTATTATTCATATTTACCCCTTTCCTTTATCATATTTTCGTTTTCTTTTTTCAGTTTCAATATTTTACCTTTTTTCTTCCCCTTTTCCTTTTTGCGATTCTTCCTTTTCCCCTATTCTTTTCCCCATTTTCTTTTTGCTTTGTCTTTCCTTTTCTTCTTTCGTTATGGGATGTCTTCTTCCTAGTTCTACTTTGGGAATAAAATAATGCAATTCTATGACGCGTGTGCTGTTGTAACTGCACGACATTGCTTGTTCTGCGACGAATCTATATGCATGTGCTCACTTCAGGATACACGTAGGCTCGTGTGCTATAATTATAATATATAAAGAAATATAATAGTTTTATTTATTTTATAATTATATATAATATGTAAAAGATAATCAGCTTATAGTTTTAAAACTTGTCTTTTTCAGTAGCTCACAAACCACCAAAATAAGCTTTCAATTAATTTGTTTTTCTCAATATTTTGACCTCCTATTGCCTGTCGCCTGGCCATTCCCCCTGTGTCTCCGCTCTAATCGCTGTGTGCCTCGTCGCAGGTGACGTCTTCGGGCGACGCGCTGCCGTCGCTGACGGACCTCTCGGCGACGGCGCCCGCGCCCGCGGCCGGCACGCCCCCGCCCCCGCCCGCGGCGCCCGCGCCGCGCCTGCCCGCGCCCACCCCGCAGCGCGCCGCCGCCGCGGCCGCCGCCGCCGCCACCACCGCCGCCTCCGCCGCCGCCGCGCAGCGCAAGCGGCGCATCTCCGACGTGCGCCCGGTCTCCACCGCCGCCGCCGCGGCCGGCAAGCGCCGCCGCGCCACGCCCCCCGCCCCCGCGCAGGTGAGTGCGAAGCCATGACAACAATCCCGAGGGGCGCACCTTTCCACACACACGTCAGGTACTCAAGATTCATTCGTCTAAGTTTCGGATCTGGGGTGAAGTTTCGGATCTGGGGTGAAGTTTCGGTCGCTGTTTAAGGTAATGGCTCGTACACACTTTTAGAATACAAATTGTAAACGGAAGTTTACTATTACTGAAACTATGGAGTATCCTCAATTATCTTGCACCATGAATATGTAGAAAAATATTAGTAATAGAATTTCCAAGACGTATTTGTGACATTTAAGACCACTTTAATGTTTTATTTAGATATATTGTATGAGTGCTCAAAATTGGACGGTCAATTGTGATTTCGTTCATACGTATTCGTAAAAAGATGCTTTAGTTTGCGCACGCCTTGATGAGAATCACGAATAGTTCTTACAAACATATTGCGCAGGACTTCCAGCCCAATTAATTTTTACAGCAAAGCGCCCTTTACCCCTCAATCAATCACCAAATCATTCGCGTGGCGCTGTGGCCGCAGGTGTCGCCGCCGTCGTCGCAGGGCGTGAAGCGGGCGGCGTCGCCCCTGCGCCCGCGCGTCCGCAGCGCCAGCGCCTCCTCGGCGCAGTCGGGCGCGAGCGAGAAGGCGGCGTGCGACTCGACGACGGGCGCCAGCGGCAGCCCGCCCACCGCCCCCGCCCCCGCCCCCGCCAAGCGGGCCAAGCGCCGCCACAACGGAGGCATCGCCCCCGCGCACGCGCCACGCGCTCCCGTGAGTACCCCTCTGTATTTCGGCACGAATGCTTGGTGGTGATGCGACGGCCATAACAAGACGTCGATGTTCACAATTAATGAAAACATCGATGTTCACAATTAATGAAAACATCGATGTTCACAATTAATGAAAACATCGATGTTCACAATTAATGAAAACATCGATGTTCACAATTAATGAAAACATCGATGTTCACAATTAATGAAAACATCGATGTTCACAATTAATGAAAACATCGATGTTCACAATTAATGAAAACATCGATGTTCACAATTAATGAAAACATCGATGTTCACAATTAATGAAAACATCGATGTTCACAATTAATGAAAACATCGATGTTCACAATTAATGAAAACATCGATGTTCACAATTAATGAAAACATCGATGTTCACAATTAATGAAAACATCGATGTTCACAATTAATGAAAACATCGATGTTCACAATTAATGAAAACATCGATGTTCACAATTAATGAAAACATCGATGTTCACAATTAATGAAAACATCGATGTTCACAATTAATGAAAACATCGATGTTCACAATTAATGAAAACGTCGATGTTCAAAGTTAATGATAACGTCGATGTTCAAAGTTAATGATAACGTCGATGTTCAAAGTTAATGAAAACGTCGATGTTCAAAGTTAATGAAAACGTCGATGTTCAAAGTTAATGAAAACATCGATGTTCAAAGTTAATGAAAACATCGATGGTCAAAGTTAATGAAAACGTCGATGGTCAAAGTTAATGAAAACGTCGATGGTCAAAGTTAATGAAAACATCGATGGTCAAAGTTAATGAAAACATCGATGGTCAAAGTTAATGAAAACCGATGTTTTTATTAATTAGTAACCTCTAACAATACTCTGGATTAGTAACCTCTAACAATAAATTCGTGCACATTACAATTTAGTTTTACTGTTTATCAATTCGCCGAATAAGGTATCGAGAAGAAGGGGAGACCCTACCTCTATGGCGTATTTGTTGACCAAATCTCAATGTACGAAATGAATATAAAGAAAAAGGAAATACAAGGGCATGGAGGTCATCTCGGGCCAGAGAATTTGGTCGAAGAAGGTGGTGCAATCGGCGTTCCTTGGATTTCAACCCATGAATAAATGTTACTATCAGTTATTTCATATTTTAACTTTTATAGTGTTGTGATCATGGGACATTTTCATTCAGTCACAAAGCATCGGAAAAGAGATATCAGCGAAATGTTTACGAATATCGATGTTTTGAAAACTTCGCATGCCTAGTGCGTGGGAACTTGGACTGGCATTTAGCGATGCGTCATCGATAGCATTTGCTGCCAAGCGTCGATCAGTGTCGAGAGCTAATGGAGTAAAAGTAATTCAATTACTTGTAACCATTACTTTGTTAGTAATTTTAGCATATAATATTTACTTTTAGCAGACTTTACTTTTTATGCGTAATTACTTCTAGATATAAAATTATGTAATGGTTAATTTTGTTGTTACATCACATGTAGTTATAAATATTGGTTTAATATGCTTACTGAGTTATTTTCGCTTGCAAACTACGTCGCTCGTTGCGAACTAATAGTTGCTCCAAACCCCCGTTCACGGTACAGGACAATTTCCGTGGCTCCATCCCAGCGCACCGAACGTGGATTCCTTTGTTTAAACTGGTTTATTCATGAACGACACATCTCTATTCGTAATTGTAATTTTACTTATTACTTGCTAAAACTGTAAATTGTAATTGTAATTGAGAACAATATTTGAAAAGTAACTGTAATCTAACCTCTTTTTTTATAACTAGTGTCGATGTTTTCCGAGAGTCAATGATCCTAGCAGAGAGGAAAGATGATGCTGTATAGAGAGATTACTATAAGAAGGGACCGCTTTGACAGTTACAACTCGGCCGTTACTAGCAATATAACTGCAACTTATGCCCATGCACTCATTTTGACAATACGTTCGTTTACGGTTAGCTCAATTGTCAATGACTACATTACTATATCTATATACAATGCCATAGCCCTGCACGACGTTCATTTGTTTACCAACCTGTCTTTTATTAGAGTAACTCCTTTTTACTTCTGCGTGGGTCTGTTGCGTGTATGTGAGCTCTAGTGCGTGAGAATTAGAACTTGACTTTCGCGACGCGACATCGAAAACAAAACGGTGATGTTGCTCGAGCGTAGATGTTGTCAAAAAGAGATGTGCAAAATAAATACATAGATGTTAATAAACCGTCTTTGGTGGCTCGGGGCAACAATTAATGTTGTGCAGGACCTATGACCGGGAGTTCGTTGGGTTCGATTTTCGACCCTAGCTACATAGCTCGCAAACGCGCTGTTCATTTGTATAAAAACCGACGGTTTTTGTGACAACCGTTGCAGCTACGGCGTCTATAAGAGAACCCAAGGTTCAAGAACTGATGGTGGTGGTAGCTATAGAGATTACTGTAAGAAGGAACTGCTTGATCACTGCTTGATCACTGCTGGAAATTTAACTGTCAGATTGTCACAAGTGTCTCATTTTCGTTTACGTCTAGCTCATGTGTAAATGGATTCATCACTATCTCTTGCAATGCCATCACCCTGCATAACGTTAATTTGTTTCCCGACCAGACAAAGTTGTCCCTTCTTAGAGTAATTAATTTGCATATAGCTCGGTCGAATTCAGCCGGTGTCTCGACGACATTTCCAACGGCCAGCTGCTCTGTTCGGTAGAGTTCCATTGTTTTTTCCATCAAACTTGGCGAATACTGCAGCAGTACACTAACAAACGGGCCAAGGGCCGCGCGCGCGATCTTTCCGTCCTCTTCTTTGTCCTATTCTCTCCTCTTACGTACACACATACACATTCTACACTATTTTTCAGACGGGAGCTTAAAGCTTGTCCTGTGGGGGCAGTACACCTCTGGTGGGAGATATCAGGATGAAGGAAACCTCGCAAGTCGTCATGTAGGTGTCTCGTCAAAAAATCTCATCATTCAGCCGAGGAAGAACACCGCCATCTCCCGTGATTGAAAAAGCATGTGCTGCGCTTACGGGACTAATGACCATAGCAGTTGACGCTCCTGGAATCACTAATCAATCAATTAATCGATCGATCATTGACGCGCCCAGAATAGAATTCATTAAACCTCGAGGGCACTGTCGATAGTATTGGATAGTGCCGTACTATCAAAACTATTGATGCCTCTCAAAACTATCGAATACTATCGGAATCTTTTTTTTTAAGTTTAAATTTTGATAATTTATTTTTAATTAAAAATATATTCCAGCATCATAATTCATCTTCTATTTATCTGTCATGAAATGTGAATATAGAGAGATCACTTCCTCAAACACCTCGACTTCGTATTTTCTTAATCAGAGATAGAGAAAATTGACGTTCGATGATCGTGAATTATTGAGAAAATATACCAATAGCCTTCATGCCAGGAGACATTGATTAACCCAGAAATTGACGACATATAATGTATTGAAATAGTATCATAGTTCACGTATCAATACGGTGGTAGTATAATTCTATTTGCCAAAGTATTTTTTTTTCGAGGTGGCAACGCTGAAAGGAAATTACGATACTATACATATATTCAAAGAATTTTTCATTTAATGACAGAATTTATTGGAAAAATTGGCAAGATGTTATTTGAATTCACGCATTTATTGTACAATTATTATTTTTTTTATATTTCGATAGTACTATCGATATTACTCGTTTATTTGAAGGCTGTCGATAGTTTGCGATAGTGGTACCATCAAGGTTTAACGCGCCCGGTCACCCTAAAAACTGCGTGCAGCGATGGTGTAACGGTTAGCGTATCGGTCTGTTGTACCTAAGTTGGCGGGTTCAAACCCGATCGAAGCCGTGGATTTTTCAGGGCGAAAAAATCCTTCGTACTCCTTCCTTCGGAGGGGATGTAAAGCCGGCTGTCCCATGTTAGTAGATTTACTTGCATGTAAAAGATCCTCAAGCCTAAATGACGTTGCCTCTGAGCTAAATTCAAATCGCCTGTTTCTCGCCCAAGAAATACCTCCTTTCTCTGTTAGTTGGTGAAAGGAGCGTAGCGAAATTTGCGTGGTCAGACGGAAGAGCGGGCCTCATGGCGTGAGTCTCGCCACGTACAAGGCATTAATTCAATAAACACGCAAAAGAGTGCGCCTCTGGCGGACGAGGAGAAGCCTCCCCGTGCAAAAGTGAGCGCCGTGCAGCGTGAGTCATGCGCGAAGCCTTTCTGGGCGGCGGCGCACATCTACTTGGCGACCTAATCCCCGCCATTGTGTTCTATCTTATCTGCTCCGGAATGGACGCGCAAACACGTCGCATTGTGCGACTCTCGTATTGACGGTCGTCTGTCGAGTCTAGAAATGTTTCATAGCATTTGCACGGATTCCCGCGAACGCCACGGCGAAATACCTATACAGGAGTCTTTATTTAACAGACGACTCGCATGGAGATAAAATATCGTGCACAGAATTGCCTTAACCACTGGAAGAACACATCAGTTATATTCCTTACTTCAGAAATCATCCCCACTTCAATCACGCGCATCCATTCATTCAATTCATCCATTCAATTACGCGCATCCAAACAATGATTCGTCTTATATTATGTTACGCTTCTCCAGTCTGGGCCGCAGCATCGAAAGACAGTATTCACAAAATCCAAACGTTCCAAAATAATGTCCTAAAAATAATCACAAAAGCACTCTGGTTTATCCCTAACTCTCAACTCCATCAAGAACTCGGTATCTCCCCAGTAACTGTACATTTCCCCCATCTAACTGCGAAGTTCTATAGCAAAATTTCTCAAATACCTTCAGCTACCCATCTTAAATTGGGTAAACAGATCCCCCATCGGAAACGTTTGAAAAGGAAATTACTGATATAACTTTTTGACCCTCGTTAAGCAGACTGGAAACTATTAGCGTCTTCGTGTAATATAAAGTGCTATGATAACCGCGATAAAAAATATATCTTGTAAACTTACTGTATAAAAATATCAATTACTGTAGCAGTCGTTCACGGCCGCTGAGGGCCCACAGGCCAAGCAAGAATTAAAAAAAAAAAAAAAAAAAAAAGCTTTTATGCATGACAGAAAATTGTTACCTGGCGCATTTATGTCCGTGTTGAGGTTTATTATTCCTGCTACCGGTATGCTGGTTGTGAAGAGGGAGGAACAGGTGTATGCAGGTAAAACGCTTAGAGTGAGTACTGATGTTACTGCAGTGCATCAGACTGGGAGGTCCTAGGGTTCCACTCCACGCGGTGGCAGGATTTTCGACACTACATAGATAGGTGGAGTTCAGTCGCTGCCTGGAGGATAATTCTAGCGGCCGGCTTCTCTGGTCGGTAGCTTTCCGTGATTTCTCCTATCAACATTACGCGAATGCCGGAGCTGTATCCTATCAAACGGGCCACGAACCGCCAGCGATCTGTCCTTTCTCTTCCTTCACCTATTCTCACCCTTTACTTACAAACACTAATAATAACAACATGCATTTCACTACCACAAATGCCCGGAAAGCATTCAGGAGCTTCGAGCTTGCCGCGTCTGGGGTCGTACCCCGCTTATAGGAGATACCTGGTTCGAGACCCCCCCCCCCCCTCCAGGCTGACGGGTAGGTCGGCGCCGTATGACACCATCCAACAACTTTCAATCAGGGCCGGATTTACCTACAAGCAAAACGAGCAGTTGCTTGGGGGCACCCATTCACCAGGGGCCCCGCGTTTCGGAAAAATACATACATACATACAAACATTTATTAGAACTGCAATTGGGTATAACCCGGTGGCAGTTAATGACAATAATTGCAAAAATTACAATACTTACATTAATAATAATACTAAGAATGATAATAATAATAATTATTATTATTATTATTATTATAATAATTATTATTATAATTATAATTATAATAATAATACCGCACAATACAATACAAGACGAAAAGCAGCATTGAAAAGTGCATTGATCACGTTCACCGCACTTCACTTCACTTCACTACACTACACTTTTTTGCTTTGAATTACACTGACCAGCACTTCACAGCACTTCACCGCACTACACAGCACATACTCATTTAATATCTTGTTCTAATTTGTTTCTAAAACTTCGGACACTGGGAGGAAAAGCTTTGAAAACTGCTGCAGGTAAACTGTTCCAATCTCTAATTGTTCTGTTACAAAAGGAAAACTTCACAAGATCTGAATTTTGTTTCCTTTCTCGAATTTTGTGGGTGTGATCGCTTCGGCCGAAATAATTTGGTTTTTCTAGTCTAATCTGAATTTCCTTCCAAGCTGGTTGACCTAACCAGTAGTGTAATATTACCGCCACCTCCAACGATGAAAACATTCACTACGCGTACGGGACTAATGACCTTAACAGTTGACACGCCCGCATCTGGAATCAATCACTCAATGAATCAATCAACCTGCGAGCGGATGCATTAGATTTTGGTGACCAGGTGACGCCGCGTCCTAAGCATCGTTGACGACAGTTTCCTCTTTCGTAATTCAAACTCCGACAACGTTTCGAATTTCATGAGAAGGGTTCGTTCTACAACTACGTCTCGCTTTCGCAAGTCTTTCACGGTATACAGGAAAGCCTGTATACACAAAAGGAGATTTGTTTCGTTAACGTTAGAAACGATGAGGGGGTGAGTAGAAGAGGAGGCAGAGGGGCAGAAGGAAATAATTCAGAAGAGAGATGCGAAAGAGTGGTGTGACTGATTTGTGTTGAAAAGTAAGTTTTGCCGAAGGTGCACCTAGAGAGAGGAGGAGGAGGAGGAGAGAGAGAAAAGAGAGGTGGGAATTGATGAGTAAACCATAGGAGATGGAAGGTTTGACTGCGGTTATTGTATAATAGATTAAGCTCCAAAAGATAACGTGAAAGTGAAGGACTGCTGAGAAAATGAAGGGAGAGGTATAAATCAGAGTGTGATGGAGTTTGGAATGAGAAGTGTGAAAGAAAGGAATATGGAATCTTGAGATCACCGGACCGTTTGATGATAGAGTTGGTCTGTTTGGTGATGAAATGAATACAGGAGTAAGTATAGACGTGGAATAGGGGCACCGATATGAAATATCGCATGGTCTTGCTAAGTATATGCTGCTCTGTAAGGGCCCCTTCCCACGGCGCGGCCGCAGCGCGCTTCCTTTAAGGAGCAGAGCTCTTCCGACGCAGCCACCGCCGGAGCCACGGCCGCACCGCTGCCCGCCGTGGAAGGGGGTGGGGTCTGGAGGGGTAGGTTTCGCCGACCCTCCGGCGACGACGAACAAAGGGACCGGAGCAGGTAGAACGCTGCGGCCGCGGCGCAGTGGGAACGCCCCCATTTAAAGCTGTGTACTGCTAGCCGTGGCGCGTATGCCCTCCTCCGCTTCGCGTAGCTGGAGTTCGGCGTCGGCTGCCGCAGCAGCCGCCACCCGCTGCACGTGGGAAGGCCTCCATTCAAACCAATGCTCTGCTACGCGCCGCGCTGCTGCGAAGCGCGCTGCGGCCGCGCCGTGGGAAGGGGCCCTAACTGAAAGCACCCAAAACGGTGCACCGTTAAGCATTTAAACAATCCAACTTAGTTGTTTCAGAATTCCGTGTTTTACAAGCGGTAGAAATTTTACGTTTTATGAGGTGTATTTTGTCGTTAGGGTCAAACTATTGTGTAACAGACAAGTTACTATCTTTATGAATGTGGAATATATTTTAGTTTGGAGTTTAGTCATGGGGGGTTAACAACCATGTATGGTTGTGGTCTGGTTTTGACAAGCGCCATCTGCCTGTTTTGAGGTTTCGGGTGCTAAGATGGAGGTGTCACAAATATGGAAACGATTCATTGGTATTCCACGGAGTTCAGCATAAGAGAAAAGGCTAGGTGTTGTAATAAAGATGCAGTGAGCCTGTTCTGCTCTAGAAAGTGTTAAACAAACACCAGGGGGAACAATGGATTATGTTTGAAAAGTGTGGATGCGGTGGTCACATGCAGATTGCACCGGTTATGACATACGTAGTTTCATTAATGGTTATTGCAAATGAAAATCTGTTGTACAGTATTGTCATTTGTTCCATTGTTCTTAAAATTCAAGCAAATAGAACAGGTCAGTTTGTAATTTGGACCAATTATTTATTATTTATTGCATATTATCACGGGTATTCCATATTTGCACTCCGTTTTCTAAACGAGACAGAATGCACTTTCGTCAAAAACAGGTACTTCGAGTTGTATTGTGCAGTTGACGTCTCTTCAGTGTTTACAGTATTAGAATACCTTCTCATTGTGCAACATATCACAGTGATTTCTTTCTTTGCGAAGTTGCAAGTTGAAACAAAATGATATTTTATATTTGTACTTTTTCCTCTGATGTTTAGGAAAGTGATGTAAAATGAAGATAAGATAAGATGAGCAAATCCAACTGTTTTCTCGAAAGAGGGATAAATGTAAAATATACATACAATACAATGAAATCGGTTTTGGTTCGCGTCACCATACTTGTAAATGATGAATTGTATTGGGAGATGGTTGGAATATTGGAATGTATTGAAAGATGGACTCGATCAGGTTTTTGTCAAGTTTCCTTGATTCCTTGAGCAAATGCTGAGATGGCCCCCTTCTTTTGCTTCTGAACATAAATGCAACTTCAAATTAACATCTCCCCATATCACGTCACACACACTTTTTAGCTGTTTTTGAAGTACATAAATAAATAAATAAATAAATAATAAATAAAAAAGATGTTCGATAGTTCGTCGTCCCTTGGCAACATCAAGTCGTAAACTTCTGCATTTCCACAGTGTT
Organism: Gryllus longicercus; assembly: GCA_038098605.1. Taxonomy (NCBI): domain Eukaryota; kingdom Metazoa; phylum Arthropoda; class Insecta; order Orthoptera; family Gryllidae; genus Gryllus; species Gryllus longicercus. The sequence goes on along the minus strand of JAZDUA010000511.1, from coordinate 683,645 downwards.
GTCACCTCAAGTAATAGAACACGTGAATCACGACATTAGAATGTCAGTTGAGCATCATCACATGTATAGAGAGTTAGTTCGAATGACCGGCATTATTACAAGTAGCGTATTATGTTAGTATCATTGTTAATGTTAATCGCATATCGTGTCATCGAAGCTAGTATATTGTAAAGAAATAGAGAACGTAGGACGCTAAATTGCCTTCTCTTTATACCCAACGATGAACAACATTATCATTTTATTCGGTTCATAACCAGTTAGTATTACAATACTAACAAACTGCTATGTCACAACAATAGAAACGATGCACAATTGTGTTGTTCGCTTTTAATGTTGTTTTGTAATCAACATATATTCAACTAGTATATCATTCAACTATATATGGTTAAAGGTGGTGAAGCGATTCTCGAGCTCAAGGAAATGTGCTCAGGTTGTACGTCTCCCCCATACGTCACATATAGTTCATACTCTTGTTGACAGAATGAAATAAACAAATGCTGGAGTTGAAGTAGGATTTCCCAATTGTCGCGACAGCGCCGATACCTTGGGGGCTTTCATAACTAAAGTGTCTATTTAGTTTAAATCAGCGTAACTTTTATCAATTAATAATGTAATAATCCAACAATCACATTGTTAAATAATGAATAGATGTATGTACGGTAGAATTACCCCGAAGGCAATGATAAACGAAATGAATGACTGGCATTGTAGTGTAATAATGGAGTCATTCGGGGTTTGTCTTTAGAAACAGTTGTTTCCAAGATGGTGAAACCATGATGCAAATAAGTTTTCTATAATTGGAATACGAAAATGTCTAAATTTTCAAATGTTAATAACCTCGCGCTTTTAAAAATTTTATTATTATTCATTTTTTAAAGTGTTATTCATCTTTCAAATATTCTTTATAGTTAAAATGTTAGGAAGGGATTCAGAAAGTCAAGAAAAGGTGCATAGATGATCTTCTCCCCTATACGTCACATACAGTTTTCACTGTTTTTTCGACTAAATCAACAAATATATCATAAGCACAAATATATCGACATTGGAAACAGTGTTTTTCCACTATAATCGTCCTGAAATTGTATTGTCGAGAATTGCAAATATTTATTTCGACTAGGATCTGAGTGCGGAACATAATGTTATAGATGCTGTACGGACTCAGATATGGAGTCGAATGTATCATTCGTTGCAATTTATTATTTCGTGTTAGCTACCAATTGTTTTTCCCAGTTTCCCTTGCGCTCTCTGTTGAACTTCTCCCGGCTTCGGAAGTCGGAAAACAACGAAAAACATGTCGTCAACATGTTTTAACACATGTCTAACACATGAACTCAACATCGGAGCAAACGACCGCTTTTTCTTTGAGTGTGACACTACGTGGGAACGTAAAGGGTTAAGGTTTGAATAAATTTAGCCGGTGGTTGACAGAGTGTGAAATGGAGGCGGCAAATCTGCATTACATGCCCTACAAATTTACGATTGTCGATTAATTATGACTACAAAACTAACAGCACACCTTTCATTTCCGCCAACGCAACACAGCTTATAAACCATGTATTCACTTCGCTCTCGACCCTTGAGCGGTAGTAATTGAGCACAGCGTTAGTGCAACATGCGGGATAGGTGATTAATACATTATATTGTCCGATTTAAATATAGAGACTTGTGACAAATCATCGGCTATGACGCCGTTATCCAATCCGGAGCATTGATGGCTAAAATTGAAGTCGTAACGATGCTCCAGTTTGAATAACCCCGTCCCGCTGATGCATCTGACGCTATGCTATTCTTCGCTGACTTCACTATGCTATTTAAATCGGACAATTCTAAGTCACTTCAATTGACAATGCCGAAGCTTTCGTGGATGCGGCTCTTGGGCTACCATGTGACCACAAAATGACAACCTGCTTTCAATTTAGCTTTAGATTATTGTTTCCGTGCTAAACCGATTTTTCGAGTAGGGTACCGCATCGACAATAAAACATCGTTGTTCAAATTTCAAGCATTGATGTTAATCCAACATTCTCTCAAAGTCAATGATAATTTTAAACATCGATATTTCCAAAACTGTTTGGTAACCCTTGATTTTCATCCGGGAGGGACGGATTATTTCACGGCTGCGTTTATTATTTTTAACGGAGATACAACCGTCAAAACAGTCAAAACTGATCAGTATAGCTAACTTTTTTATTAACAATTAGGATAATTAAAAAATGATATGGACATATTTATCGACGAAAACACCCATTTTAATAATTTTCACTCACTCTCATTGGTCTGAAGAGTGTGAATAGATATCGGAAAATCATTACAGGGTTTAATTACGATGGTCCTTTTTTCTTTCAAAAATAAAATAACAAGCTCTTGAAGACATCGAACATAAAACACCATTGTTAAAAAAAAAACTCGGTTTACAAAAATCGTTGTTAAAAAAAATCTGCTTTCAAAAATCGATGATCAAATAAATATGCCTAAAAAATTCGATGTTAAAAAAGATCGGCTTCCAAAACTAGATGTTAAAAAGGGTCGGCTTCCAAAAATCGATGTTAAAAAAATATCGGCTCCCCAAATTCGATATTTAAAACAATCGGCTTCCAAAAATCGACGTTGAAAACATCGGCTTCCCGAAATCCTTGTTAAATCCATAAATGTTATAAAAACATCCATGTTTTGAAAACTTCGACAGCAATGTCGCATCTCTCGCAATCTTTCGGTAGCTCTGCAAGTGAGCAAGCGCGCGACATTAGCGCCGAAGCGGACTTTTTTCCTGGAGACAGTGGCGAATCGAGGAAACGGCGTCGGTCGGCCCGGGGGAGGGGGATGGCGAGAGGGCGGAGTGGGGGCGTTATCTGTGTCCGAGAGACCACGTGACACTCGGGCCGGGCGTCTCCGCTGCCGACTCGCCGCTACTGCGCGCGCGCAGTACCCTCGAGCGGGTGGAGAGCGTACGTACGTGCGCATGCGCGTGTGTGTGTCCGGCTGCACGGTTCCGGAGCAGCGATGCGGCCGAGAAGCATGGGACGTGTCACGCGCACCCGAAAGGTAGGTTGGATGGGGTCACTACGAAAAGTCGTGGTACGAAAGTTATGTATCCCGTATTTTTCACGTATTCGTTTGGAACCTGGCGTTCCCGTATTCGCGTAACGTTAACGCCTTAAATTACGGGTTTTAGGTAATTTCAGGTTCGGTATTTTGCACGACACATTCGGGTTACCTCGCGATTCAGTTTAACGTGGTAGTTATAATTTCTTGAATCAAAAACTTATAAAAATATTCGGGATTTCTTTTTCTAATTAATTTTCTAATGTCAGGTGAAGCTAAGGCACATTCGTAACTATGTCGCTTAATTAGGAAAGTTAGCGTTTAAAGGTTTACATATTTTTTATCTCATTCTACCTTTCACGTACTTGTTTGCCTGTCGTCTTTCAATTACCGTTTTTAGGTTCTTCCGTATTTTTCACGTATCTATTCGATTGAACTCGCGTTTCCCGATTCGGTTTAACGTGACTTTCATAGCAATCTAAGAACAGCGTAAGGATGTAACCGCGTAAACCTATTATTCATCTTGTAATTAATTTTATAATCTCAGGCGCAGTCTAGAGGTAAGTATGGGAGACGGAGAGAACCAGAAATAGCACGGAGGAAAGATGGTCGAATAGTTTCAAAACTTAGTTTCGTTAACGATTATTTACACCTATAATATTGTGAGATTGAAAATCAATTGGTTCATTAGCATTAACGTTTATACGCGGATGCTTTAAAAATGTGGGTGAGTATTGTGCATTGCACTGTCGCATTTTATACCGAAAGAACTGCCTTCTCCCACATGCATTTATTGGAATGATATATTTGTTACATGACATGCAGGGGTTGTACGTTATTCCGTATTTTTTTATGTATTCTATGTAACCGGGCTTTTTCTGTTGGTTTAATCCTTTCCTTTTTCCACGTATTCACGTAAACATTTCACGTATCGCTTTGTGTTCGGTTTAGCCTGGCGATTACGTGTTCCCAAAACAAATTCTTATTGAAATAACAGATTTTTTCATTTTGTATTGATCTTGCAACAATGTGGATGAGTTTCGTAATATGTTTGATTGAACGCACTTGGTGTTTTAAATAATTATTATTTGAAATGTTTTTACTCGTACAAAGAGTTTTTTTTACCAACTCTAGTAACACCAATGCAACCCCAAATTAGGATCGAAACGTCGATTTGTGACACGTTTTTAAGAAAATAATTCAGTCTGCTAACAACCATGATTAACTATAATAACTTGTTCTATTAGTATAAAACGTTAACCATTAATAAGAGTTTTTAGTGCACTTGCACGCGAAAGTTAGTATTGCAGATAACCACAAAGCACGAAATCGAAACGGGATAGAGCGCAGGTTCCGAAGACTTGCCCTTTGAAACAAAACTGTTACTGTTTTACCTTAATTTTAAAAACCGCCCCTCGTCATGTATTTATAGTAATTGCGTCAAAAGTCTCTCTTTTCCAAAGTCAGTTTCGCTCGGCTAATATATTATTTTTTCATCTGTTACAATCGGGGTGAAAAAAATACCGAAAAAACTGTGATTGGTAACACAAATGTTTTCAGTTACAACGACTGCTTTGGTAACTTCCAACGACTCATTTTCCGTCGCATTCCTTCCCGTAGGCAGCGGCGCGCCGTCCGTCGGTCTGCCGCCATTTTGTTTCCCGCCGGTTGTCGGCGGGCGCGCCAGCGTGTTGTCTCCGCAACATCGGCCGTTCGCTTAATTTTTTTTTAATTATTTTTTTATTGGGGATATTGATGAGGCGTTGTGTAGATGAAATGAATGTGATTGCATCGCATCGTTTTAAATATTTTACTAAATGCGCACTTTCGGTAACTTCGCAGTCATCCGTCGTGCAGGCAAACAAAGGACGAAATTGTTAAGTTCTTATGTATATTTTTTATTAGCCAACTGCACATTTAATTAAGGGCAAGGGCCTCCTGCTCGCGTAGGGAATTATTAATCCTTCTCGAATGAACTGATAGGATGATGAAGGGTGAAGGGACGATACATCCATGCTTGAGGCAGGATTCGAACACGCGGTTCTTCGATCAGAGATCGCCACGACTCTACTGCCGTAGCGATCTCGGCTATCCGAATCATCCTTATGTATAGCAGTAATGCAATAATGTCACATATGACAATAAATTGCACTAGTCATCAGTATTAAAATATTTAACATAAGCTAATCGAGAGACAGTGCCCAGATACGTTCCGACAGTTGCCAGCTTCTTGTGCGACTGATCACGGCAAAGCAGTCGTAAGCCGGTTATGATTAATGAATTTGTGTTAACTGTTCGTGTATTGTAAATAATTAAAGTCCGAATGAAACACTGCGTATTGCAAAGTAAACGAAACCCTTGGGTCGAAACAGTTTGAGCAATGGTAGTGTTCTCGTTAAGTGTATATGTAATTGGGTTTGTTGTTGGTCGTGTTGATTTTCAGAAACATTGCGGTTTTGACTCAATATTTTTTTTTTTTTTTTTTTAGTCTAAAGTATGCCATGATTTTTTGGTAATTTTATCGTTTGAAACATACGGTACGTTCTCGAAAAATAAATTGCAATTCGTTGCATAATTCGTACGTAAATGCAGTTATGACCCTTAAAATTAACGTTCGAAAATAGAAGCGTAAGTCTAATGCAGATTGAATCATAACATAAAATAGGCAAATCAAGAAGATTTTATCACCATAAATTTAAGGATAATGTTGCTTATTGAAGCGTATCTAAATCGAAATTACCTACTATTTAAAACACAGGGAATCTGAAAGAAGTTAATGAACAACGCGTTGTACGAATGAATTATTCGCATATTCTCTCACATTAAACCGGTAGTCACTAATCAATGCTCCATTTCTTTATTCTGTCAATCAACAATAACACTATGATTAAAAAATAGCCTACATTATGAAGCCATTGTTACGTAAACATCGTGTGACACTTGCCCTTCTTACTTCTTCCAAAACCACTGAGAAACTGCTCTAAACATCCAATCTCAGAAATTAGAAGACAACCAATAGAGAGACCAAGGAACGAATGTTTCCTTATTGCGTGGAATCTGGAATTCATCACCAATACGGGGAAAAAATCCTGCTGTGAGGAGGGGGAAAAAATATCACGCTGTACCAATGGCGAAGGCAACGTAACCTTTGAGATTAAAAGACAACCAATACAGAGGGATGAGTGACTGTTTCCTCGTTGCATTGGAATCTGGTTTCCATCGACACAAAAAAAATCGCGCTGTGAGACGGGGAAAAAAATCACGCTGTACCGATGTCGAAGGCAACGTTGAGCTCCGTGGATGTTGCAACGTCAACGCTGCTTTCGTCGCTCGGGCTCGTCCCCCGCGGTGACTCACCTGCCCAGTACACGCTGTGCGTTCATAGCCAGCGAAAGTTGGGGGGCGGTAGGCGGGGGGAGGGTGGCGGCTGGGGCGGCGGACTAATACTTTCTGTGGTGATTGCAGTCGCTTTGCGAGTTCCTCGGGGCCTAAACCCTGATGTTCCCCCCCCCCCCCCCTCGTTTTTCATATTTCGTGAACTCTGATTTTCTTTTTTCGCAACATTTATCCATTTATTATTACTCTTATTATTATTACTCTTATTATTATTACTCTTATTATTATTATTACTCTTATTATTATTATTACTCTTATTATTATTATTACTCTTATTATTATTATTATTATTATTATTATTATTATTATTATTATTATTGCAGAAGAACCCCGCTAATCCGAAGTAATTGGAGGTGTGGTCTGTTCGGATTCGGAAATGTTAGGATTACCCGAAAAATGCACCGTACATACAAATACCTCTATTGGATTACCAGACAGTGCGATGTGAGAATATGGCAAAGGATTACTGATTTTGCATGTTTAAGTGAAAATTACTGCTACGTGAACATGTGATATACACCGTAGTTACCAGAGCAATAAAAGTTTCATTTCGACAACTTGTGTTTCAATAATTAATTGTTCAGTTCTACAATAATTATAAAATCCTTTCTTTAGTCTACAAATAAGCATTTTATTTATTTTGTTTATATTTCCTCCATCCCGAATTTTGTTCTGACTATCCGAAATTTTTATCATTTTTTCAGCTCATATTTCAACACTAAAAGAGAGCTGTTATATTTGTGAATAATAGCGTAATCGTTTTTCGATTAAAGTGAATGAAGTTCATTCGTAAGGTGAGAAAGTAAAATGTAAACAATTGCAGAAATCTTAATTGTTTTCCGGCTTGCACTAGGGTTGGTGCGGCCGTGTTGTTGCAATGCTGAGGAGGAAAAACGCTCAACCTCTGAACTCGTAATTGGGATGGTTTTATGCGGTTTTAGAAGTCCATTCTCCTTGCGTAATACCGTCCCAATTTCGTTCCCTCGGCATCTTTCATTCGCCGTAAATCGTTCAAAAATAGCTCCCGGTACGCCCCACCCGCGTTGTCTGTTGGAATTCGTGGACCTGAGGCGACGTATATACTTTTCCTGGAAGTTGCATTTCTTGTGTTCTCTGTAGCCGACGAGGCGATTACACTGATAGCCAAATCACCTAACGTAGCGTATTTGTGATTATGAGGTTAGGTTCACGATACTGCGATTTTTCGAACTCTGCACCTGACAGGTATCAGCTGTTGCCGGTTTCATCCAACGGCGCAATTCAGTAGTGATGTCACTACGGTGACGTTTAAGCTCCCGATTGGATGAAACTGCGAATCGTTGGTACCTGCCAAGGGCAGAGTTGGAAAAATCGCAGTATATAACGCAGTACGTTTACGCTATCTGAGTTCACTACGTCTAGAGCAGAGATGGGCATTTATTAACAACTAATATATTAATATCTAATCGGTTAGTTTCATTGTTCAGTTAAAATGCATTAATTAACCATTTCGAAGTAATGATTAATTTTTCACCTTTTTACACAATGCGTGGAAATAAAATCATTAATTTCTAATGTGCACGTCAGTTTTTATAACATGAAATCAATTGCTTGTGTTTGTTTTTTCATTATTTACCTGTAGTCGGAGAGAGATTAAGATACTATGAATTCCGATGTTAAAGGTTATGTAATTAGGGCTATTTTTTCCGTTTTGAAAATTAATATTTGAAGTAAAGTAATCGAGCAAAATAATAATTAGTGTAATTATTAGATTTCAATTATTTGATTACTGCTTTAAAATAATACTGTTGTATTAATAAAGATTAAATCGCCCATCCCTAATTCAGTCTATTACACCTGCAATAAACAAGATATTCCACATCTTGGTGGTAACGAATTGTGTTAATATGTATACGGATTTCACAGAATATTCCGCAAAAATTTCGATTCAATCAAGAATATCATTAGTTGACTTATCAAAATATTCCCACAACTTAGCGATTTGGCTGCTACTTTAAAACCTTGCGTCATGGTTTCTAAGAGTGATTATTTCGTTCATGAATGTTTGTTTCTCTCAAACGATTACAGTTTATGGCAGGGTGGGTGAGAAATTAAATTTTCAAATTTCCCCGCTACAGTATTTACGTCTGTTGCACCTTCGTATTTGTTATTATATAATGTCGTTTGAATGAAGTTTTGCTCGTTTTGCCAATTAATTGCATTCATCGAATTGATTTCTAGTTCGCTATCTAAACTTCTGTGATAATATTATGATTGAGAAATGTCCCGAAGAATTTTTAAGATTGGTTTTGATGTTCTACTCTGCTTGAAATGCTAGTAGGTACCCTCAGTACGATTAAATTAAAGCTTCGAAGTGATATTTGATCGGTGCTGCTGTTGGGTTAAATTCATTATGGATCAGTCAGGATTGTCATTGCTGGCAGCAGTGAAGTGTGTGTTCAACTCCAAAGTACGTGTAATCCTTTTGTAGTAGACGTAATAATACTTCAGAGCCCGGATGAGGAAAGTTTTGAATGTTGTTGTTTACACATTAACTGCCACAATAATCAAGAAAATGACGAACCTTCTTACCGAGCCCTTTTTATCCGTCTATAGCAGCCGTCGCCAAACCGTAGCTTGCGAGCATAGTGGTTGCTCGCAGCGAAATTTTGGTAGTTCGAGGGATATTTCACACGCGGCGTTTGGGTTGGCTAACCTGCACTACTCATCCCACTACGAGCGCACGCGTCTGTCAAGTGTCAGTCAGTGTGCATGAAATTGCATTTAATTAGGTTTAATATACTCTAGAAATTTATATTTATCGGTTATAAACAACTGTGTGTGTTTTTTCAAACAAAAACGTGCGTAGTATTTTCCTACTTTGATGGGTAGCTCACGGTAAGGTTCATGAGCTGTAAGGTAGCTTAGTCGCTTAAGTTTGGCGACCCCTGGTCTATAGGACAGAATGGGATCTTTACCAGACATCATGTTATGAGAATCAACACTTGATTCGCCTAGGATCACGCCAAAATTATATTCTATTGTTACAGCCGTATATTTTAAGCTGCCTTGACGTATCTCTGGTTTAAGAAGCGAACTCTGCTCTTCACGGCTCAGTCGAGAAGAAACTCATCATGACTGCGAATCAACTGTTGATACTCACAGCCATTCTGATCAATTCAATGAACATCACGGTATCCTTCTCACGACCGCCAACGTGTTATTGAGGTTTTTTTTAATGATCAGACTGACGTTTTCTTCATTTAATTACCATCTTTATTACTGTTCGCGAAGGAATGTTTTGCGCTCGTTAAATATTTTGATAACGTTCATCAACTTACGGACTGGGCGCTGTGGTCATAAAAAAGTTCAATACGAACCGGTCAATTGCATAACACCCGGAATGCATTTCTCATTGTGCGTGTTGAACACGCTTTTGTTGCGTGTTCAACGTCATGATATGGTTGACACAAATTACAATTTCGATCTTTGGTGTCATGTATAGCGAAATATTGATGCTTCGACAGTTTTAAGTCGATAATCATTTCATGTCCCTCGTCTGGAGTATAACTTTCCGTAGTATTTTAAAACGTGCTGTCTTCATACGCTTCACTGTGCGAGTATTATCTACATTCCAACTGATCACTTTTGCTGCATCCTTACTACCTTGTGACAAGTAGTGAACTTGGGCTGCCACAGCTAATTCTTCTGCACAGCGCTCGACAACGAGTGGTTGTACTTTGCGCCATTTTGTTTCCTTTGCACAAGAAGAGTATTCTTTTTGAAGCCTACCTTTCGTTGTTTTCTGGGCTTCTTTCTTTGATTCACACTATTGCGTCATCCGCCCATGCCGAATTCATTGCTGAGAATCTGTCAACCATTCTGTTGCAAGCCTTCCGTTGGCATGCAATTCGGCAGGTGAGTCTGTGTATCTTTTCACTTAATACTGTCTCTGGAATACTTCCAAGATCTTACATGAAACATACTGTACTAAAATGTTTCTATTTCGTAAATATGTTTCATTAGAGTTCACCCTCATGCAAATTTGGGCATCAATTTTTTTTAACCATTTTGTTTTAAAAGATTTAGGGAATATAAACGCGCAAAGAACATTCTTGGCAATTACTGGCGACTCTGAATAACTCTGTTTAAATATTTTATCACTGAAGAAACCTGTCAAGGAGATACTTTCGCTCATAAAATACAATCAAAATGTAAAATTTTCAATTAACCATTAGTGCATTCTGAAGAACATAGTTTCCAGATTCTCGCACATATTGAACATTTAAGGCATATTTAACAACGCGATGTCAGTAGGCAGTAACACACAGCGCGTCAAAGTAGAACTGAGGCACGGTTGCGGGCGCGCTGCTCGGAAGCGAACAGACTTCCCCATTCTTCTGGGAAATGAATCGTGTAGTTATAGCGATTGTTACAGTCCGGACAAGACTACAAGGAACCCGTCCACGTAGACTTCCATTCGTTTTGAACATGCTGTAAGTACAGTTTGATCTGGAAATCAACCACTGTGCAGCGTGGCACCACCCCAGCTGGGACAATCTTAAGCTCCCGACATGTGTGGTAGTGTAGTGCAGGTAAATGGGTAAGGGTTGAGGATAGGAAGGGGAAGGAAAGATCGCGCGCGGTCCGTGGCCAGTTTGTTAGGGAATTGCTCCGGCATTCGTCTGGTGTTGATCTTAACCATCACAGCCAGGAAGAGCTCTAAGCTTCCCACCGGTCTCCCGCCTTGTGTGGAGTGTGGTGCATGCTAGTGTAAGGGGTGAGGATAGGACAAGGAAGGGGAAGGAAAGATCGCGCGCGGTCCGTGGCCAGTTTGTTAGGGAATTGCTCCGGCATTCGTCTGGTGTTGATCGGAGAAACAACGGAAAACTACAGATCAGAGCTGCCGGGCGCTGTAGTTGTCTTCCAGAGAACGGCTGAATTTGACTGGCGTATTTAACTTGTGTGAAAATTTCGCCGCCGTCGATTCTTAACCTCTTTGAGACCTCTCCGTCAGAGTCGCTGCAGAGTCAGAGACTATGCTGTGAGCAAAACTCAAGCGGTGATTAGTTTGGTGTATCGTTAATAAAATACTTGGCATTATTTACGTATTTGTGAACTAATATTACTAACCATTCCTCCCAACCAGTAGAAGTTATTCGACCGAGCAAAGTGGCTCGGGGAGTAGCTAGCATTAGGGAGGCCCGGGTTGACCCCCGAGCCAGCCATCCTGACCGGGGTTTGCATGGTTTCCCTCCGGCATCCAGGCGAATGCTGGTATGGTTCTACTGAAAGGCCAAGTCAGCGAAACCGGTGTCGCTAGCCGAATTCGTTAACTACGTGAAGACACGAAACTTAACCAAATTCGAAACATCGCAGGACCCTGGCTGGGTGACCGACCGGGAACCCCGGGATCTAAAGGCGCCGACGCCAAAAGCCCTTTATGGGACATACAATGGCCGAATATAAATACAAAAAACCAGAGGGGATTTTTAGGTATACATTGTCACTGTGGCAGCCGGTGGGTAGCGAATTAGGAGGCGAATTATTGCGATCCAAACTATCACATAAATATTACCACGTCAAAATATTTCTTGAACGAGAAACGCATAGCATTTAGTGAGCAACCGATTTGTACGTATCTGGATTTTAATCCTTTAAGACAATATTACATTGGTTACGGAAGATACAATTGTGCTCACGCGAAAATAAGAGATTTTTTAAGGAAAATATTAATATAATCCAACATACAAATCAATAATTTATGAAATCGAACGGTAAGGGTCGGTATTTTTAGCCAAGTTAATAGGCGCGGAAAACACTCTAATAGCAGCAAGCTGCCCCCCACCCAACTCCCAGTTCCTCCACTTTTCCTCAAGCTTCCATTGCCCTGCATACGAACGGACTCGCGATGGTCCATAATGCTACCCATTTTAAAAACATCGAAAGAGTCGATTTATTGCAAGTTTAAAGCTTTCTTCAACTTTTTCTGATGTCGTTTTTTTTTCTGGGAAGGGCGCCACCCTTGATCTCTTAAGAACTACTTGTTCAGCTTGTGTATTAATCTCCTAAATTAAAATAACCGTTTCAAATTCCAGGGGCCGAAACATCGGTCAGATCGATTGGGGAATACCAATTTTGCTGAATATCGGCGAACGCTTTAGCCGCTAGCGCTGTTCACAGACGGGCAAACAGATGTTTCGCCGTCATTCGATTTTTCGGTATGAAGGACGCACAAAACATGGATTCTGGCTACACCACGTGTTGGAGAGTTGTTTCCCCTATAGTTGGCAACTGGATTTATCCACTTTCCGGTACCAGGACCCGGCAATAAGAGTTTTTGTGACAAAAAAGTCGCAGTTTACCGGCGCACGATTACAGTGCCGTCTTTTCTTGCGTTCTTAACGGCGAGAGGGTAAAAAACCAGCGGGCGTTTTAGAAATGCACTTGGTCAGCCGAGGGGCGAATCCAGCCCACCATTTTGGAGGGGGGCCATCGTAGATTATGTTTAAATAATAAACATATTTGTTATTATATATTTAGTATAGATATAATAGTATACAGGATTCTTGTTTAAATAGTTACATAATTCGAACATAAATATTGTAATCAGTTTTGCCAAATAAAGGAAGGATGGCGAAAACTCTTGGCCTTTTGGAGGCGAGGGGGATGCCACCACCATGTCCCCACAGTGTGCCCACCATGTCCCCACAGTGTGCCCACCGTGTCCCCACAGTGTGCCCACCATGTCCCCACCACGTCCCCACCAAGTCCCCTCCACGTCCCCATGTCCCCACGACGTCCCCACCACGCCCCCTCCCTGCATCCTCCAGTGGATGAGCCTAGGCATTAACGCGCTCCCGTATTTGCGTGCGCAGGCCGGCGGCAAGGCGTCTGCGGCGGCGGTGGCGGCGGTGCTGTCGGCGACCGTGCCCGCGCGCAAGGCGGCCATGGCGGCGATGGCAGCGCTGCCCGCGGCGGCGGCGGGGGCGGGCGCTGCGCCGCGCGTCAACGGCGCCGCGGCGTCAAAGGCGTACGCGGTGCTGGAGGCGGCGGCGCAGGCACAACGCCAGCAGCAGCAACAGCTGCACCAACCCCAACAGCACCAGCAGCACCACCTGCACCTCCAACAGCAGCAGCAGCAGCACGCGAGGGGCGCGGCCGCTGCGCGCGCGCAGCAGGCCAAGGCGCACGCCCTCGCGCACGTCCACGCGGCGCAGGTGGGGACCGGCAAACAATAATAATAGTAATAATAATAATGATGATAATAATAATAATGATAATAATAATAATATTGATGATAATAATGATATTGATGATAATAATGATATTGATGATAATGATGATATTGATGATGATGATGATGATATTGATGATGATGATATTGATGATGATGATGATATTGATGATGATGATGATATTGATGATGATGATAATAACAATAACACCCCCTTAGCCATAGAATACATAGAAATATATCGTCTTAAATCTGTTGAAGTTATACCACTTATCACGTTACCTGGGCTGGTCAATAAAAACATAGAAAAGGTATAATCTTAGACACATGTCGCACAATAGAAACACAATAGTTCGCATCGTGCTGAATTAATCATGAGCTGCAACCAAGTGTGTGGTCTGCCACATGTAGGCCCCCGCTTACCTCAGAAACCCGGGTGGTTTTCGAAACTTATGCAAATAATAATAATTGTGATAATGATAATAATGATGATTATTTTAGAAATCAGCACCTGGTGATAGGTGCTGGAAGATTTAATTACATTTTTTTATATGTATAAATAATATTAGTAGTAATAATATTAATGTATTGAATAATACAAATGTTATTTATGAATTACATTTGTTCAAATAATTGTAATTATTAAAATACTTAGCTTACTCAGAAACAAAGTAACAGAGGTTTCAGACATTAACAGTAACAGACATTTCGACGAGAAGAGTTGGTTACGCTGAAGTCGAAGTGCTTTGCTTTGTACGAGTCGCACCTTTTGATAAACCAGACGACGTTGCCCGGGTATTTTCTTATCGTAATCTTGTATTATGCACCGTGCACCATCCACACATGTATTAATAATTGAAATCATTCAAAGAATTGTCACCCAACTGAGAATCACGGCAAACGCTAGAGAATCATTGTTACTTTTCTTCGCAGACATTAACTGTGCGGAACACTCTTAGTTATTTCCGACGCAATTGCCTGTCCAATAAGAGGTCAAGGTGGTGACGATGGAACTTTCTTGTGGATTTCAGGCTCCTTCGACGGCGGCGTCCACACCCACCTCCACCAAGTCCGCGCGGCGCCGCGCCGACTCCGGGGCGTCCCCGGCCTCCTCCACCGCGTCCACGCCCGCCTCGGCCTCCTCCACCTCCTCCTCCTCCTCCACGGCCACCCCCACCACCACCTCCGCCCCCACCCCCGCCAAGCGCCCCGCGCGGCCGCCGGCGCGCCGCCACAGCCTCCGCGAGCCCTCGCCCGAGCGCCTGCTGGAGGACGAGCCGGCGCCCGCCCCCGCCGCCGCCCCCGCCGCCGCCGCCGCCCACGCGCCCGCCCACGCGCACGCGCCGGGCAAGGGGCGCGCCGGGAAGAGCCGGAGGGGCGGGGCGGTGGCGCCCGCCCCGGCCGCCCCCGCGGCGGTGGGCGCGCCGGCCGCCGTGCCCGCCGCCGCCGCCGCCCCCGCGATCGTGGCGCCCAGCGTGGGGCTGAAGCCGCGCTGGTCCAATGGTTGGGCGTGGGAGGGCGTGCCCTTTGAAACCAAGGTCTTCCTCACGGTGAGTTGGTGTCGGCCGTGGCTGTCGGCTAGCCTTTTCTGTTAATCACTTCCCCGCTGGGCCATCTCCTCTTCTGTGTCTTTTGCTTTTCTTTCGTGTGTTTCTTGACTTGTCAAATAGTTTTTAATTCACTTCTTTGCTGTAGACCCTCCCTTTTGCCATCCTTTTCCTGTTGTCTCGTCGAGTTTTATGATTTCCTTGCCGAGTTCTTTTCTTTGGGCTTATCACATCTCATGGGCGTGCCCTTTGAAACCAAGCTCTCCCTCACAGTGAGTTGGTGTCTGCTACCCTGTTCTCTTTGGTATCACTTTTCCGCAGGCCCGTCATCTTTTGCGCTTTTCTTGCTTGTGTTTCTTGCCTTGTCAAATAGTTTTTAATCCATTTACTGGCTTTAGACACTCCAGTTTGTCCTTTTCCTATTTTCTCGTCGAGTTTTATGATTTCCTTCCCGAGTTCTTTTCTTTAGACTTGTCACATCACATGTCTCCCATCTTCTCTTACGTTCAACATATGAGCCATCCTATTTTTTGTATCTTGCCGCACATCCCTCTCTGTTGCTAATTTACCTACATTCCTTTTGTCTTTCTATTTCTTACCCGTCCATTTCACTTTTTCTTTCTTGCCCTTCCATCTCGCCTCTTTATTCTCTTCCTTGCCCTTCCATCTCGTCTCTTTATTCTCTTTCCTGCCATTCCATCTCGCTTGTTTCTTCCCTTCATTGCCTTTTCATCTCGCTTGTTTCTTCTCTTCGTTGCCTTTTCATCTCGCTTGTTTCTTCTCTTCGTTGCCTTTTCATCTCGCTTGTTTCTTCTCTTCGTTGCCCTTCAATCTCTCTTCCTCTTCTCTTCCTAGCCTTGCATCTTAATTCGTTGTTGGCTGCCCTTTCCTTTTCCGCCTACACCCCATCTGCGCCTCCTTGCCGTCTGTTTGCTGTCGGTGACGCGCAGAGCGGCGTGTGTGTACTAAGGGTTAGTCGTGTCGCGTCGCGTGCGCAGAGCGAGGAGCCGGCGGTGGTGCGCAAGTGCTACCCGGCCATGCGGCACGCGGAGGGCGACGTGATCGCGCGCCACGACTGCGTGCTGCTCAAGTCGGGCCCGCGCCGCACCGACCTGCCCTTCGTCGCCAAGGTGGCGGCGCTCTGGGAGAACCCCGACGACGGTGAGTGCGCCCCGACCCCGCTGCTCATTTCGCTCCTAACATACCTGCCCTCGGCCCGACGAGACTCGGCCCGACGAGACTCGGCCCGACGAGACTCGGCCCGACGAGACTCGGCCCGACGAGACTCGGCCCGACGAGACTCGGCCCGACGAGACTCGGCCCGACGAGACTCGGCCCGACGAGACTCGGCCCGACGAGACTCGGCCCGACGAGGCTCGGCCCGACGAGGCTCGGCCCGACGAGGCTCGGCCCGACGAGGCTCGGCCCGACGAGGCTCGGCCCGACGAGGCTCGGCCCGACGAGGCTCGGCCCGACGAGGCTCGGCCCGACGAGGCTCGGCCCGACGAGGCTCGGCCCGACGAGGCTCGGCCCGACGAGGCTCGGCCCGACGAGGCTCGGCCCGACGAGGCTCGGCCCGACGAGGCTCGGCCCGACCCGATTATTTGGTTTTGCTATTTCAAACATTTTCCCCTTCGTAACATAATCTCTTCTGTTTCTTCCTCGCTTTTTGTTCCTCATTAATAACTTAAGTTGACTTGCACACCACGTAAATTTAATGTATTCACTGGGTAGCTCTACATAATATTCAGATTCAAGTGATTTTGACAAGTTCTATTGTGTGGTCTAATTATTCAATATTCATATTAACTAATTATTCATAATTTCATTACACAGGAGGTACTAGAAATAAGAGTATTAATTTCATTTAGATTGCATAATCATTCCATTGAAGTAGAGGCAACTAATCTTTCTCTGTAATTCCTTGTAATTGTGACATTTCCATATCACTTAATGCTGCATGTCCATGTATCCCCACACATCATCCAAATGTTCATTTTATTTATAATTGCCCAGGAAGACAAGATCCAAAAGACTATAGAATAAAGTTAGATAAATAGTTATATATATCGAATGTAACGATCATATTGATCCGCCATAAATGCTTTTTTTCCGTGTCCTCTAATGACATGGAAGTAATCAAAGTAGTGTCCATAACCCAGGCATAATTTGCACAGGTGAAATGATGGTGTCATTGCTGTGGTATTACCGACCAGAACATACAGAGCAAGGTCGTCGAGGAGATGATGTGGAAGACGAGATCTTTGCATCACGGCATAAAGACACAAACTCAGTGGCATGCATTGAAGACAAATGCTACGTGCTTACTTTTAATGAGTATTGCAGGTGAGTTTGTTGGACAGTTAAGATGTGTTATTTTGGGCTTTTATAAAGTACATCCTTCATTATAATTCTATTTTCCTGGCTTTTATAAAATATCATATCTTTTTAACGTTAATGAATAACTCTGGATATGGTCATGTTTATTGATTGGTGTATTTTGCTAGGGAAAGATTGGTCTTCCTTAGTATTAGCTGGTAATCCAGGATTCAAGGAAGAGAACAGTACCGAAGTAAAAGTGTTAATGCATTTAATGTCCTTTATTATATTTAGGGAGTGGATTTCTGAGATTTGCCGAATTTTGTTTTCATTGCTTCAGGGCATAGCTAAGTGAAATTTCTTGATATTCGGTTAGGATTGGATGCTATGTAGATTAATATGTGTGTGCATATTTGGCCAATTTTTTATGTTGGTGCATATTCCTATAATTAAAAGAGCATATTTTGCATATTCAGTGAAAATAGAGGCTTATTTCTAAAACGTTTCATGTTTCCATTGAAACTATTTATTTGCAAATGTTCGTTGATTAGAAAGATCTTGTCACAGTTTGAGGGTTGTTTCCTTTCAAGAGATGTTAAAATGCCAGTTTAATATAGAATATTTCTTGATATCATAATTTTTAAACCAGACAGAAAATAATTAAACAAGGCATACAATGTACTTGTCTAAGGTGCATATTTACTTCATTTATTTCTCCCGTGAAGTAAGCTAGGTTTTTTTCACAAAAATATATATTTTTAATTCAAGCATGTTTATCCTGAATTTTATAGAGGAAATGAAACATTAATTTTAATTGCATATTGAAGATTTTTTAGGGATTAAAAGCATATTTCAAGATTTTTTAGGGCATAAAAATCCTCTCCCAAATTATATTATTTTGACAAAAAGACTTCATTTAAATACTTCAGTATTGTTCAGGTACATGAACATTAATTAATGAATGGGTTGTTGAAGTAGAATATGCATTAGGAAGAAAACAGAAATGTGATACTACAAATTGGTTTTTAAAATTGGAATTGTTCTGAGTTTTGGATTCTACCAGGTTTTGTCAAATGAAAAATTTGGTAATTATTCTAAATACACTAGTTGAAATTTTGGCATTCTGAGAACAGCAGCTACTTTGACTTGTATGCTGATCATTAACATATTAAGCCAAAATGTTTCTCCTGTGTTTCCTAATTTGGGATTGAAAAGAAAAAAAAAAAAAAAAACTGATTATTCATTGATAAAAAATTTACTTAGATCTAGCATGCAGTTTCATTTTATTTTATTATTATTATCATATATTCCCTATGGTATATTGCAATATTATTCCTAATGTTTTCAGGTATCGCCGTTGTGTGCGTCGTCTGGAAGAAGGAATAACTGAACCCGGCCTTGTAGTACCACGGTTGGACTCGTACCCGAGGCGAAGTCGCCAACCTCCTGGCTGTGTTGCGCCAGACATGGTGTTCTTCTGCCGGCGGGTGTATGACTACCGGACAAGAAGGATTTTGAAGAATCCAGGATGAGAGGAACATTTGCAACACAAAGACTTCAATCAGCAAGACTTTCCATTAGGTGCCTCTGGCTAATCCAGCTGAGGGGACATATTGTCAATATAAATGGACGCAACTTGTTTGTTCCTTCGTTGGTTCGCCAACCTGTGAATCACGGCGTGCCCTTAATCGCAGGGCAGGGAGGAATATGTTGCATATCGTTTTGTACAGCCATCTGCTGTAGATTCACGGATGTTGCCCTAGACTTTGTTACTCCAAACTAATAGTTTGTTAGGCATTATAATTATTAAATCAACTTTTTGTGATCACCAATTATATATATTTATATACAGTATACATATATATTATTGTTATATTTGAGTCAGTCATGTTACGTTTCCAAAGTGTTTCAGTGGTTCTTCAGTGCTCTGCGTATCTACCAGGGCACTTCAGGGACAAGGTCCCAGTGATATATGGTTTTTTCCAAAGATCATGCTTGTACCATTGGTCTGAGGGCCCTCCCTTAGAATAAATAACTTACTATTATTTCTTTATATACGTATATGTCATAGTTTGTTCATTTTAAGTTTGTCTTTCCAGTTGAGTTTAGTTGTAAATTATTGTCTATTTATTTATTCAAACCGTCAGAGTGAACCAAACGCTTTCTAGCCTGTGGGAGCAGGATAGGTCGCAGCTCTCCTTTAATGCACCTGGCTCTATTTACAAGTTGTCTGCCACTGAACATCAAGTACAAATCATTGTGTTAATACACTTTGTATGCATGTTGCTTATGAATTTTTATTGTGAAGTTAAATCAGTTTGCAGACAGCTATAATTTGTCCTTTTAAGCAATTTATTTTTTAGTTGATACTGTAGAATTTCTCTCTGTAGGAGAGTTTAGAGAAAAAAAGATTTTAAAAAATTTATAAGGTGTGGTTCATAATTTTTTTTATTTTCTGGGTTTTTTTGATTGAGGTTTATTGGTATCTTTAACATTTTGTTACCTTTTAGAGAAATTTGTAAAGATTTCAAGTAATCATTGTTATGATGTTGTGGAATATAGAAAAGAGATTTTCCTTTTTGTGTAAGAGTAAAGATCACGTCAGAGCCAGGTGGAGAAAGGGTAAGCTTTCGACATGCATATTGTAACATAATGTATCTTGTTTTGTTTCTGAAAGGAATTATGATTGTAATTGAGGTATGAAG
Organism: Gryllus longicercus; assembly: GCA_038098605.1. Taxonomy (NCBI): domain Eukaryota; kingdom Metazoa; phylum Arthropoda; class Insecta; order Orthoptera; family Gryllidae; genus Gryllus; species Gryllus longicercus. The sequence continues at coordinate 663,420 of JAZDUA010000511.1, read as the reverse complement.
TTGATTCGTGAGGTCTCTTCCAAGAATGGCAAAGTGTTTCTTTTCTTACCAATTCAACAAAGGACATCTTCACACAAGGTGTACAGTGGTTGTGAGAGCTGCACTTGGAACCCATAAGGACACTCATCAAGAAGTGTCTTAATAGGATGACAACATTGAGAATGAAGTACTACCAGTGCTTAACTTCATTTCTGCAGAATTTTATTTTTGACATCATTTGCAAAGAAGTGTTGATGATGTTCAGATAAGAATCATGAATTTCTGTGTTGTGCTATTGAGAAACATTTAGTGTGATCAAACTGCTTCAGGGTGAAGTGTGCAAAGTGAACATGAAGCAGAAGTGTGAAATCATACTCTCACAACCTCGTGCACCTTCCTGGAGTGAACATTGTCTCCCATTGCCCCTGCTTGTAGCTATTTGGGTGGAAGGGTACCTTCGTGGACCCTCTCCGTTCAATCTCCAATCTGTCAGCTTGCTGTGTTTTGCAACCTGCTCTCCGCTGTAGTACCAACGCTTCCTGTTTCCTGTTGCCATCGCTGCAACATGAAAAGAGTATACTTCATAATGGACAAATCTTGAGGAGAAGTTTAAATAAGATGAGGATATATACAAATATATATATACATATAAATACATACACACACATATATATATATATATATAGATACATACATATATTTTTATTACCGGTGTGCGTGTTTCCGTGTGACACTTCAATTTCTACCATGGCTGATGTGCAGATGTTCGGTTCAGCAGTTCTGAACCTGGCACGAGGCGGCACTGTAGGTAGGATGTACTGATGTTGATCTCAGCAGATTCTAAATTATGTAAGTGATTATCATACAACATCAGACAACCTCTTGATCTGGCAATACATCAGCTGGTTTCTTTCTTACTGGAATATTCATTTTTCTGAAAAGTGGATTATTGTAATTGCAGTTCATGGAAAAATACTTCTTTGAAACTTAGCCCAATCAGAATGCATTTTTATTCATAGTATCACAAATTGGAAGATAGTTTTAACCATAAGAGTGTTTTAAACTCTAGTACTATATTTAGCTTTGAATAGTAATCCATGAAGGTTCAAAACTTACTAAGGTGAGGTTCATTCACCAAATAATTCACAATGGATGTATGAAATTCTTTTCCATGAACTTGTAAGCATAACATTGAAAATCAAACTATATTTTGGTTTGAAGGAGAAACTTGGCAAGTTTCCATGAATGTTCTGTATTTGCAATCAGTAATGTTTTTCAGGAATTATTGAAACAATGTGAAATTTTATTTATCTGTGCTTGTAGATTGCAATGTTGTCGTTGTATGTGGAGAATTGTTAATGATTTAAAAGTCTGGAAAATTTGGAAATTTCTTATGTTGAAATTGAAAATGTAGGTTGTTTCAGGGAAAAGAAATATTGCCACTGATTTAATATTATCTCAAGTTAAATAGCATACTTTATATTTGCAGAACGTAGTTCCCCCTGAAAGTTCGCTCCTACAGATTATTCTGTGTCGTATGTGTTGTCCAACAAAGGACTTAATATTATAAAAATAGATAATACTTGCTTTACCTTTCCAAACATGAACAGCTCCTTTGTGAACCTTCGTGCAATAATGTCATTAAAGAAAGAAGCATCTGTTGGAGAAAATGACTATATGTGTCTGCTTTTGATGTTGAGAAACCAGCTGTCAATTGAATTGTTAGTGGAAAATTATTTTTACGAAGTAATGTGGATATTTTGTCAAATGGAAGTAGACTTTTTGTCTCCCACTCATGTTATGTAGTCATTGCTAAATCAGAATATTTAAGAAATTGATTCATCAAGTACTTATTCTGTAAAAATAACAAACAAACTAAAAGAATCATTTTGAAACAAGATTACAAATCATGGTAGGAGACATGCGAGTGCTTGTGATGACAAGATTACAATGGTAAATATTTTGAAATACTGGAAACTTGTGATAGACCATGATTATCGTGCAGTTTTGTATATGCACACTTTTAGATAAGGTTGAGTCCCTGTAAGGTTTCATAGCAAAGTGGACTGCCGCCTCGTGTCTTACCCTGGCCAACATAGATTCCAGACTAGAAGACGCTGCCTTTAAAACTAGTTGTGCCTTCGTACTAATGCTGGGAGGCAGCGTGAAGCGTGCGGCATGTGTCGCGTTGCGTGACTAAGTACGTGTTGCGTGACCCAAAGTTGCATGACGCAGGGGCTCTGCTTCTCGTCAAGTACGCAGGCTGTTCGTTTACTGATAATACTAAATGTTCTTCTCTGAAAATAAATATGTGTGGTGCATCTTTACATGTTTTGTTCAATTATTTATGGTGTATTGTTTGCTGCATCTTTACCAAGGTACTACCGTTTTTGGTATCTGGATGAGAGCCATGAAGCTGTTATTTTACATTGTGGTTGAAGATAATTTATTTTTCCATCATGTATTTGCAATCTATAATCTTGCAAATATCTTGTTCAGTCTTAGTTTTTTCGGTGTTTATTTTAAGAAGCTGGAAAGAAAACCTATTAGACAATTATGTTTTTAGGAATTTTTCTCGCGTGTTTTAAATTAATTTCAATGCATTTTTAATTAATACTTACTATAAAATTTAACACATGATTTAGTAATTATTTTATAAAGATGCAGGAAATAGTACAACTAATTTTCATCCACTAATTACATCCTATTATCTTGCAATGTCAATTCTGGTTATTGGATGGTTGGCATTAAACACCATAACTGGATGAGGGGGACACTGGTAATTTTGCCTCCTAATTGTCCCAGGGGTAGTAACGCTTGTCGTCAACACAATGGAAGTTTAAATGTTGTTGTTTATTATCAATTTTATAATGTATGGAACCATTACTCAAAATTTCAAATCTTCTGCAATAATCAATTGTTGCCCAATATGGACTGCAGAAACACTAATTATGGTCAAATCAATGATTAATTTCTGCCATACATGTGTTTTTATTTTAATGTGGACAAGAGTTTGATCAAAAGATCACTCTTGTACAACATATATTTCGATTATTCCATCATTAATGTAATACATTATCACTTGGTTACCTTTTCAACAATAATACGTTTTTTCACTAAATCTGAATCTCAATGTGTCATTAAATGTAACCCAGCCTTGGTAAACTTATTTCTTCAGCATAATATATAATATTAGTCATTGAAAGTCCTTCTTCAATTTATCAAATTATCAAACGTAACATTTCAATGTTTGACTCAACGTTTCATAATTAATTTCTGGTGAATGAATGTGTTTCCATTCCAGCAACATACCATTATTACCTCTCCATTCTTCTTTGACAACATAAATTTCTAGCTGTAAGCTTAAAGATCTTTCATCATTCTACTATTGCTTTGCTGTTGGTGGGAATTTTAATTGAATATTTCATTATGCAAGTTTTTCATAAACCTGCATCATCCATGAACTTTTGCAAACAGCATAGCCTAATCAAAATAAGTCTGATGCCTTAGTACAAAATGCCATAATTTTCTGCTTTTTTACTCTCCCAACCTTTAAGTGACTTACAAAATCTCTATTACATATCTTTCAAAAGATCTATCATTCACTGCACTTATTCAAAAATATTATCAAGGGTCAGTGTTTTCTTTTAATTCTCAACTTTGTATGTTTAGTTTCTTCTAAATATCTCCAAAATAGTTTCACTTCTTGAAAATGAACTTGGAACTTCGATCCTTGAAATAGTTCTTGGTTCAGGAGAAACTGACAATTTTGACCAACTTGAGGTGCTTCAATACGGAGAGCATGGTCTTGCTCATATTATTTGAAACATTAAGATGACGATAATGATATTGTAATTTATGTACTTCAGCTGTCATGTGTGCTTTCTTTATCAAGATGCTAAAACTTGACGCACTATGGCTGCTACATAGTATCTTCTAAATCCCACTTTATCAGTAAAATTGATGATATTGTTGTGGTTTTTTGTTGCATTCATGATCAATAACGTGCTTTGTGATACTGAATCTGTTGATTGCAATAACATTTGTTGTCAGCATCTGTTTCTACAGCAACAGAGTTTGAAAGTTTCTTTAGCTTTTAAAACCTTTGCTGAACAATTTTCTCGAAACTAACCAACTTAATAGAATGTAGTAAATTGTAATCCATAGATATATTATCAATTTACTCAATGGTATAGATTTTTTCCTGGAACATTTTAATTCTAAATATTGTGTTCTATCAAAAAAACTTGCAAATCTTGCATATTTTTCACATTTCTTCATTTATTAGCTTTGTCATCGTTTAATTGAAATGTAGCTTTTGGAATATTTTAGAAGAGCCAAACATCTTTTCATTTCATGAAAATTTTATAGGATAAATTTAGAATGGATTTTGAGAAAATGAGCATTTCTAATATTAAATATTTGTATAAATTTTTAGAAAATCAAGTTTTATTTCAAGTTGCTCGTACGTCATGTGATTTAGTACACTTTTTCTTGAGAACAAAAATTTAAAAATCATGGGTACACTTTTAGACTCAAATGTTTGTCACAGATGGACACAAGCACTGCTTTCGCAGGGCTGTCTTTCAGTAAGGTGGGGCCCCAAGGCTTTCAAAGATTTGGGGGGTCTAAGTATTCTCTGAAAAATTTATTATGTCATTTTGTCATAATTTATCCCGAAAAGTTAATATCCAAATTAAAATATGTATTAATCATTTCGTTCATGGTAAGCAAACAAAATGTAAAAAGATAATTAGCGTGATGGGATTACAATCCTATTAGGGTTCAGATTATTCTATATCACTTTTTCAACTTCCCATTAGAGGACAAGAATTCATTAGAGGAAGTGTGTAATAATTGTTTATCACCTTTATCACCCTTAATCATGGGAGCCTGAGGCACAAGCCTTGTTAGCCAGTGCTCAAAGATTGTCCTCAGTGCTCTTTTCTCACACTCTGTGTTTTTTTGGTATAGGTTACCCTCAAAACTTACATTTTCGTCAGAATCTTAAAGTCGATTTTTGTAGCTGTGAATAACAGAATGTAAATAGTAAATGCAAACGTGCAAAAATAGTAAGCAAACATGACTAGAAACTCTAGCAGAGCAGCCATCGGCAAACGTTATTGACAGAAGAGGAAGCTGTAGGAAACTTCTCAGGTAAGAAAATATATTCCGAATGCAGAAAAGCAGAAAAATAATTAGGGAATTCTTCACAGTGAAAGCAACGTGACATTGCTTTCTGCGTTGGGAAAGTCATTCAAAGATGAAGCCTTCAATTCTGAATGTTGAATGATGACGCCATTCTCCCAGAAAGCCAAGGTCAACACTTGTGAAACTAGCCAAAAAGTAGGCCTATGGTGTGCGATTAGAGAACAAAAAAGAGGATTCTCGTTGAAGCTAATAGTCCCGTTAATCCTTTAACTGCTGCCTCGAAGCGACCTCTCGCAACGATACCTCTATCCAATTAGAGAACTTGCCCCACTTTCCACTACATTTTCTATTGTGTACCTTTTCGATTGTCAACATCCACCGATAATTCTATCGCGATAACGGCAAATTTTCGGCAGAAAAACTCTTATTACAAGGCCCGTGTGGAAAGGTGAATGAGTTGCTAAATATAGAAAAAAATCCTCTAACACTTGGTGTACCCACAATCCACGTTTTGTAGGTCCTTGATACCAAAAAGTCGATTGACGGCAAAACGTCTGTCAGTCTGTGAACAACGCTAGCGACTAAACCGGTCAGTTGATTTTCCCCAAAACGCATACTCCCCGATCGATCTGGGTGATGTCGTGTCCCTTGATTTTGAAATCAGTATTTAAATGAAGCATCTGGTACATTTTCAACATTTTCAAAAAGAATGGCAACGTCGATTTTAATTAAATTTTATTGTTGGATAGTCTAAAGGACGTTTAAGAGAATGAAGCAGGTCTCATATAAGTTGAAAACTGTAATTTTTCGAAAATTGAAAAATATCAATATTTTTCTGGGGACTTCCTACAACTAAACCATTGATAGAGATTTTTTCCTTCATAAAATCTATTCCTTAAAGATAGATTAAGAAATAAAATCGAATATCTGAGTACTTTTTGCATAATTTGGCGTGAAATATAGGCAATTTTTAATTTTGTTTAAACATTTTTTTCTCAAAAGACGGCTCTATCAATTTTGATTAAATTTTGTTGTTGTATAGTCTGACTGACATTTAAGAAAATTGCGAAGGTCTCATGATGGTGGATAACTTTGATTTTTCAAAAATTGAAGAAATTCAATTTTTTTTGACTTTTTCATACTAATTCAATTATGTAGATACAATATTTGTTCTAAATGAAATATTTCATTAAAATCAGATCTTCAAATGCGGTCATGTTTGATTTTTCAAAATCGTATTTTTTGTGACAAACAGGCAATTTTTAGTTTCTTTACACAATTTTTTCTTAAAAAAACCTCTCATCTTTTGATTAATACAATAAAAAAGATATGTTAAACATAACACTTATCTCGCTCTAACCACCTTAACAAAGATTTCGTACACTTCTCTCGGTTAACTGGGAGCAACGGAAAGATCCTCACTCCTAGGAAGTCTTGTAAGCCGGTATTTTACCATTACCTTGTCTCTTCATGTATGAAGCAGTGGTTTTTGTCAAAAATGACTTACTTAAGGGCGGGAATATATTTTCAGCAAACGCCGTTGCCTATAACTACAATACTCGACGTAGTAACCATATTCATTAGATGACAGTATCAACAGCTCACTACAAAAAATTCACTTATAATACATGTACATTATTTTACAACACTTTGCCAGATGACATATAAACGATTAAATTTGATACAAAAGTCCCAAGTAAAATCTTTTCTGTTGCACAACTGTTTCTATACAATTAGAGACTATACACGTCCAATTTCCCTAATCCTTGAGCAAATGCTGAGATGGTCCCTTGTTTTGCTTCTGGACATAAATGTAACTTCAAATTAACTTCTTCCCTAGCACATCACACACAGTTTTTAACTGTTTTTTGGTGTAAATAAATAGACAAATAAACTCTTACCTTTGATATTAGCCGAAATTTAATGGGTATAATAAAATTATAAATTTTGCTGGTTAAAAATTATAATGTAGAAAATTTGTTTGAATTTTTGCAACTGTCGAAAAATCAGGGTTTTTAATCAAAATGAGACCTGCACCCTTCGCATTAATGTCCTTCATACTATCGAACAACAAAATTTAATAAAAAACATTGTAGCTAATTTTTTGTTTAAATGTTCCAGGGCCTTAATGTAAAGGACAATGAATGGCTAAAATTTCAAGTGATTAAACATTCATTTTGTAATTTATTTAAAAATTTATACATAACTAGTATAAAAATTGTTAAAGGTGAGAAAGTATATTTTAGCACCACTAGTTTATTTAGTGAAACAGAAAAACTGAGTGTGTCAAATTATGACAAGAAATGTATTCTGTGCTTAGAGAAGAGATATATCTCTACTCTATGATTCTATGAAGTTTTTCGTAAATTCTGGTATCCATACTCTCCTTAAAACATTTACATGATGAATTCTGATTGCAGTAGTTTCAATACAGTAAACACAATTTGAGGAAATTTTATTAGGTGTGAAAACGCATAGAGCATTTTGCATTGCATGTTCAAACAAGTAACGTGTAATTCATGTTAAAATGAGTGTATTAGGAGAATTTTACAACACTATTATATATTTTTCTATCTATTTCCACTTGTTTGCTAACGCTATCTGTATCGTATGATTTATTGACTTTAAATTATTTTGCTTTCTCGCATATTGCTTACGCAGACACGCTATAAACTCTTCGGTTATGTTCGTGAATACACTGCACACCATATACAACGAATTCAATGTCAGAAAGATTTTTTCATTTAAAGGTTTGACTAAAAAATCTATTGCAATTGACACTATTTAATTTACCCACCTAATGTTCTACGATTTCAAATCAATTTTACAAAAAATGATGACTGAGATATGTCAATTTCAAGTGAAATTGTGGTGTAAATAGTATTACGTAACGTACGAGAAAGTACGTGCTGTTTTAACATAACTGGTTTTTATTATTTATGTTATTTACAATTCTTTTACATTGCCACTTAGTATTATCAGTTTTGACGAGGTATGTGTGAGTCCATGAGCTACGCTCCTACCTGCACACCTTTATCGTCTCACATTTGTGTTTATATCTCCCGCTTTTTTGTGACATTTATTATATTACACAAAGTTAACATGTTTTATATTTACAAAAACTTTTTAAATCTATAAATTCTTATCTACACTCTTATTTCATCCACCTCTCCACCTCCAGGTAATATTACTGGGCGCTACCGTCCCTGACACTGGGAGCCAGATAGAGAAACATCAACACTTATTTACAATTTCATATGAGATGTTAAACGTTACCATTATATTACATGTTGACAATTCATATTCATAGCTTTGTCATTATTAGGAAAAACCATAATCAGAAAATAATACATGTTGAAACAGTGAGTCAATTAGTGAATATTTACAATAAATAACATCTATTCATTTTACATTTCACGATACAAATTCCAGCTATATGTCACGCTGTGGCATTCTGGATACTGTTCTTGGGATGAAGTTATCTCTTGTTTATTGGCTTCCTCCTCCGCTATTTGAAACTATTGCTTGTTTTGGACCATTATGATTCGATTAACAAAATTTTCAATTTCCTTTTATGCCCTTTTAATTGATAGCAGATTAGGTATGGCGTCCACTGATAGCTCGATTCCACTGTGGAAATGAATCAAGTCAATGCTCATAATGTTATTTGCGATGACAACTGTTGATTGTCATCGAATTATACAGTAAATTCGACATTAATTTTGTGAACTTCCTATCGGTTTTTTAATGCCATTGTTTTTCATTTCATGTCGACATGAACCAACGATCATTGGTAAATTTTATTTCATTCAATTACTATACTTTTCGAATTTTCGAAAATTGGGAGGCAATTAAGAGTGAAAATATCTCTATAAGCTTATTTTATATTATTGGCTCGAAAAAAATAATTAAAAAATGTGGAACAATTTTTGAGAAAATGTTGAAAACATCATAGGAACATAATGAAAAACACCTTCAAGAACTAATTGATCTATTTTAAATTTTCAATGTCTACGACTAGGGCAATATCAATAAGGAAATATTCAGTTTGGAAATCTTGTTAATAGTATAGACGATAGAGTTTTTCAAGTTTTCAGTATCAGTGGTCCCCAAACGCATAAAATCCTCTTACATATATTATTCGTATATACGTATGTATACAAGGAAGTAAAAACCAAATACAAGAAAATATAAAGAAATGAAGGGGAAAATAGAGACACGGGCAGTCAAATTCCGTTTAGAGTGATACACTGACGTTCTCGTAAGAAAGAAATGCTTCACAAGACTTCCACGGCCGGAGAGATGCAAATGATCTTGGATGTTCGGGTGACGCCACGTCAAAGGCTGTGATGTCAACATTTCGACCAAGGTTAATTTTACAACAAAACCTCATTGGAACTTTTTGTAGGAAATTTTGTCTTCTTTAACTTTGTTTAACGCATAATTTTCGGAAGGATTAATAATTACGGACATATATGCATAATAATAATAATAATAATAATAATAATAATAATAATAATAATAATAATAATAACAAAAATAATAACAATAATAATAAATAAAACATTGACAAACACCTTTAAATAGCCCTCTCACTTCCCACTCCGGGATTTTCTCTTGCATCTTAGACCAGGCTATTAGTCTAGACTAACTTTTTGGTTTTGACCAAAACCTGATCTTTTACCAGTCACTATCATTTGCTGCCAAAATATTTTTTTCTTCCTTTTTTTCCTTCATTTTTCTCAATTTTTCATTCCCTGAATTTTTCAATTGAAATACCACTTTAAGAACATTGTAGACGAGTAAAAATTGTTTTTTTATACAAATTTTCTTAGAATAATTTGGAGCCGTTCATTCAAAACATGTTTGGAAAGTTTTGCTAACACTGTACATATAAATAATTATAGATATAAACAAAACTATAAATAATTTTGATCTTACCAAAACCGAAGATTGCATTGTAATTAAATGTTCACATTAGACAGAGTTCCACACTATGCATGATCTGCATTGAGCAATTTTTACTGTACGTTATAATTGCTTTTATTTTTCTAATAATGAAACTTTTTTATTTATCAACAATTCCAATAACATCTTAAATCATTAGTAACCAAATAATTTAGTTATATACACACAGATATCAGATTGTAGTACAATCGGTACATCGTATTCACAACAGCCAATTATAAATAATAATATATTACTACAGTAAATTTCAATAACAATATTTCAACAGCATTCACTCATAGATAAATATTACAATTAACAATATTTAATACAATTGGTCCAACATAGTAATTTTATTTTAAGGAAAGCATCATTTTTAATTGAGGACTCTGTGTAGTAGCCATCAAGTAAATGTGGAATATTTATCACTAACTGTATTCACAATGTGATGGTTCTATAACAATATAGATTTTGTAACTATCGTATGAGCACAGGTACAAATATAGTTCAGAGGGAATGGGACGGGGGTTGTCCCCACAATATTTTGCTCTTGGAGTTTACACTTTTTTAAAATCTTATTCCTAGGCATAACCAGGCGGAGATATGAGGGTTGCCCCTGCCATATTCTTGTGGTTTGAAATTTACACATTTTTGCACACCAAATATTTAATTATGTACCAATATTGAATTAAAATGCTTAAACTTATAATTTGACTTCTGATTGTGTTTATTCATTTGAAGCTAGAATCTTGCAAAGATTGGATATTGGGGGAATGTGTGGACCCCCGGGATACAGCATCTCAGCCCTAGATGGTAACTTATCTCCATTTGAAATTTTAAAAAAATATCCAAACAATTTTTATGTACTAAATAATTGCCCATTTTGTTAAAGATTTATCTACTGGTTACACAATTTTATCATCACAAGTACATCGGAAATTTTCCAGAAATTGTTTGTAAATCTATGAAAATAAAATTGATGTGCCTGTGTGTTATTTTAGAAGAAATGAAAACCAACACAATTGTTTTCATGATTTTTGTTTGCCTATTTGTCCAGGATAATCTACATAATGGCTGAACCAATTTCAATTTCATTTTCACTGAAAGGCAGAGGGTACTGCCAGACATAAATAAGGCTCATTGTTCCAAATTATTGTTTTCTTGTATGTAAAGAACAATGTTTGTTTCTTTGTTTTTGTATGCAAATTTATAGTTTTATTCTGACCTTAATAAAAAGTTTGTACATATGACTATAAAAACAATTGGAAAGTTACTATCTACATCAGATAGTGTAAAGTTACCATCTTTCTTTCCTACAAAATGTATCAAATATTAATTATAGTAATGTGTTTCGTTTAACTTCCTTTAATATCTCATTAATTCAATCATGCTCATCAGCTCTTTGCACTTTATGTACCCACCACCTCCTATGACTGATGCATTGCAGACAGTTGGATTTCTTTTTCCATTTTTCTCACATTTAATTAGTAAATTTTACTTCATCATTTCTTTCAGTTCTCATATGATGTCATCCAACATCGTGGATTTGATGTGATTTGATTTTGATTGAATTGAGCAGTTTCTCTCTGCAAATCTCATAGTGTGTGTACTTTTGATTTCATGGTAGATCACTTATTTCAAAGTGCACCATGAAAAAAAGTAATTGAATTTTTTATTTTTCTGAATATACATTTAGGAGTAACTTAAGAAAAAAATGTTACAGGAGACTACTGTTGATTCCAGGGGAGCCTTTGGGCTGGGTGAACGGGCCTCTCACTTCAGGCTCTGGTGCCCAAATAAATAAGGTGAGATATAAGAACCACACACTATATCGATATGTAAATTTCAGAGTTGTTTGCATTTTTTTTCCAGCTAATTGCTACTTGTAAAATCAAATTTCTTTACCAATTAGCCAATTTAGAGCTTTCCTGTAAAATTTTATTTTGCTTATTTTTGAAAAATTTGAAGTTTCTTCTCTTTAAACAAATTTTTATAAAAAGGAGGAATGAAATAGTAGTATTTTTAGACCGTTTTTGTATTTGTCACAATGTATGTGTTTTTCTCATGTAGAAATGTAAATATGTAAATATATAATAAAATATGTCATACGAAAATTTTAGAAAATAAAAATGGAAAAAGGGACCCAGATGAATCCAGAACTGAAGTTGCTCTCTTCCTTCATCTTGTTTTAAACTGGGCACACCTATGAAGAGATTGATTTCATTTTGTTTAGAAATAGTTTCAAAAGGATGTAAAATTGTCCAAATCATCCCACACGATTACACAATACATCGATACACATGAGTTGAAATAAAAAATATCAATGAATGTATCATCTGTATCATTAAATTATTTGTTGCTTTTTTACAATTTTTTAGCAAGGTAGTATTTTGTAATTATTGTGAGAAGCATTTTTAATCTGAAAGAAAATTTGTCTAGCAAAGTCAGAATAGATTATTCAATTTTAATTGGGTAGCATTTTACTGAGCTTTATCATTGATTACAGGTAGTCTGCAGCTTTGGTTGGTACACAGTATATCGGGCTATTATACCCAAATTGGCAGGTTCAAATCCAATCAAAGCCATGGATTTTGAAGAGTGAAGTCTGCCTTCCTTCGTGGGGGAAGTAAAGTCAGCTGTCCCATATTGTAGATTTACTGCATATAAAATATCCTTAAGCCTAAAAGAAGGCTTTTCTGAGCTAAATTCAAATTGTCTGTTTCGATGCCGAAGTGGTACCTTTTTTCTCAGTGAGATAATGAAAGAAGTTGCATTGTCAGACAGAAGAGCGGGCCTGATGGCCTGAGTCTTGCCACTGAAAATAAGGAATGAATTGAAAATGAAAATTAAATTGTAGACTGCTCGCCGAAGAGAAAATTTGTTCCTCAGCGCTTGTTGCCATCTTGCTTCTCATCTTTAACAGAAAAATGATATGTGTGTTATAGTTATTTCTACTCTTTTATCCATTTAATAAATTATATTAAAAATAGAAAGTGCGAAATTTACAATTCAATAAGTACTTAAAAATAATTTTAAAGTTGTTTTGAAAAGACTAAAGTAATCATCCCTGAATTAGGACACAATGAACAAATAAGACATCATTGATGTAAGTAAAATTAAGTTGATTAAACAAATTGATTTAATTTTTGTGTAAAACAAAACAATAACCCTTTTTGAAAATTATAATATATTCAAAACATTTGTGTTTTTTCCTTTCTACTATATTATTGTGTTCATGTGTCAAATAGATAATACAGACATAATACATCATATTTTAAATGTTTTGCAATGTGTTTCAGTAAAAACATTCTCTTTAAATTTAAATTTATTTAAAATTCCTCAACTTTATCGTTAATTTCTAATGGGTGCAGAATTGAAAGAAAACTATGCAGCCTCTGACAATGTGAGAGGTGTATATGGTTTTGTTAGATATCCAGGAACTCAGAAAAAATAAAAAAAACAATGAGACTTTTTTGATTTTAACTGAAAAATGGAAATATTTGATTATATTATATTCTGTATATTCTCATATTTCATGTACCATCTGAAGTCTAATTCTTACTGTGTCACTGCTTACAACACAGTTGATGCCATAAGACTGAAAGGCTCCAAAGAAAAGACTGTATATCATTAAATATGTCCTATTCATGTGTTGCATTTTAGAATAGCATCATTTTTTTTATTTGAATATAATATTTATGGTAAGTAAAGAAGAGTTGACATACATTTCTGTACTCGTGTAAAAAATGTATCTGTACTAAAATTTAACTATTAGCATCATCAAAACGTAGGGGCGAATCAACTGTGATAGTCATTAGTCCCGTAATTGTTGTGCTGGGGTTTGTTACGAGTGTTGGCGGCGATTCCCCCCCCTCCCCCGCTGTGAGGTGAGATCCGTCGCCGACCTACACGCCCCTTGCGGTATTTTCCCCAACCAGAGGGGATTTTCCCACTAGAAGGGGAGGGGATTTTCCTGCCCCAGCCCGGACAAGGTCTAAGCCCTCAACTGGTTTCTGGATATGTGTGGTAGTGTGGTGCATGTAAGTGTAAGTGTGTGTAACTACGGGGAGAGGATATTATAGAGGAAAGAAGGGGAAGGAAAGATCGCGCATGGTCCGTAGACCGTTTGTTAGGGTTACTGCTCCGTCATTTGTCTGATGTTGATTGGAGAAACCAAGAAAAACTACCAATCAGAGTCGGCCGCTCGAATTCTCGTCCAGACAGCGAATGTTTATTCGGCATAGCTGACAAGCTAATCTGGAAAATCCGCCGCCGTCAGGACTCGAACCTAGGACCTCCTGATGTGAGGCACTGCAGAGACACCAGTTGATGCCCTGAGGCACCTCAGGCGTGGATAATCGAGGCAACGAGGTAACTTAAACACTTCCTTGGGGAAAAAAACTTTTTTATAGCATTCAGGAATACCTCAATGACTAACATGTGCAAAGTGATTTGAGGTGCTGCAGTAGGACTAGGTGTGGAAATAGGAAAAAATCTCCCCATATTCTACCTCCTCCTCCCCATTTCAAGATTTAATCAAGGAATACTGTTAAACCATATGTAGCTGTTACTATAATTGTTATCGTGTACTGTTAGTATTACTATTATTATTATTATTATTTTATAAGTAATGTTATCTATTATATTTATTATTATTATTATTATTATTATTATTATTATTATTATTATTATTATTATTATTATTAACGCACATTGCCATTGCAGTCACAGCAGTCTGCGGTATTGAGACAGTCACTTTGAATTGGGCGCCCGGAAGTGACGTTTATATCCAATTTTCTAAAAAGATTTTCTTCGAAAAACTGGATCTAACATTCATGATTCAACATCTATTCTCAGGAAATTGTGTCACGGTAGCTTGGTACATACTGCCAAGGACATACTGTGATATCATCTGCATCTACCTGATGAAGTATCATCAAAACTCCCACTTTTAAAAATGTTTCATTTACGATGTCACTAGTAAAATGTGGCGTCGCCGACGCTAAACTGTTTTAAAAATAGTTTCATGTGTTGAAAATGTATTTTATGCCCAGCTTTGGGCAAATATGGGTCTTTCAGTATCTGGCTTTGGACTTACCAGTGAATCGTAGTATCTGATTATGTTATACTCCCGTTAAAAAGTACCCAAGACCCAATGACCTTGTATGATACTTGTATATGGGAAATGAACGGGTCTTATTGCAATTTCAAAATTATTACCGCCGTAGTAATTACTTGTATCAAATCGATTCTCAGTGAGTTAGCAGCGTCTGTTAGCAGCGGCGTCTGTTAGCAGGGGCGTCTGTTAGCAGGGGCGTCTGTTAGCAGGGGCGTCTGTTAGCAGGGCGTCTGTTAACAGAGGCGTCTGTTAACAGAGGCGTCTGTTAACAGAGGCGTCTGTTAACAGAGGCGTCTGTTAACAGAGGCGTCTGTTAACAGAGGCGTCTGTTAACAGAGGCGTCTGTTACCAGGGTTGGTGCAACCGACGCCCCGCACCGGGACTCCGAAAAATGACCCCTGCCAACACCCAATGAAGGTGCGGTTCCTGTTCAACAATATTTTGACGGTATCGCACGGTAAAAACATTCTGTAACAAATTACTCATCTCCGGAATATTTAATAACTGATTGATTGTTAGTAATTCGGGGCGCGAGAACGGCAAAGGTCATTAGTTTATGTTTTAAGTGTTGTGCATGTTTCACCTCGTGAGGTGGCGGTGATCTTCCCCAGCTAGATGGTGACATCCGGTGCAGATCTACAGTCGGCTAGCGGGGTTTTCCTCAACCAGGTATCTCCCACCAGTCGCTCCCTTCGGGACCAACTCCAAGTTCCCGACTGGTCTCCCGGCACGTGTGATAGTGTAGTGCATGTTAGTGTAGGTGTGTAAGGGCTGAGGATAGGAAAACATATTTTCTAGGCTGAAATTTACATTGCAGATGCACCGAAACACTCCAAAATCATGTAAATTGTTTATTATTTACGAAGGAAAGGAATATATTTGTTCAAAAAGAAAAAAATAACACAGCGCGCGCGATCTTTCCTTCCTCTTCCATGTTCTATCCTCACCCCTTACTTACACACACACATATATTTGCTACACTATTACACATGTCGGGAACTTTAAAGCTTCACCCAGAAGGGTTGGTGGTTGTGAAAAAACAACAGAAAACCGATATGTAGGTAGGCACCGGATCTCACCATCCAGCCGGGAAAGAATCGCCGGTAACTACCTGGATAAAACGTTCACGATACTAACGGGCTAGTAACCACACCAGTTGACGTGTCCGAAAACATACATTAATAAATCAAACAAATCAATACGTGTGCCGTCCAGTATGGAAACACGTCCGGAAACAATGTGATTTCTAAACTGTAAAGAGCAGAAATTGAAAGAAAACCATGCTACCTCCGGCAATGTGAGGGGTATGTGTGGTTGATGCCCAGAATCTCGAGAAAAATACAAAAATAATTAAACCTTTCTATTTTGACTGAACAATGCAAATGCCTAGGATTGGGCACACTATTTTAAAATGTAGTATTTTCGTCAAATTCCTTTTAAAGAAGTATTTAAATTCGTACTCAATATACATTAGTTTTCGATTTGCTAAATACATACGTATTTAAAATACTTGAATTATTCAAAATACAGTAAATACTCGTACGTTTGTAATATACCTTTATCATTGCAACAGTATATTGTAATTGTCAATTACAAAAATTAGTAATTGACAGTCATACAAATTTCTGAACAATAACTAACTATAATATATATTGTATATATAAGTATGTTTCAAGGAATACATTAACGTCTGTTATCTTGTTTACTTAATTGTATTGGTTTTCTGACCTCAAGAAATAAATAGTTAATAATAAAAATAGTTTAGTGTCTGTTTATTCAAGACAGAAAACCAATACAATAAACATGTTTGCACAAGCAAAAATAAAGAGCCGCGAATTTTAGTTTTACTAAATACTATTTTAGGTATTTCTTTTTTTAAATACACATATTTTATGAATTTAAATGTATCTCCAAAATATGTGTCCAAAAAGCATGACCAAATATGTCAGAAGTAGTGTTTTTCAAATACAAAATGTATTTAAAATACCATTTTCAAATACAAGTATATAAATACTACCCAATGCTACAAATATTTGATTGTGTTATCCCGCCCATTCTCTTACTGCGCGTATCGACTGCATTCTCGTATGTAGGTCGCCACTGCTTACAGCACAGTGTCGTGCAACAGCAATGCTCCAGCGGAGAGGCGGTCGCCCATTAAATAGTTGTTAATTACGTTTTGCGTTATGGAACAACATTCTTTTCTGATATTCGTGGTAAATAGTATGTTAAGAACACTGTTGTACTGTTGTTATTGCAGTGTTCGTAAAGACATTTTGTTTAAATAGGGATTGAATTTATTTTAGTATTATGCGAGAGTATTTTAGTAGTTGTTGAGCAGTGTCCGTGCTACTTGTTAGAAAACAATTTATGTGGTTTTATTGAAGAGCATTTTTGTGGCTGCAGGCCACTAGTAAGTGCTAACTCACTATCGCTTTCCCTTTGCCGTCTCTGAGAAACTGTTCCCGAAATATTGACAAAAGAATGTTGTTTTCCGATAAAATGAATGCAAATATATTGAATCCATTTTATTAAAAGGATTGATAGCAAAAGACATTCAAACCAATTTTTGCAAAATATAGGTGTTGTAACTCCTTGTCGTCATGTTTTTTTTCGTCCCGACAAACACACATTTTTGCTAGATACTGTTCTTTACTCCACTATGGATCCATTCTCTTTATTCCGTACGATTTATTGTACAGCCAGAAAGGAAGTTTCGCTTAAAAAATTGTACGAACGTTCATTTTTTATTAATTTTTTCCCCCCTTGTTCCCTTTTGTCACAGCTTTACAAACCCTCTGAAAAGGTACATCGATACCTTAAATGTTACTCAAAGTGGTCTGAATTATGAATATGATCCGATAACTATTTGATTATTATATTACAATGATTACCTTAACCTTCGAAGAAAATTAATTTTTTTTATTAATTGCAAATATAAGATGTTTTCTCCCAGTAAAAAATAAATTTTAGTTATTAAATTTAGTATTTCGTTAACTAATACACTTTATTCTGTGATCTTTACAAAAACAAAGTAAGATTTAGTAACATTCAAAACTACTCAAGAAGTTTCTTAATTTTTAGAAAATGAAATGATGTGTGAATATTATATACTAGTAAATCACTTCTTTATGTAACTTTCCTTTCGGTATTGAATTAGGTGACGCTTCTTAGAATATGGTATTGTTATTTAATAGACACATTGAATAATGTCGCTTAATTTATTTCATACAACAGCCTCCACACGTCATATATTTGATAGTACATTCGTCATTTGATAGGTGAAGCTTAAAGCGTGAATCTTACGTTTATGTTCCTTTTTTTAATATTTTCCTTAAAATTATGAATGAAAAAGTGTTTGGATATGACACGTATTAGTAGAATGATGTCTCAAAATTAAAAGACAGACTTGAATTCAAGCATCAGAATCGTACAGAAACAGAATTCCACCGCTATTTCGTGCGCCGCCACGGAATCATCTTGGTCTTTTAGTTTCAAATTATACTACCAGGTGGCGACAGCGTTGCCCGCGCCGATCGTCAACACAACAGTTTCCCAAGTGGGTTTGGTGCGTTCGGTCCGAGTTGAGTGTACGTTGGCGGTCGCGTGTGGAGCTGTGAAGTGAGATAATAGACGGAATTTTGTCGTTTCGACAATGATTGTGCCGTAGGCGGGCCTTGAGGGCTCGTTGGAGAGCGGTGGCGTGGGCGACGGAGCAGCCGGCGTGGCGACAGGAGCCGAGTGTCAACTTGTGATGTAGTGATCTGCAGTGTCCTTGCGTTTGTGGTGCGGTGTTTGAACGGCTGTCGTTGTCACGAGTGTTTTTTCGTCCCTTCCAAGCCTTGCCTACCCAACTCAAAGGTGAGTAGCACTTTAATTTCGGCGAGAAATGCGCCAAATGAGGCGTTGTTTGGAGTGTGAAGATGTTGAGTGACCCAGTTTTTGTTCAAGTTTATAATGAGGGGTGGAAACCTACGGTTGGCAAAGACCCCCCTGTCGTCAGAAGCATTTTTTAATCCTTTCTGCGACTGTTGAAAGGATCATATTTATACTAATTCTTTACTTCCGAGTTACTGCTTGTAAATACTATTTAGAACAGAAATGCAAGAAATAGACGGTTTCTAGTTTGTATGATTTCGATTTGTATTTTCTAACAATAGTTTTATTATACGCCTCACATACAGAAACTTTTTACTAATAAATATAAGTTATCTAATATTTCATGACACTTCACACTGCACTGTGATGGGAAATTGACAGGACTATTGCCATCATATTTCTTGCATTAGTACATTTACTTACATTTCATTGTATACTATTCAATTTTTCCAATATTTTTTGTTATCTCGGTATCTTTGGCATTTATGATACATAATTTTTTAGTAAGTTTGTTTATTAAACATAGATTCATATACACCAATCTATCAAAGAATTTGTTTTTGAAGTTTCAGAAAACTCAATTTCCTGGGAAAGACAAGTCAGTAAGTTTTTATAAAAATCTCCAAAAAGCATTTCAAACACATTGTTTATGTTCTGACATGGATTGAAAAAACTGGGGATCTGAGAGAAACTTCAATAACAATGTCATGAATTAAATTTTGACATATTCCTTGTTTGTATTCACTTAATGAATCTAGACTTGTGTAAAATTGCACAGAAAATATTGTGAAGTATTAAATATAATTTTTTGTTTATGACTTGTCAATAATTTCCAAGTTCTGAAAATTTCTGTATGGCAAATTTTATTAGGAATTTTTCTCTTCTGTCACTTATTGGGATAAATTATCAGTCTTCATTTCAAAATATGAAAGTAATTATTTTTATCATTGTCAGTCTTTAGATTTGATTGGTGTGTGATATAAATTTTTCACAATATTCTGCATTGTTAATGATATTTCTATGTTGTATATAAGGAAATGTGAAATTAGATCTTTTAGATACTCACGATATTGACAGACCAATACTGTCTGTTGAATTATTTATCCATTTAGGGGTAAAGCAAGGCTAACTTGACAATGACAAATTCATTTTTAAGTAATTTAATCAAATTACAGGTAAATTAAGGCTATGTTTTTGGAAGTAAATGATAATCAATATGCAGTTATTCCAGTGAAATTCAATGTGAAGGGTTTTCAGTTGATTATTATTTCATTAATACCACAAATTTGTCAATATTTGGTGTTAATTAATTAATTGCATTTGTAATTTTGATGTTGAACAATCTGTTATCAAGGCTACAATTTTAATGCCAAAATATGCTGGTGTAGTTTGTCTTCCATTGGTTATTTTAAATTACCCAATCCTTTTTATTCAAGTATTAAGTAATTGTTGACCAATGGAAAATAATTCTTAATGACAGGATTTCATGTTGTCTTTTACCTCATTATATTCAGATTATATTGAAATTCTCATAAAAGTATATCTTTTAATTAATCCTCATTTATTCTGGTGGAATGTGAATGAAGCTCACCATTCTTTTCATTTCTGAGAGGGGTTGTCAATAAATGTAGAATTAGATATAATTTTTGAAATGACAGTGTAGATAGATAATATTGTTAAATTAATTGGGATTGTATGATAACTGTTGGAATTCATTTAAATTAATTAAAAGAAAGTTAAGGAAACTGCCAATGTATCAAACATTTATAATTAAGAATGTGTTAACAGGCTATTTTTATGAAATTTATTATAAAACTAGATAAATACAATTCTCCCTTGGAGAGACATATTTTGTTTATTAAATAGTCCTTGCTTGTGGACTGTGGCCATGCTTCCTTTTTTTGTTTTGTTTTTTGTTTTTGTTGTTGAAGACAATAGTGATTGTTATTTCTCTAACGTGGATACATTTCCAGCTTTTTGCTTACTTTTGGGTATCTCTCTACATTTTAATACCAACCATTCCTTTTTTGGTTTTCAGTTTATTATGTACTCGTGACCTCTTTCATTTACAAGTTATTCAGCACCTTCTTGGATAATGAGTGTCCAACACTTTGGTATTTTGAAATGTGGTATATAATCTTTAATTTTTCATTAGCTGTTGAGGACTCCAAATTACAGGGTCAAAGCATTGTGTTGATTGTTTTGATATAGTTTTATAATAAATTTGCTTAAAAAAGTCTGTTAACATAGCTTTAATTATGAGGAGAATATTACAGACATTAGTTTAACTTTGTATCCAATAATTATTTCTCGTAAATGGGTCTGTTACCATGTATAAGGCAAGTATTAAAAAAAAATAGAAAACGCTTTCGTCTTAAACACACCCAAATTGTGGAATATTATACCAGCTATGTTTAACAAAGTTGTTAACTTAAGAATTTTTGTAAATATCTTCTTTGCTTCATTTGTGTTAGAGATGCATTGTTGATACAGCTCAAGAATAACATAATCAAGTATCATTATTGAAGTTCTTTACATCCCAGAGTTTCATCTGATGAACTTAGTTGTATGTATACAGATTTATGTTGTAAGGTTGGATGTAAGTACATCTGTAAGTTAAATAACAGTGTTTAAAAATTTTAGTAATATGCAGTCCACTGGCCAACCAGGCACAATCATAATAAAATTCCTTCAATAACGTTTTAGAAGATTCATTGTCACTTGCCATCAGTTGCTTCTTCTGAGGAATGAAGATTCTACCGAGTGCCCAGGGAGGCTCTTAAGACAATTTTAAGCATATTTTGTCTAATAAACTCCTCGGATATTCCGATTGGTTGAGTCGCATTAAACTCCCAAAAGTTGGTGTGAACAAATGCAGAGAAATTTGCATTTCAGCAACATGCAAACATTCCATAAACATGTAAGGTATTTATTATTTACAAAAGAAATGAATATATTTGTTCAGAAAGAAAACTTAACTCACAAATAAAAAGCAGTCGAATTGTGTAAATTGTATTTTTCTTTTCTTTTCTGAAAAGCAAATGTTTGCATAGAAAGTATTTTTTCAAACCAACTTATGAGAGCTTATTGCGGCTTTGCCATTCGCAATACCCAAGGAGTTTATTAGACAAAATATGCTTAAAATTGTCGTATGAGCTTAATTTCGAAGTTCGTACGTTTCTCCCTGGTCATTCTGTATAGTACCAATTTCGAATACGCACGGAAATTGACAGAAATGTACTCAGCCTCAAGAGGAGTCAGTCGTGTCGTCAGATGCTCTGGAGCTCGGGGAAAATCCAAAAAAACAACAATGAAACAGTTTCGCTTTTCACTGAGAAAAGTAAATATTTGATTATATTTTATACTAGTTATGTTGATTGTTTGTTAATAAATTCTGGTATTTTCAGTACTGTTTTAAGGCAATCAGTGGAAATATGTAATACGTAACCAGTCAATTGTATTTCGTACCATTTTAATTATTGAAATAACTTGTTTTAGATTGCAAGTAATTCAATAATTAAAATTATACGAATTACAATTACGTATTAAATACGTTACGTATTAATTCTACTGATGGTCCTAGATCATAATATACTGAAAATAACATGCGTACGCGATGCGTCACTGCTTACGATACAGCTGATTTCATGCGACAGCAAGGCTCCAAAGAAAAGGCCTTCCGCAGTTACATATTTGCTATTCACGCGATGATTTATGGAACATATTCTTTGTTCCATGGAACATATTCTATGTTCTATGGAACATACATATATAACGTAACGTTCCGTTACTGAAGATTTATATCGTTTCGGTTCATGTTCCTGGCGGTTAAAAGACAAGCCGTCACACGGTCCCAATTCGCCAACGCCACGCGAGTGCGGAATGGGTGTGAAATGGCCCGTTAGCTCCTGGGAAGCCAGCGCGGCTTGGTGCGAGAACCTTACTTGCTTCTTAAATTCCTACACGTCCAAATGCCGGTGTTCTTTTCCCTGTCAGGGCGCTCGTCTCTTAAAGACAATTTCAACAACTCGTGTACTACTCATGTCAGTAGATTCAGTTTAATTAATTTCATGTATACAGTCATAAACAGTGGCTTATGACATATGTGTATGTGTCTGCGGGTGTCGTATGGGGAAAAATTATAATCTGCACCAGTTTTCTCGATCTCCACACCACTCTTTTACTAAACGTAATTAAGGTGGTATGTTCGTGGCAGTCGGTAGTCAAACACTCCACCATTTAATACATATACGGATTAAGAATAGCTGCTTGTAAACGTGAACGGAGCACTTAAATAATTGTTTGTGAATAGTTAAACGAGAAGTATCTATAAAAACAGCGTTTACTAATAAATTTTGCCTCTCGCACGATTACCCAGAAGACCCCAAGAAAAAAAAGTGGTGACATCATGATTTGTGCAACGTAACTTCTAGGGCGACAGCCAGTTCTTCCGGTTGCGATGAATTTTCCAGCAGTTATTTATCACCTACTCCTCACAATACCCCATGAGGTATCTCACAATTAATACCATCTGATTCATAAAAAAACCCACTACGTATTGAATGAAAGAAACAAGTACTTGTACTGTATAACTTCACAATAACTTAAAAAACACGTATGGCCCCGAAAGTATTTCAGTGGAATCAGTACTAATATAAACTTCTTTTATTAAAAAAGTAGGCCGGTAAGGATAAACTTTTTTCTTACCATCTTGAGGAACAGAGATTTTACTTTCATTTAACGATCTAACGAACATACCTTAAATGTAAAAATTGGAGTACCTGGGTGTCATGAGGCGTGGTTGGTAATATTTGAAAAATATGTATTCGCTTCCGTGTAATGGAAAACGATTTGCAACGCCAAAAAAGAACTACTCATTTGTTTGTGTAATACTGTTGACGAAGTACTTCCCACTCCTATTTATCCCATCGCTGTTAAAATGAGAACTCAGCTGCACGTGCACAAAGTGAAACCACATTTTTTGCCCAGTTGCAAACCAAGGAGAGATCAAGGAAAACGTGGAAGAAAACCGATCGAGATGGGGGTCGATGACACAGAAGCTGAAGTACAATACTTCTTGCAGGCACCAACAAAGTTTTTCGTCCAGATTCCTTGATGAGTAAATGGGACGGTTCCTGCTTTGCTTCTAGAGAGTGAAGGTAGCCTTTCTCCCTCGGATGTCATGCATTTTTTTTTTTAAACTGTTTTGGCGTTGAACAGAACTAGAGTTACGCGCGTGTTACTGCATAGAATCCGACCGGGACGCGCTAGGGTTCGGCTCCTGACGCGGGCGGGTTTTTTGGATTCCAGCCAGTTAGCTGGGTCGAATTCAGCAGCGTGTGGAGGATAATTCTGATCGGTAGCTTTCCGTGGTTTCTCCGCACAACACCAGGCGAATGCCGGAGCAGTACCCTAACAAACGGGCCACGGACCGCACGCTGTCTTTTCTTCCTCTTCCTTGTCCTATCTTAATAATAATAATAATAATAATAATAATAATAGTAATAATAATAATAATGTCTTTATTAAGGCTTAGGCCATAGGGCCTGCTCTTCCGCCTAACCACTGAATTTACATACATTTAGAGTAGTAACATTTTAAGAGGGGAGGACAAGCTGTACATTTACGTCTGGGAGAACAAATCTAGGGACCATCCCGGAATACGCCTTAAGCGATTGAGTAAACCCAGAAAAACCTCAATCAGGATGGCGGCTTAGGGCCGAAACATTAATAGAACTCCTTTCCTAAACTTACTCTGATTTAAACAGTGACACTTCAAGGTCACGAGCTGAAAGGAGAGGGGGAGATTGTCATCAAATCGGGAGCTCCAATACTAAAAATTTAAGTCGTAACGAAGCTCCCAATTGGATGTCAGAGTCCCCCCTCTACTTCCAGCCCGTGACCTTTGAAGTGCCACTCTGTTTAAATCGGAGTATACACGCACTACACTAACATACACATCGGGAGATCGGTCGGGCGTGAAGAGCTTGTCCCGATTACCGCTGTGGAGGGGGGGGAGATATGTGGAGAGGGAAAACTCCACAAGACCGCTTGTAGGTGGGCGCCGCGTTCTAGCGGGGAAGGATCGCCGCCACCTCTCGGGGTATGACATGCTCAACGCGTGCGGGTAGTTGACGTAGCGGTTGACGCGCCGGAAACATGCATCAATCAGTTGCCGCGTACATCCGTTCACAACCGCTGCTGGATTTGCTTGACAGATACTAAAAGCCACCAATTTGTAAGACTCTCCTCTAGGGTTTGAGATTTTTTTTATTATAAGATTGAAAACTATGAAATCTAATTTTTCAAAATAAAGTCATTGTGTTCCAAAATCGCAATACGTGATTGCGTGCGGTGGTGGTAAAAAGAATTGCATCACCTAAAGAAAATAGGCATTCTGTGTTTTCCTAATCCAATCTGTTCTAAAAAATGTTAAACAAATATTAGTAGAATTGGTAATCATATATTTAATGTGGATTATATGATGTTTCTGATTCCTCATAACCAGCTCGATTTTTTTCAAATCAAGTGTATACGCAGGATTATATTGTCACAGATTACATCTGTGAGAAATGTGA
Organism: Gryllus longicercus; assembly: GCA_038098605.1. Classification (NCBI taxonomy): domain Eukaryota; kingdom Metazoa; phylum Arthropoda; class Insecta; order Orthoptera; family Gryllidae; genus Gryllus; species Gryllus longicercus. The sequence goes on along the minus strand of JAZDUA010000511.1, from coordinate 637,767 downwards.
TGTAGTTTTTGAGCACGTTTTTGAGTACCTTCTTTTCACGTACTTTATTTCATTCTCCTCTGTGCTCCTTTATACGATGACATCGACACGAAAGTCCCGTAAGGGTATCGCCGTTTGATAGGGAAGGTTCCAGGCCCTTCCAGGAATCATCAAGCACGGTTCCAGGCCCTTAAAATCCAGTTTGCGGAGCCCTGAAGACCCCCCAAGTTCTTTTTCTCAGGCTGTGATTTACAAAATGAGATCTCTTTGGACATGGTGTTGCGTTTTGGAGGTCTAGCTCTTCTTAATGTCCGAAATCCTTCGGTCGGAATCAAAAAATATCGATATTTATGAAACATTAAATCGACTGTTTGATAGTGTGTGCAATTTTATCTCATGGGTCCAAGTTTTTGTTAAAAATTCGCTTGCTAATATTCTTTATCAACACTCCTTTGCTCGGAAACATAAAGAATATCAATATTTATGTAAAATTAAATCGACTATTTTATGTTGTGGGCAATTTTATATCGTAGGTATTTGTCAATATTCCTTTTAAACACTCCTTTGCGGGGGAAAAAGTAACTTTATATTGAAATATGTATTATTTTAATTTAATGAAGAAAAAATAATCATCTGAAGAAGAGTATACAAATTACTCGAAACGCGTAGTGAAGAATATTGTAATGCAAAGAGATATGTTGTAAGTAAGAACTAAATATTGAATGTATTTCAAACGAGAAATTATGTTGTAGTGAAAGTAAATTCAATTGTATTTTCTTTTAGAGTCGCTGTCTATAGAACAAATTGGGTCTAAAACATTCTATTTGATTTCGTGTGCAATTTTATCTCGTGGGTCTAAGTCTTTGTTAATAAACGCTTATCAATTTTGTAATGTGCGTTCACGGCCCTGCATGATACAACGCAAAATTCAAGGCCATTAAGTTCAGGTATGAAGCTATGCTCAGTTTCGTAACAATGTTTTATAACGAGCGGAATATTCGCCTAGGTCCGACGAACGCATATCTATTGTAATAATGGTTATTTATGCACCAACGGCGTTATAAGGGTTCTAATGATTGTGCGGCGACAAAATGCCAGAGGGTTTTTTATCGCCTGAGATCATTAGAACCAGTTAACGTCCGTGGTACGTGCATTATTTTATACGTAATTTAATTGATTCAGATTTACGTATTTACTAATTAACTAGATGCTAACTTGACTCGCTTTGTCTCACTTTCATAATTCCCTTTACAAGAGAACATGTTGTATCTCTTAACTGTTTTCATATTTCCCTCGTAACCACGTTCCTTTTGAGTCAGGTAAGTTATGCTGTGTTATGGCCTTCGTATCGAAGGCAATGACAAGCTATAACGTATCTGTTAAAAATTAAATTTTTTTTATCGTGATTGTACTAATCTGACAAATGTGCCATTTGGAAATATCTTTTTTGTAATAACTCATTACTTCTACTTTCCCCTTGATCTTATGAATACTACCCAGATATTCTTATGTGGAAACTCGTTTCAACTCTTGTCAAGACTACGTTGTTGCTAAACGCGGCGGTGGTGGTAGTGGAAAGCGAGTCGATAATTTCGTAAAGGAATCTCATAGGATGGGGGTGAGGAGGTTTTGGAGAGAGCTGCGCGCCGCATGGAACGGTACATGCGGCAAACGGTGGAAGGCAATGTCTTGCCAGCCTTGTCAGCTTTGATGCAACCTTTATTTGTGGCGCAGTCGCCGAAGCGGGGAACTGGTTTTCTTTTGTGTCGTCGCACCCTCGTCTGGGAACCCCTCGCGCCGCCCGTTCGGATGCGGGATGTCGGGTGTGGAGATGTTGCTCTTAGAGGAAGGTTGCAAAGGTTTTGCTGTATCGTACTTTGTACCTACCATTTTACGCTTTACGACGTTGCCAGTCAAAGTGCCGGGATATGTCTTAGGCGAAATTAGAGGAGGGTTGCAAAGGTTTTGCTGTATCGTACTTTGTACATGCTATTTTACGCTATTGTAGTTTAACGAAGTTGCCGGACAATATGCCGGGATATGTCTTAGGCGAAATTATATTAAGCTAATAGATGCAAGTTTCTTTTAAATAATCCAGCGTATGACAGCTCCTGATTTACGACAAGCATATCACAATCGTTTTGTAAAGTCACTGATTCGGTGTCTAAAGCCCGCTATACACGGTCATTTCTGCATCATTTCTCGTCGGTACAGACAAGTTACGGACCAGACTGGATGCAATTTGTACGGAAAAATGAAGCATGCTTCATTTTTCCGTACAAATTGCATCCAGTTTGACTATGGCGCTCCTGGTGTTACTCTATGGAACTTTCTTCGTACAAGCCAAGTACAGCGTTTCTTTCTTTTACGTTCTGCTTTTACTATAGCTGAAGCCACAATAATGTGGGCTGCCGCCGTAGCGATCATTGCTTTCCTTTCCATTTCAAAATCAAAAAACACAATACTTCACACGACTATCTACCACCTTCACTGCGAATACGTAACCATCTGATCATTCTTCCCGCGTATTGCAATTGTTTACGTACGTGCGATGTTCAACTGTTCAACTTCCAGCGCTTTTTGCGGCGTGTGGAGGAAGTATTTTCATCACGATTACATACAGAGCAGAAATGATCGTGTAAAACTCGGAATCACGTTCATCCAGTTTCGGTACCGAAACAAACGCACATCCTTTTTCCATCCACTTTCTGTGCAGAAAAATGATGAAAAAATGATGCAAAAATGACCGTGTATAGCGGGCTTTACAAGGTTCAACGTTGCCGGCCCGGATGGCCGAGATCGCTAAGGCAGTAGTGCCGTTGCGATCTCGGACCGAAGGATCGCGGGTTCGAATCCCACCTCGGGGATGGTTGTATTTGTGTTTGTCCTTTCACCCCCTATCGTCACCACATTATGTCTTCACAGTTACCGGTACCGTTAAATGCAATAGTGGTCGCTAATGACCTAGATGTTGATGCGACATTAAATTTAAAAAAATAAAAATAAAAAAAAAGGTTCAACGTCAGTGCGCTATGAATGTCCACGTTAGGCGATTCGGTTAAATACAAAATACATTACCTGTTGTGTACGTAGTACGATTGTTTCGTGTCGTGGTTCAAATGCTCAGGCGTCGCGGGTGGGGACGCAAGCTAGGTCTCGTCCCTCCTCAGTATGATTTCCACTACAACCATCAAAGCAAAAGCAGCAAGACAAAAAAGAAAGCAAGTAGCAAAAATAAAAAAAAAAGAAAGGCATTATTACGAATTTCCGGGCACTAATTTTGACGAAGCTTCCGGAACGCGAGAAGATGTGATATCCTCGCGATCCTCCAGTTGTAGGTACCAGAGACGCCCTTACTTCTATGCTGTCCGGGTGACGCCGCGTCAAGTAATAGACGGTGCGAAAGTAATGGACTCGAGCCGCGGAAGCCTACGTGTACAGAGACGCCCTTGTTGAATTGTAATTTACTTCTCTGATTGATTTATTGTTTTAGTGATTCCGGGCATGTCAACTAACACGATAATTAGTCCCGTAAGTGTAGTGCATAATTTTTCCTCGGGAGGGAGCGGTGATCTTTCGTCCACTCTATGGCGAGATCTGGCGGCGAGTCTGCTAGTGAGGTTTTCCTCAACCAAGTATCTCCTACCATCTGCCCTAGCTGGGAAAAGCTCTAAGCTCCCGGCCCGTCTCCCGGTATGTGTGGGAGTGTAGCCCATGTTAGTGTAAGCGTGTGTGTGTGTGTGTGTGTGTGTGTGTGTAACGGATGAGGATAAGGCAAGGAAGATGAAGGAAAGATCGCGCGCGGTCCGTGGTCCGTTTGTTAGGGTACTGCTCTGGCGTTCGCCTGGTGTTGATCGGAGAAACCACGGAAAACTACCGAACAGAGCAGCCGACCGCCAGAATTCTCCTTCAGACTGCGACTTAACTCGACCTAGCTGACAAGCTAGTCTCGAAAATCCGGCCACCGTCGGGACTCGAACCTTTACCTCCCAGTCAGAGGGACTGCAGTGACATCAGGTGATGCCCTGAGCCATATCTCCCTGTAAACTCACTTCTTCTGAATTGTTACATACCAATTTTCTTTTAATCTCCGTATCTGCTGGGTGAAACAGGAAAACGTTGGATTAGGGGACGCTTTCCTTCAGACCTTACTCCGTCCTTAAACATCGTGCGGCTGTCGCGACGGAAGTTCGTGAACTCGGGCGAGTTAATTAAAGTACCTCGCATTCTTTCTCGCTTGCGACGAGGGAAGGAATATATATCTCGTGGAATCGTGCGTGAGTCACCCTACGAAGCATTACGCCATTCACCTGTTTTCGACCTCCTGGTTCGCAATGGTTATATAATACGCTGCGCAATTCCACAGTTTCTCATACTTTTTTTTTTGCGCAGCAAATCTTGAATCGCACTTGTCTTAAAACGCCGGGAACACGTTCCCGTAGAATGTGCTAGAAAAATGTTTGCTGTGCTGCGCTGAGTCGAATTCCGTTTCCCTTCGTGAAAGTTTGAAGGCATGGAAAATAGAATATTGCTGTTTTGACATGAAATTGAAAATAATGTGATTGATGTAGTTTGTCAAGTCCTCCAGGACGAAGGATCGTGGTGTCGATGAGATGGCTCGGAGCAACAGCATTTTGCCGCTTGAATCGACTATAAAATAATTAATTTTTCGCACCTCGTGTGCTGCGATTGGTAATGACTCATTGAGGTTTACAAGTGATGGCTGAGACAGAAATATAGGTTAATTAATATTGACAGAAATTGCGTATTGATAATATTACGTAACTGTTACTAATGCGAGAAAGTAGGTGCTGTAGTAGCATCACTAGATTGCTTCGGTACTGAAATATGTATTGCGTTATTTACATTCCTGGCTTTTCTCCCCATGCATTGGTTCTTTTCGGGCATTTATTCTGCTGGGATTTGTTTTTTATTTTACGGAAAATATATGGTGGGGCGTGTGTTAACTTTCGCTTCTACAAGTGCGGTATTCGTTGAAGCGTTTTTTGGCGATTTCGTTGGCTTAGATAGAGATCTTTTAATAAGCTTTGTGGTAATTTAGATGTTCCTTGTTCGTGAAAATTTATCTCACGGAACATATAATTCATTTTGCCTCTTATTTTGGCGCCTCCCTCCCCTCTCTCCCATCTTGCCCCCTATTTTCCCTCAACTCTTTCCTCTCTCTGTCCCTATCTTTACTCAACTCTTTCCCCATTCTCTCCCTCCTGTCTCTCCCCTTCTCTTCCCGCTCTCTTACGTTCTATTCCCTCTCTCTTTCCCCCTTCGTTCTTGTCCCTCTCCCCTTTGATCCTTCCTTAGCCACAGTACGCTGTTCATAACTCTTTTGTTGCATTCCATACAAATAACCCAATGATGCCCTGGATTCACGTTCAATCCTCTACAGTCACTTTCAGTGTTAATTTATCTTCTTATTAGTTTGTAATTGTATTGGATCAAGCTTTGTACGTTCTACAATATTGCATTTATATCGGAGATATACTAAATATTGGCTCACGACACAAGAGTCGTTAAGAGATCAATATTTAAAAACTAAAAAAAAAAATTATTGATCACGGGAGAGTTATAAATATAATGATGACAAAAGAGCCTTATAAACTTGTTTTTTTTCTTCTTTTTGTGAGAACTGAGCGGATACGCGCATAGAAAAGGTTCTAATTATTTCGTCTGCGTGAGAATTTCCCACGCCATCGTGCGTCAGTGGCGTTGCTGCCTGGCCTGGACCTGCGGGGAGAATGAAACTCCGAAGTGAAGAGAGTGGCCTCGCAAAGAATGTATAATGTTTCGCCAGCACTGCTTTACAGGCGTGTTTAAATGTATTTATTGAACGCCAGAAACCGTTAAAAACTGTGACATACTATGGGGAGAAGTGTGTTTTACGTTCAAGGTCTCTCGAGCTCTGGGATGTCTTTTCTAACTCGTGTACATGTTAAGATGAATTGTGAATGCACGTAGCAATGAGCGTTTTGGAGAAGAATTATGAAAACATTCGCTCCCTTGTGAAAAAAAAGAAACTATTTGCAAGGGAAATCTTTTTCAGATTTAGGCTATTTTCTTACGTGAAGGAATCTACATACGTGTTCAAATTATTAGACTAAAGCATGTCTTGCCTAAGTTCCGTGATATAATTGGCGAGAAGCGCTGTTAAGTGTGATGTCTTTCAAAGGTCTTGGCAGATTGCACATTATCATAGGGACAATGTGGCAATACCAATACAAAAAAAAAAATATTTGAAAAGGAACTTTTTCCCCAAATTAGAGTGTAACCCTAATGAAGATTGCATTTTATGCATGATGGAGCACCATGCCACAAAAACAAACGTGTCTTCAAGAATTTGGAAGAATAGCAATTGAAAGTGTTACCATGGCCACGGAATAACTGACTTGAACCACATAGAAAATCAATGGGGTATTACCAAGAGAAAATAATGAAATATACAAGAAATCGTAGACAAACAAGAGGAGATTTGGTACCACGATGAGGAAATTAAAAACTCAGGTGAAAAGTTGGTAAACATTATGCCAAACTGGATAAAGTTGTTGATAAAGAACAAGGGCACACGCACTAACAGGAAGTATAAAAGTTTAACTGTAACATGCACACGAATGTAAAGTGTAATAATTACGTACCTTTTACGAAAAATGTCTTTGGTCTAATAATTTGAACACGTCTGTTCTTATTGTCGCGATAAAATGGAAAACGATTATTCGAATATCTACAATCCAGATAAGAGCTCAAGAAAACGTGCGCAAATGGTGAAGCTACATTTATGTCCAGAAGCAAAACAAGATATGGATGGAAAATAAGGAAGAAGTCAAGCTGCATGTTGTCGAACTTTAAAAGGCAGATCACCGCTGACGAATGTCTTAAAATTATTGACACAATCCCGTACATAACGAGAGAATGTGGACGGAACCATGGTGGTCCAATTTATTATTAAAAGGTGTGACGAAGATGTACGTTTTTAAAACATCGTGTTTTGTACATTTGAATGAATAAAATTATTTTTAGCACGTCGTGCGCGAAACGCGGTTTCTCGTGCTTGTTTTCGTGTGCGAAACAGCTGATTTATTCACAGTGTGCGATACATTGCGAAACATCTGTATCGATTCGCAATTGTCTTTGTCTTGACGACGTCTTTGTTATTTACAAGAAATAGTGTTATGACACGGGCTGGAACCCATTTACTTTTGTACAAGTAAGGTATTTCATGGCTTTAGGTGAATTGCCTTTATTGACTCATTTGAGAACAACTTCGAAGTTGAAGAACAATGTCGAAGAACTTCATCAGGATTAATTCTCAGATGATTTTTCTGGCGCTGATTTCGTCGGGAGAATTTCACCTGATCACATCACTTCATTTACAACGTGTCGGGCCCCATCGTGTAAAAACATTCATTATTACAAATAAGATTCCAATTCAATTCACAACACTTAACCACCATAAATTGTGCAACTTAAAAATTCTTCATAATACAGTAGTTAACGGAGAACTAGTGAGAAACTAGAGTTTCCCCATTAGTCCCTCACTAGATCTCATCTTAATAGATACAATCAACTACTGTATTATGACGAATTTTTAAATTGCACAATTTAATATGGTTATGTGTTGTGAATTGGAGTTTTATTCGTAATAATGAATGTTTTTACCTGATGCTGGGGCGACAATGTGCCCCAAAATGTTGTAAATGAACTGATGTGATTGCTAATAATATAAATATCTATCTAAAATATTTAGGTGTACCAAAAGAAAATAAATGAAACAGGGGCAAACTCTAAAATAATAATAATAATAATAATAATAATAATAATAATAATAATAATAATAATAATAATAATAATAAAAAGTTCACCTTATCCTTGGATCTGTCCGGCAACTACGCTACCACCAGCACCAGCTAATATCTCTCAGGTTCACAAACCCCAACAACGTCAAGGTCGTGTACTCCCTAAGACGTCAGTTCCCAACCTTTTGTTTTCTTCCCAGCTCACTAATACCAACCCATGACACATTTGTCATACTAATTTACTAAAATGAGTTTTTAATAATATTACCGAAGTTGTGTTTCGCATTTCTGTATTATTAATATTGTCTTTACTTAGAGTGTATAACATCATTAGTAAGTAGCTTATAATGTTCTGTTTTCAGTTAAATGTGTATGAAATCACATTTTAATGTAAGACTAATATATTATTGATTTGAAAAACAGAATCACGAATGTGCATTGTACGTACACAGTGCTAAAACACCACGTACTTTCTCCCAAGATTTTCGAAAAATTGTACTTGACCTTATTTCAAAATCTATCTTTAAGGAACACATTTAATTATGGCAGAAATCTGTCTTCATAATGGCAGTTGTAGAAAGCTGCCGAAAAAATGTGAATTTTTGCAATTTTCGAAAACTCAAGAGTTTTAACGAAAACGCAACGTGCTCCATTCTCTTTAACGTCCTTCAGAGTATCCAACAACAAAATTTAACGTTGGAGCTATTATTTTGGAAATTTTGTAAATGTCCACAGACTTCATGTAAAGTATCTCCCCCCCCCCAAGAAATTCAAATATTGGTGTCAAATTCACGGACCCATGTCATCCGCCAGATCAATTGGGGGATATCAATTTTTTAGAAAATCGTCTGAAGAGTTTAGCCGATATCGATGTTCACAGGCAGGCAGTCATAGGCGTTTCGCCGTCATTCGATTTTTCGGTATCAAGGGTTCACTAAACATGTACTCTGGCTACACCAGACGTTAGAGGATTTTTTCTCTAAATTGAGCTGCTGGATTTATCCGCTTTTTTTTTACCAGGGCCCTGTAATTAGAGTTTTTATGCCGAAAATTAGTTTTTTCGCGCAGCTTTACCTAACTTTCTCTTGACTTAACTTGCTCTCTAAGCGGTAGCGAGTAAGTGAACGACGATGACTAATAGAATTCTTCTGCGTGAAAGTATATCATCAATAACAAGGAGGAGAGAGAACAGCAAAATTCAAGAAGCGGAAATGAGATTCGTCAGGAAAGTTAAGGGTTGCATGACTCAAGATCACAAAATAAGATTTCTGGAATGTACGGGATATTATAATTGACATGAAAGGATAAAAAGAGTATAGAGGATCATGGAGGCACCATATTAAAAGAATGAATGAAGAATGAATTCTACGATTAGTGGTAGTGTACCCAGGAAAGAGAAAAAGATGTTGGATGACCGAGGAAGAGGTGGTGTTGAAGTACAAAGTGAAGACGGAAGAATCATTGACGTCTTAATATTTGAAAGGTATAAGAAAACCATTTTACGAAGCTTATTATGCACCATGCACAAACACCTTCAGTGTTACATGACATCCTCACCATATTCACTTCGTATTAATATTGGAACGCAGATGTGTATCTCATATTCCTCGCCGGAGTGTCTCATAATTGACGAGAGAGTCGAGTTAGTGGCAGGGGGATGAAAAGAGTGCAATAACGACAAAAGAAAAACCAAAGATGTGTCAGTTGTCGCTCGAATTAACTGTGGGTTGCTAGAATTATGTTAACACTTGTGTTTGACCGACCCTAGTTTACTAGGATTGGATCTGTGGACATTGATTGAGTTGTTCGTGATTTTAAAGTACTTTAAACGGTTCGTTTTTTCCTCCAACAGTTCTTTTTTTTCGGTACTACGTTCTTAACTCTGAACTCGCATGCTTCCCGGATATTTTAGTGTGTTGGCGCCTTCTTAGGATTTGGACAGCCTTGATGGATGTTTTATTCCGAGGATAATTGCCAAATAAGTGCTTAAAAGTCGAAAATATGCAATTTTTTATTATTACGTTTTTATTTGTTTTTAATTTCGAATACATCACGTTAATTTACGGTGGTTCCGATATCTTAGATATAAAAAGAAACTTAACAAGAGTTACTGTCAATTTTATTATTTAGACAAACAAATATGACCAAAGTCAAATGTTATTTATTTTTTCTTCTCCGACATTTAATGTATGTTAGATCAGTTGTATTTCCTCATTGAGTCTAATGTATGTATTCTATTCCCAGTCAATGTAGCACGTTTTTGAGTCATAAAAGCGTTTGTTTCACTATATTTCAATAGTTCAGCAACTTAATCTTACGTAACCGCGATTCCAACTTAAAAACTATTGTATAATTATTCCCATTTCAATCAAGAGATATGCATTGAAAATTCTAGTAATATATTTTATAGTATAAGAAAGAGCTAATTCATTGCCAAAATAAGTCTGATTAGTTTGCAAGACCACTCCCTCCAATCCATCTACTGTCAAACACACAGATTAGATTTGCGACTATAAAAAACAACTTCCATTTATTTGTAGTGGTTCTTGACGTAAGTCAGCTGTTGCTGTGTCATCCAATCGGGAACTTGAACGTCATTACAATGACGTCACTATAGTGACGTTCAAGCTCCCGATTGCATGACACCGAAACAGCTGGCACCGAAACTTCAAGTGCCCTTATAAATAAATTGAAGGCCAGTTTTTTGTGACGTTACTATGGTGACGTTCAAGCTCCCGATCGGTTGACACCGTAACAGCTGATTAAACGTCAAGTGCCATTATAAATAAATGAAAGTTTGATGTTTGGGATGCAGATGAAATGACGACTTCGGCCTCTTCGAGGGAGGAGGTTGGCCCCACTGTCACGGGCTCTTTGCCGACAGGCTCTTTGACTCTTCCCACCCCTTCCTGGTCCTTTCCGCTCCCCCCGCCACCTCCCCGCCCTTCCTCCTCCCGCCCATGTTGACCTGTTTGACACTGTCTTATTGTATCCCGCCCCGCCCCTTTGACCGCGTTACGATACGTCCCTTCCCTTTTCTATGCACTGTCCGGTTCGTTCTGTGTTGTGTTCTTCTGCATTGCTCTGCACCATGCTGTCCTATTACGCCCAGCCTCAACAGGCCCCGACAGATTCAACAGTCCTGCCCAGGCCGGAACCTCTGCCATGTCCTCAACGCCCAACGCCACCACCTCCTGGACCCTCCCCCCTCCCCCGGCCCTCTTGTGTGCTAATCTCCCTTCTCCGTCTTGCCCTGTTCTCCCCCACCCCTTCCCCTCCCGACGTCATCCCATCCCCTCGCATCCCGTTGCATGTTATTAAGTCCCCTTCTAACACATTTCATCCCGTCCCGTCTTATTCCATCCCATCCCATTCCGTCTTGTCCGCTCTCCTCTTGCCCCCTCCCGTCCGTATCCCATCCCCTCGAATCCCGTCCCCATCCCATCCGCTCCTGTCCGCTCACGACCACACCCCTTCCCGTCTCATCCCATACCGTCCCGTCATATCCCATTTCGACCCCCCGAACCGATTCCATCCTGTCTCTTCCCGTCTTATTCCGTCCCATACTATCACGCCTCATCCAATTCTGTCCTGTCTCCTCCGCTCTTGTCTCCGTCCCGTCGCATCCCGTCCCATTCCATTCCATTCCATTCCGTTCCCGTCCTGTCCTGTCTCTTCCATTCCTGTCCCGTCCCTTCCATTCCTGTCCCATCTCTTTCCTCCCCTCCCCTCCCTTCCCGGCCCTTCCCATCGCACCTCGCCCCGCCCCGTCCGCCCCTCCCCGCGCGGATCGCGTTGCGAACGGAGGCGGGTCATTTCCATTCAAAGGGAAGCAGGTAGGAGAGCGAGACGCCCTCATGCGTATGCAGCAGCACGGGAGCCAAACGGGAGATGAGCCGAAACAGCCTGCGCCCCGCCCCCTTCAAAGCGCTCCAGGCACGCCCCGCCCAGCCCCGCCTGGCCCCGCCCGGCCTTTGCCGTTTAATGACTTCTCGCCGGAGAGCATTGCGCGCAGGGGAAGCCTAGGGCCGGAGGAACACGAGACTGCTTGATTTGCTTTGTAGTCCAGTAAAAAATGGTGTGCTTAAAGATTTTCACTTATACCTCGAAAATTCTGAACTCTTAGTGAAGAATGGTCACACACACACAAACAACAAACATTCAATTTCTTCTAAATTATGCCTTTTATTATTCGCCAGATGAACAGGTTAGTACAGGCCAGTGCATGGAAAAATTTGAAAAATTTCACATGCTCGCAGGTAACTCGGAAAATGCATACTTTTAGAGGGAAGTGTTCATACGCAAATATTGAACACGATGGATTTCCTGGAAGTGATTTTATGGGGCTTTTTTTTATCAGATGAACAGTTTAAGCTCTAAAGCTCTCTGAATTCACAGCCTTAAGTTTTTCTGTGCTTTTACACATAACAGTATAGTTACCTTTCGTAAAATCAACAAAAATATTACAGTTGAAAATTTGAAAAAAAAAATCCAAAATTCCAATTATTAAGAGATTGTAATTTTCAAGTGGTACGTTATTTACCAAAGATATTTTACAAATGTAACTTTAGTGTTCTGTGTTAAAGCACAGAAAAAAATAGGGCTGTGATTCTATTCTGTGAGAAATTACTCTCTGAAAATCAAATTTCATTCATCCGCGTTCCATAGATTTCCTTGCAAATATTTCACAAATAAAAAAATAAAAGTTATGTGAATAATATTTCGAATTATAGGCCAGAGTATACTGAACCGAATGCTCTTTGTTCTAGAAGGTTTGAACCACCCGTAGCTGAATAATTAAAAAAAAGAGTAAATGCTTATATATGCGAAAAATTGCGGATGACATGAAACAAAAATGGTTGCCATTTGTAAACCAGGTACAATAAAAAAGTTAAAGATGTTTTTGAACAGCGAAAACACAAGGAAATGTATGTACAAAATATGGATTTTTTTCGAGATGGTCGAGGTACCTATTTATTAAATTCTGGACCACTGAAAGTGGATTGACCCTTTAATTTTTTTGTTAAATCGAGGAAAATACTTTTTCGAGGAAAATTTGAAAAACAGCAAAAGTGGAAATTGTTTAAACCTGTCCTAAACCTTCAATATTTGGAAGCCAGAGATTTCTTTCTCAATGCAATTTATCCTTCATTTGTAGATCATTAACTGTTGCCATGCAGTTTTTAAAATCTGAGTAATGTCACTAAAGGAGGAAATGTTTCGTTGCGTCTCGCTATTTGGTGCGTTGCGTCGCTATTTGTGTCATTACGTGCGCGTTAGATGGTTTGAATTCCACCGAGTACAAGGTTTGAGGGTTTTTAACGCATATGCTTGCTGGCTTCGTAGGCGCGGGCACTTGGGTTCGATTCCTGACGTGGGCTGCGCTGAGCATCTAGGAAAGTGGGTTTGTGAGCACAGAACAGAAAGTTCGATCTGAGCTAGGTAGTACTGAGGCTGTCGTACGGTTTTGTTCTGTGGAGGGAGATTTAATAAGCAGTTCCATTCTTGACCCTAGGAAAAAAAGAAATTTGAATTTTATCAGTCCAGAGCAAGAAATGACCAATATAAATTTTTTAAAGTTTATTGTAAAGTGAATTTATTTAAAAAGTTATATTTGGTGCTATGTTGCAATAATGTGATAATAAATGTGCTTTTTTCCGTACGTTTATTTCTAAGCAGTGTATTTTATACATTTTATCGATCCTGAATAAAAAATTCTCCGGGACTTGTAATTTCGTGCCTAAGTCTATAAAATAGACGCTACCGAAATAAACATCGTGCTTGTGAAATTATTATATTTATATGTGTATGTATTTGGCATTTTAGGGCCGTATTAATCCGACGTTTGCCAGTTAGCGATGTTCCCAGATCTGGGTCCTCTTTTCAGTTATCCACGCTTGGGATAAAGTATTCATGTGGCGAGCCTGCTGATTCGCTTCACCGTATCTAGCTTACTAGGCCTGCCTGAGTTTTTTTCTTTCATCACACAGCAATAGAAACCAAGACGATTGTAATAGATAGCTGCAGCTCTGATTTTCCCCAAAGCGGGAATCGAACTCGAGATCGCACCACGGAAAGCTAATACGCTATGAGCCACACGAGGGACATATTTATGTATTTTTAACAACTTCATTAGGGGATTTAACTTTGCGTCGAGAGCTAATTTATTTTCGTGAAGTTTGTTTTGAATTATGAAACTTAAATACTCAACTTTTATAAGATTGATTTGATGATTTGAATTTATTGTTTTGTTTAGGATATTCCTGTACAATATTTTTATTTGTGACGAGTTAAAAAAAATACCCGTAATTTCTAACCGCTCACGCTGAACTGACACTTCGAGGGATTAACAGCCCATCTGACTGATGGCGAAGAATTACTTTCGCCATCGATGCTGCCCGCGGCTATGCTCAATTGTTTTACAACCGTTCGAAATATTCCGGCCCGGTCCTAAACACAAATTTGTTGGGCAAACACTTTTTCGATGGCAATTTTACAGTCAAAATGCAAAGATGAATCCCCTCCCGCAACGTTTCGTAACTTCAGGAACAACATAGCAATAGCGAATCGCAATCCATCCGTGTATTTCTGCGTCTCCGGTAATATAATAAAACTACTGGATTGAAAATCTGGGTGAAGGGGAAAGGAGTTTGTCGCCTCCCCCCTCCATTTTCACTAGAGATTCCCTTGCAGTTGCCTATTCAGTGATATGCATAGAGCGATGCCTTCTATCGTTGGTTGTATGTGTTTGCGCGAGTGTGTGTGAATAGCCAAGTGTTAAGATTCCAGTAGTGCGTGCATTGTGTCGCACAGGCTACACTCTGCCTAACGAGTTGTACAGTGAAAGTAAATGCTGCACGTTAGAGCCGGAGCTAGACAATTTTGGGTCCGGGGCAGTGCTGAAACGTAGACCCCTCCCCCCCAACAACCCCCGGAAAAATTCAAAATATGGTAGTTGTATGAAGAAACTATATGAGTTATTTATTTCAAAAAATAACAAAAAATTCGTGTAAACTGTGAAAAAGTTTTTGGATATATATTTTAAATGATAGTTTTAAGTACAAGTATTTGGTGATCAAATAATGCAATTTCCACGGTGATTTTAAAACGCTAAAAAATGTTGTTGTGTTTAGTTAGTGTTGAATAAAATTACTTGTTAGCTACATGAAACAATTTTATTGTTTGAGCCTGTAATGATTTAAGATAAAAAAAATATTTGAAAATTTTGCGAAATATCAGATTACTATGCCGCGACTTAAAACATTACGATAACGATTTTCTCGTGTTATAATTTCTTTTCAATTTTTTTACTGTTTTTTTCCCATCAGTCCCGTGATCCTTTGACTTGCGGTTCCCTGTGCGATTGTCCGGTCTGTCCGTGCCCAGCGCCGGCGTAGTTTCACGTAGCTCCTTGATAGCGTAGGCGTCCGCGGCCGGAGTCAGTATATAATTGGCTGTGCGGGCGACGCCACGTCCGTGGCGAAGGTGCCGACGTTTCGGTCGCCATTCTGCGACCTTTCTCAAGCATTACGCCCTGAGGAAGGTCGCAGAATGGCGACCGAAACTTCGGCACCTTTGACATGGACGCGGCGTCACCTGGACAGCCAATTATATACGTAGCTCCTTGCTTTGCAGCGCAGTTCCGTGTGACCGCGAGTTGCAATGCCGCCACACTTCCCTGCTGTGTGTAGCCCTCCCTATCCTTGCGGATGTTTGTAGCCGATATCTAAGAAAATGCATTAGGAATGCATTAGCCGTTCGGCGCGCTTTGGGCGTTGTTTACCGGGATTTTCACGCAAGTGTTGGCTTTATGCCTACTACAGCATATCTCTCGGGTGCTTGTACGTGACTGTGGGATTCGGGGCTCGTACGAAGTTAAATTTCTTATAAGGTCATTATTTCACGCGTTAATTTTGGAGAATAAGTTTGCAGCTAAATTTCGAAAGTGCTCTTCAAGGAGCGCTAGATTTAATGTTAAGCGCAATTCTGAAGTTTTAATATACAGTATGCTACGAAGTCACGCATGTTGGACTATTTGCAACTTATTGAAGTGCGCGGGCGCCGCTATTCCCCAACTTTGCAGGCGTAGTCCATAATGGACCTTATGGCTGTGTAGATCAGCAGGTTCTTCGCTGTGGACAGTTCGCTTCGCTTATGTAATAAGCATCGCAACTTCTCAAAAAGAACAATAACTGACTGCGACAGCCATGGAACCCTGTCCTGTAGGTGTACAAAGTTTTAAAATAATATTAACTAAGGACATTTGTAATATGTATTAGTTAGTATGTTAGGCTTATGAAAATAGTTATTATTTTAGTTATAATTTTATTATAATTGTTATTTTTATTATTAGTATTGTGATAATCACCATTAAATGCATTGGTTTATTAAATGTACAATTATATTTAAAGTAGTAGTTGAATTGGAGTGCCGTGACGTGTTGTGAAGTGTAGTGCAATAGAGAAGTAGAGAGAGAGATGTGTAATGCAAGTGTAGTGAAGTACGTATAGTGAAGTAAGTGTAGTGAAGTGTAGTGAAGTAAGTGTAGTGAAGTAAGTGTAGTGAAGTAAGTGTAGTGAAGTAAGTGTAGTGAAGTAAGTGTAGTGAAGTAAGTGTAGTGAAGTAAGAGAAGTGAAGTAAGTGTAGTGAAGTAAGAGTAGTGAAGTAAGTGTAGTGAAGTAAGTGTAGTGAAGTAAGTGTAGTGAAGTAAGTGTAGTGAAGTAAGAGTAGTGAAGCAAGAGTAGTGAAGTAAGAGTAGTGAAGTAAGAGTAGTGAAGTAAGAGTAGTGAAGTAAGAGTAGTGAAGTAAGAGTAGTGAAGTAAGAGTAGTGAAGTAAGAGTAGTGAAGTAAGAGTAGTGAAGTAAGAGTAGTGAAGTAAGAGTAGTGAAGTAAGAGTAGTGAAGTAAGAGTAGTGAAGTAAGTGTAGTGAAGTAAGTAAGTACGTGTAGTGAAGTGAATTTAGTAGTAAAAAATTCCGTGCAGGACAGTCATAAAATGTAGAGTTAATGCTATTATTCTTATAATTGTCTTTATTGTTATATTATTGTTATTATTGCCTTAAATGCTTTAAAATTACAGTGTATTACTCTTCTTAGTTGTAATATGTATATTGTAGTGTTCTGCAACCAGGTTGTATACCTACTTGCAGAAATACTAAATCTATCTACCTATAACTGCTTCACGTACTAGCATTCCCCTCTGTGTGCAAGCGCGGCCGGCCGGAAGGCGAGCGGTGCGGCTGCGGCGGCGGCGGCGGCGGCGGCCGGTCGCGGTGAACAGCGTGGGCGAGTGTGGGTGGCGGCTGTGACGTGACTTGAGGAGAGGAGAGGGGGGGAGGAGGAGGAGGAGGAGGAGGAGGAGGAGGAGAGCAAAGGCGTCGAGCGGAAGTCGCCACTTGCCGGCCCCGCTGCCTTCCGCCCCCGCTCTGCCTTCGCGGCTGGGGCGGCGCGGGAGGGAGGAGGGAAGAGGGAGTGTGTGAAATGGCCTTCCCTGGAGCCGCTGCCTGTGAATGTGTGTGTGTGTGTGTGTGACGGTGAGTGTGGGTGGTATAGTGTTTCTCGGAACCGCTGCGTGTGTGTATGTGTGAGATAGTCTGTGAAATAGTCGGAGCCGGTGTGTGTGTGTGTGTGTGTGTGTGTGTGTGTGAGTAATAGTCTCTATCGGATCGTCCGCCTGTGTGTGTGTGTGTGTGTGTGTGTGTGAAATAGTATTTATCGAAGCCGCTGGCGTTTGTGTGTGTGAACTAGTCTTCAACGAAGCCCTCTGCATGTGTGCGTGATGTTGTCTTCCTAGGTGCCGCTCTGTATGAGTGTGTGTGTGTGTGTGTACGTGTACGTGAAATAGTATTTATCGAAAGCGCTGGGGTTCCTGTGTGTGAACTAGTCTTCAACGAAGCCCTCTGCATGTGTGTGTGTGTGTGTGTGTGTGTGTGTGTGTGTGTGTGCGCGTGATGTAGACTTCCTAGGAGCCGCTCTGCATGAGTGTGTGTGAAATGGCCTTCCCTGGAGCCGCTACCTGCGTGTGTGTGTGGTGGTGAGTGTGGGTGGAATGGTGTTCCTTGCAACCGCTGCGTGTGTGTGTGTGTGTGTGTGTACATGAAATAGTATTTATCAAAACCGCCGTGGTTTGTGTGTGTGAACTAGTCATAAACAAGAACATAAGAAAGGTGCTGCCTCATAATGGTACACGTAAATAGCAAATGCTCATTTGGCAGGCTGCCTCTTCCTTGAAGCCTGTCTACAGCATGACGTCAGCTGTGTCGCACTGTGTGAGAATTCACGCAATACGCGCAGTATTCAAATAGTCGGTATAAAAATATAAAATATTTGCATTTTTCCGTGAATAGCGAAACTGTTTCATTGTTTCGCATTTTCCTCCAGTTTCTGATCTAACGAAACCATAGACACCTCTTACAGGCTCGGAAGTTGGGGATTTTTTTAAAATTCTACGCACTTAGAAATTAGTAATACAGACTACACCTAAATCATTTTCGTAGTTGTTGGGTAAAGTTTTTATCTCTCAATACAGCAATAACTCCGAACGAAGTTCGTGTCGGGATTCGAAACTTAAGCCTGTCCGGTCAACGTCGAAACGTCGTTGTCAACGTCAACGTCGTTGGCATCGAAAATGATGCTACTGAACCATCGCAGCCCCTTTGAAATCTGAATAACTACTCAAATAATCGCGCTAATCAGGTTCAGTTCGTAAGTCTTATTTGTTATATCGTCCTGAGAATAATTAATGACAACGCATTAATTATTATTAGCGGATTGAGTTTTTGGAATTTTGATCCATTATTTTTCGGGCAAGCAGGAAATTTACGTTGGGGAGAATTGATAAAAGAATGAAAACAAATTGTGACATTCTTCATCACTCGCAAAACGTATCACCTACATTCGAGTCGTCTCTTTATCTCTCTCTTATCAGTGTTATTTGTGTTTATCTCCAGTTTATTTTTTTCATCTCTCTCTCTCTCTTCCTCTTCTCTCTCTCTTCCTCTTCTCTCTCTATCTTCCTCTTCTCTCTATCTTCCTCTTCTCTCTCTCTCTCTCTCTCTCTCTCTCATTGATAACAAGAATTAAATCATCAGGAAAATCTCTTGTTGATCGTTATGTAAATAATATTTGTAATATAAAATAGTATATAATCGTATTTCGTCAATCAGTGTTATTATATCTGGAAACTGATGTTTTTATAACAATTGATACAAATATCGATAAAGAATTATGCGATAAAGTGCCCATAAGCACTTGTATGTAGATAACTTTTGTAATGAACTTCATCAACGTGGCGTGCACGGCAGGAGAATTATTTACGAGAAAGTATTTAAGTCAATTTCTGTGACTTATGACTTCTTATATCTCGAATCGCACCAATAATAATTTATTGATTTTACATGTTTGTAACTTCGAAGCGGTGCTAATCGAAATTCAGTTTATTGGAAAGTTTTCGTTAGTGAAGAGTTTTTCGTCTAATTTCTCTTCTCTACTTTGACAATTTATGGGTTCCTATGGGCCGTAAAGATTTGCTGTTGTCACCAGTATTTAGTTATTGTCTCTGACAAATTCAAAAGGTTAAGAACGTTATTCGTAGTTTGACGCGTAGTTCGGACAGAAAATAATGTTTGTATTTTTCATTACGTAATGATTCAATGTGAGTTCTTTCCAGTGAAAACGTGAGTTTAACTTCAAAGAGTTCAACAAAACGTCCAGCACTATGCGCACGTTTTGTTGAACTCACCTTTGGCTTGTAATGGTAGGAGTAGAGGTAAGGGCGAGTTACTATTTTATTAGCAATGCAGAAAAATCATACTTGCAATGCTTTTACCGATGCAAATAAGTTTTCTATAATTCCGAAACGAAAATGTCTATTCTTTCAATTATTGCTAATCTCGCTATTTATTAAAATTATTTTACTCATCTTTCAACTATTTATAGTTAAATGACGGGAAGAGATTGTGAAACTCAAGAAAACGTGGGCAGATAATCTTCTCCCCCATGCGTCACATAGAGTTTTTTAATGTTTTTTTGACTAAATAAATCTAAATCTAAAAGAGGACTGTTTACTGGTTTACAATGTTTAATATACATGTAGAGAATAAATGACATCAATCTTTATATTTGTGAAAAGAAAGAGTTCATAAAGATTTGTCGTATTTGAAGCGCGTGTCTTGGGAAGGCACAATGTAGACAACTACCGAACATATCGTGAAGGCCGTCCCCAGGCCTACGGTGCACCCAATGGCAATATTCCAGATAACAATTAGTGTGTGTGCAATGCGCGCGAGGGAGTTTGGGTCACGGCTGAAGAGGATAGGAACAAAATGAGTGGAATCTTCTTATTGATCAGTTGTTAATTCGTTAGTGTTAATTCGTTAGTGGAAGGGACGCCACTAACGAAGATAAAATTTCTCTGTTATTCGGCAGACGGAAAGAGGCGAGGTACACCAGCGCCCTTTTGCGCTCGAAATTCACTGAACGTGTTTTTAAATGTGACTAAATATCGGTTATTCGAATTATCAGATTCTTTAGTTCTTGATTACACAGATCGGAAAATTCAAACCTTCACGAATTCTATTGTGATTTTCAACTTATATTTTTGAGTTAATACTCACAATACATTGGTTAAATACACAAGAGAGATTTACTTACGATTCATAAGTAAGTCTCAAGTCTCTCAGAAGTTGGGATATGCAAGCTTTTAGCGATGGAATATGTATGTAGATATTCCACAAAAATGTTGAAATACGCTAAGAAATGTATAAAAAATGCACCGTTTGTGTAGAAAAAATCGCGTAAAAGTTTCATTGCAAGAATAATCTTCACATTATCGCTTACTTATTGTACGAGTGGCGTATGTAATGTACGTATCGCCCGTATAATTATTTACTCGATACCTACACTTTTACTTCGCAGACCCGGGTTATCAGTGGTCTCAATGTTTTTGTATACGACTGTTTAAATCATCAAGGAACTCTGCAATACACATTAATTACTAATTTCTACGTACAAGTAAATGAGTGTGTACTTTTAATAAAAACGAAAAATCACTAATAAATACATTTATGCCCCAAATATGCACAATAATGCTATGTACCCAAAACGTTTTCTATAGATTCAATATTCTGCCATGAAACACATTTGTTAAGTTTTTGACAGATGGCTATTAACAAAAAAACATTGAAATGCATGAATTCAGCCTCACTTATAAGCTGCATGTGTTTAATTTTCAACTATTTCGTAGTTACTATTAAATATGTATGTATTATAAATTATATCACTTATATTTACGATATATAATTATAGATATTAAATTCTATGTAAAATGATATATTGATATATTCTGGTATTTAGATACTGAGTGTAATATATAATAATGAGTGTCTCGTTTAAAAAATGAATATGAAAAACGAAAAAGAATGAGAAAATTGTGATTTGTGTGTGTGTGTATGACAGAGAGAGAGACAGACAGAGAGAGAGAGAGACAGAGACAGACAGAGACGAGAGGAGAGAGAGTGGTGTGTGTGTGTGTGTGTGTGTGTGTGTGTGTTTGTGTGTGCGCGCGCGTGCGTGTGTGACGAGTAGAATTTTAGGCACTTAAAATATGATACAAACTGCTTACACCAGGCATTTATAAAACATTACTCACGGAAAGCTATGTTTCCAGAATCTAAAACTTGTCACATAAGGCACCTATTTTTCAGAAAAAGTTAAAAATTTTTACATTGATGACAGTGACTACAAGAATTTTTTTTTCACTTCATTCATTCTTTTACACTTTTTATTCTCAACCTCGTATCAACAGTGCAGCTGCACCTGGAATGAGTGCATTTGCTTAAGAAGTGCGGTTTGATCGGAGACGAGTATAAAATACCGTCTTTATATTGGCTTGCAGAGCTCCTTACGTTCGGTGTTTGGGTGAGATATATTTGGGTGCTTAGTCGAATTCGTATTCAATCAAAGAATATTCACATTTCGGAAATTCGGAAATATTTTTGCGTCTCGGAAAACAAATTTAAAAAATATAAAATATGATAATTTATCAAAATTTCTTCTGTTAGAAAAAATATTAAAACATGCATCAACCGCTGTTTTAAGACATTTTAGGCACTATTAGATGCTTTCAGTAGATCTATTTTTCAAGATTCGTAAACATATGCAATTATTTTCCACAACCTCGTAAAGGAACTAAATAGCCACGTGCCGGTTTAGTTATGAGGGACGGAGCGAACTTGGTCAGTGCAGAGCGCTCTGACTTTGCAATCGAGGGGCCCGGATTCGATCCCAAGTTTGGTCACAAGGCGAATGCTAGGATGGCTGAAAAATGCCACGATCACCCCCCACCTCCGGCGTCCCACCCCTGCCTCCTCAAACCATCATCCTAGCTCTCTCATCCCTCATCATCGCCTTATCACTTCATTCAGCATTCCCTGCAAAAAGCAGGCAGCCCTTGCCCGTAATGAAATCATAGATGGCCATTAGTAGTTATAATAATAATAATAATAATAATAATAATAATAATAATAATAATAATAATAATAATAATATACAGAGCGAAGTGGCGCTGTGCGTAGCGAGCTGGATTCTTAATCGGGAGGCCCGGGTTCAATTCCCAGACGGGTCATCCTGACCGGGGTGTTGTTGGTTTCCATCGGCCACATGGCGAAAACAGGGATGTATCCAAAACCCCACGAACACCACTCATCTCTCCACCTAACACGTGCCATTATCCTAATCTTTTCACCTCTCATCATCACCCTATAATAGTGATGATAGTAATAATAATAATATTAATAATAATAATAATAATTGTAGTGATGCTAGTAATAATAATTGTAGTAATGATAATAATAATAGGAACAACATCTTATCTCCCAATTGTCATTAAAAGTTGACAAACTTTTCTTAACCAAGGGTTGCAGCCGAAATGCTGATCCCCATACACACGTTGATCTTCCCAGGTTAGAATACAACTGGGCCGTACGTACGCCGATAAGTACGCGAGTCAGTAGTGGCTCATACGCGATTATTATTATTATTATTATTATTATTATTATTATTATTATTATTTTGTTTATTCTCAAAGTTTTTGGTTTCACATGGATACACAGACTTATTTGAAATCTACAAAACAAATTAAAGCATTCTAACACATAAACATAAAATAACTGTTTTCAGATGGTAAACACAAAATAACAGTTTACAAATGCTAATAACAAATACAATTTCATGAACGAGATTTCAAAACCCAACATGTCCTCTCATGAATCCCCTGACTAGTGAGCAGATACTGATTATAACCGACTTATGGAGGCCGATTATAATGCTCTTCGCCAAGCAGAGTTCTTCCACCGATCTGCAGAGAGCTTTGGTATCATGCCAGTTAATATAATACGAATGACAATAATAATAATAATAATAATAATAATAATAATAATAATAATAATAATAATAATAATAATAATAATAGTTATTAGGGCAAGGATCCAAAAACGAGAACGGCCGCCCGCTATCGATCGATTGTTATTTCCCCGTCAGAAGCCGGGCGAAGTCTCGCGGTTATCCCGCAGCCATTGGCGCCGCTGCAATTGTCCTGCAATTGCCCGCTTCGCCTCGCGACGCGACACGCTGTCCACCGCGCGGGTAATTAATTGCGCGCCGGCGCTGCGCCGGCCCGTCCGCCGCACAATCTGCTGCTGCTGCTGCAGTCACGCGCACGCGCCAGGGTCGGCGCGCCTGTCGGGCTGCGGCTAGGTCACGCCTCCCCCCACCCCCGTGCCCCCGCAAACGCGGCTTGCTGGGGCCTGATCATCCGATGGGACCTCCGACTGACCATGGTGAACCGCTTCGTTGCCGCTTTGGGACGTCCCGTGTGGAGGGTGGATGCAAGTGGCTAGTAGGCCGGTTCGTGCACTGGACGCCCAAGTAGATTGTAGGTTCGTTGCCGCTTTGGCGCGTCCCGTGTGGAGGGTAGGTGCAAGTGAATAGTAGGCCAGTTCGTGCACTGAACGTCCAATAGTGGATAGTAGGTCGATGAGGACAGTAGATAAGAATTCGGAGGGTGGATGCAAGGCAATAGTAGACCAGTTCGTGCACTGGACGTCCAAGTGGATTGTAGCTTCGTTGCCGCTTTGGGAGGTCCCGTGTGGAGGGTGGATGCCAGTTCGTGGATTAGACGTCCAAGTGGATTGTAGGTCGATAAGATAAGAATTTACAGTGGTACGTGCGACGGTGTAATAGCAAATGTATAGTAATACGTGCACCGTACGCCCATGTGGTTAGTATGCCAGTACGTCTGTATACGGTACGTCCAAGGGGGTTGTAGGACTATGTGGACAGAAGATACGAGCGGCTAGTAGGCCAGTAGGTGGACTGTACGTCCAAAGGGGTAGTTGTTCCGTGCCGATAGTAGACCAATGGACCGTAAGTTGAAGTAGGGACGGGACTACTAGGGACAATGCTAGTCTAAGTAGGGAC
The DNA here is from genome assembly GCA_038098605.1 of Gryllus longicercus. NCBI lineage: Eukaryota > Metazoa > Arthropoda > Insecta > Orthoptera > Gryllidae > Gryllus > Gryllus longicercus. Next base: position 613,508 of record JAZDUA010000511.1, on the reverse strand, counting down.
GGTTGTACGGACATGCTTCTAAGTAGGGACCTCCCATTGTCGATGCTGAACCGCTTCGTTGCCGCTTTGGAACGTCCCGTGTTGAGGGTGGACGCAAGGGCTTAGTAGGCCAGTTCGTGCATTGGACGGCCAAGTGGATTGTAGGTCGGTGTGGATAGTAGATACGAGTTGCCAGTAGGTTGACTGTACGTCCAAGGGAATAGAAGGTCCGTGTGGATAGTAGGTCAATAATGGACCGTAAGTCCAAGTGGATAGTAGATCGCAGGTGCCACTCGGCCGTGAGTGCGAGTTGTCGACTTGCCGAGCCGGCGAATCGCGGGGCCATCTCGGGAACGTACTAATGAATGAGAGGTCGGGACGTGCAGTTGGACCGTTGTACGTTATTTTAGAATGGTAGTACCGTTGTCGCTATTGGCCTATGAAGGGACAGTTGTACTACAGGATCAAGTGGACGGTGGCAAAGGGCTCCATCTTTGAGTATCAAATCTCCTCCCCCAACTCTGGATCGACTCTCTTGATATTTGCACTGGGCGTGAACGGCACCCTTACAATCTCGCGAAGCGTTCATTTGGATAGTTTCACGGCTCGAGAGGTTTCGTTGCACGGGCCTTCCAAGTTATTTGTGAAGCAGGGTGTCCAACTATCGTTGCAAGAGTCATTCCAGTAGGGTTTCGTATGTACTGTATCGTAGCATTATTCATCCGTGGCCTGTGGTGACGATGCATGGAACGCCCAAGAAGTTGGTGGAACACGAGTCCAAATGAATCACTGTACGAGTCGTTCATCCGCGACCGATGAATCTTCTGGGTATCTGGTGCCTTGATCTGAATCGTCCGTCTAGAACATCTCTATGAACGTTCAAGGGATCTCCGCACCTCATCACCAAAGTCCAAGTCCAACGCAGTCGAGTAATGCGACCTTGAAGTTTGTAAACCATGGTGTCCCATCGTTGCCACGTTCACGAAGAATGCTTCCGGAATACCAAACTTTTGTTGCACTCCACGTCCTTGATTTTTATTTGCAGGGAGGACTTGCATGCAGTTTGTCGAGTCCGGAGGGTTCAGCAGTCGCTGCCCGAGTTATGCCAATAGTTTGTGGTTCTTGTTGTCCAACTGATGCGTTGAACGTGTCGTCGAAGTGAAGTGTGGCCTTTGGTGTCGAGCTGTTGCTACGTGGACCGTCGAAGAAGTTTTGATGAATAGGGTCTCCGAGTGTTTAGTTGCACGACAAGTCCAAGAGGCGTAGTGCACGGAACTTCACGTAGTTCGTGCACCAACTATTGCTGCACGGAACGCCGAAGAATTAAGTGGATCCTTCTCTTTAGTAGCACGGCGTGTCCCAAGTGCCGTAGTTGCATTGAATTAGTCATAGTTTGTGAACCAGGATGTTGAACTACTGCTGCACGGAAGTTAGTGGAACGAGATCTCCCATGTGTTTGGTTGCACGGCATGTCCAAGGGGGCATGATTTTCCAGAACTTCACACGCGATTCGTGAACCAGGATGTTGAACTATTGCTGCACGGAACGTCGTAGAATTAAGTGGAACCTTCTCTTCCAAAAATTGAATTGCACGGTACGTCCAGGAGCCGTAGTTGCCTAGAATAGTCGTAGTTTGTGAACCAGGATGTTGAACTACTGCTGCACGGAAGTTAGTGGAACGAGATCTCCCATGTGTTTGGTTGCACGGCATGTCCAAGGGGGCATGATTTTCCGGAACTTCACACGCGATTCGTGAACCAGGATGTTGAACTATTGCTGCACGGAACGTCGTAGAATTAAGTGGAACCTTCTCTTCCAAAAATTGAGTTGCACGGCACGTCCAGGAGCCGTAGTTGCCTAGAATAGTCGTAGTTTGTGAACCAGATTGTTGAACTACTGCTGCACGGAAGTTAGTGAAACGAGATCTCCCATGTGTTTAGTTGCACGGCATGTCCAAGGGGGCATGATTTTACGGAACTTGACACGAGATTTGTGAACCAGGATCTCGAACTATTGCTGCCCGGGTTAGTGGAAGTGGATCGAGATCTCCCGTGTGTTTAGTCGCGCAGCATGTCCAACGGGAATAATTTCCCGGAACTTCACGAGATTTGTGAACCAGGATGTTGAACTATTGCTGCACGGAACGTCGATGAAGTTTGTGGAACGTGATCTCTAAGCGTATAGTTGGCCAGCACGCGCAACAGGTTTAGTCCATAATGAGTTGGCGGCGGGGACCGTGGGAAGGTGGTGTCCCACGCGCGCGAGTGGCGACGGCGTGGCGGCGGCGGCGGCGGCGGCGGCGGCGCCGGCGGCGGTGGTGGTGGTGGTGGTGGTGGTGAGGATGGGGTGTGCTGTGGGCGTGGGCGTTGGCGCCGCGGGGCGTGGCGGCGGGCCACCCGCTCCTCGGACAGCCCCCGGTCCCGCCCTCTCCCTCGCCCACGTCCCGGCCGCCGTCCCCGCCCGCTTCGTAGTGCGCGTGGCCGCGCCGCTGCCGTACGCGCGTAACGCCTCCGCCTGCCCCTGGGCGGACCCCGTGTGGGAGGGCTTCCTGCTGCACGCGGTCGCGTCGCGAATCGCTGACGAGGCACGGCGAGGCGCGGGCGGGGGAAGGTTGTTTGACGATGTTTTTAAAAGCACCTTCGGGTGGAAGTGTCAACCGGTAAAATGAACGGCTATCTCTCGTTTTAACACTGCCGATTAAAGTAACCGGAGATTAAAATGATTGGTTCCTATTTTTGACGCCTTCTCGTCAAGGTGGCAGCTCAAAAGACGCGGTTATTTCACCTGCAGGCTTACAAAAGGGCTTAAAATAATCGGATATCGTGGTTGTTCAAAATAACCGGTTATTTCACCCTCAATTTAATATAACCGCTTAAAGTAACCGGATATTAAAGTGATCAGTTTTTTAACGCCTTCTGGTTAAGGTAGTAGATCAAAATAACCGGATATTATGGTGACCACATCCTTTTTAATGCTTTCTGGATAAGGTGGCCGCTGAAAATAATCGGTTATTTCATTCTCAATTTACTATAACCACTAAAAATAACTGGATATTAAGGTTATCGCTTCCTTTTTAACGCTTTGTGGTTGTGTTGGCAGCTCAAAATAACCGGTTATTTCAGCATTGGCTTAAAATAACCGGATATTATGACTGGTTCATTTGTTAACGTCTTCGAGTTAACGAGGTCGCTTAAAAACAGAATATTAAAGTGATTGGTTCATTTTTTAATGCCTTCGGATTAACGTAGCAGCTCATAATAACAGATTATTGCACATTCAGTTTAACACAATGGTGTAAAAAAATTGATATTACTATCGCCGATTTCATTTTTAAATCATTCGGGTTAACGTGGCAGCTGAAAATAACCGGATATTTCACCTTTTGCGTAACACGACCGCATCCAATGAGCGGATTTAAAAATTACTACTTCCTTTATTAACACCATGTTACTCTGCCAAATTTCAAAATTACCGGTTATCGCTTTTGGTTTAATATGTAGGGGGGCTTCCTGCTGCATGTTGTCTGTCGTCGACGAAGGACGGCGGGGTGGGAGTTGTTTGGAAAATTTTAACCCCTGCGGGTTGATGTTGCACCCGGCAAAGACAACGGTTATCACCGTTCGTTTTGACACGGCTACTTAAAAAACCGTATATTATGACTGGTTCCTTTATTAACACCTTCGGATTAACGTGGTAACACCAAATAACCACTTATTGCACTTGTTTAATGCAGCCATTTAAAACAATCGATATTAAAAATAACCTGTTATTGCACCTCCTATTTAATATAATCGCTTAAAATAACTACATATCCATGGTTCCTTTTTACCGCCTTCCGGAAAACGGCGGTAGCTGAAAATAACCAATTATTTTAGCTTTGGTTTAAGAAAACCGTCCAAAGTAATCGGTTATATTAAAATAACCGGTTTTGCATTGCGTTCTTTAATGCTTTTTTATATGGCAGTTCAAATAGTTTTTTTTTCACATTCGATTGTGCTAATGATAATATTTTGGTTACACTGTCTTTTAATGCCTTCGGTTTATCTTGTCAGCTCAAAATGACCGGCTGTTTCACCTTCATTGTAACACCCTATCCCCTCCCATCCCGGTCCTGCCTCTTTCCTCCCCCGTCATCCACAACCTTAATAAAACAACCCCACTCTCCGCAGATAAATTAACCCTTCCGCCAACAACTCAGACTCCCGATCCCCATGCCGTACGGGGGAGAGCAGTCAAAACACCCCAAACAAAAACCCACTGGAAGCCCACTGTTCGAAGAGACCCCGCAAGGGGTCAGGCGAAGGCAAATTTTTTTACACCAATTGAGACGTTCATTGTAACATTTCATTGTAACATTCATCGTAATTTGCCATTCCATACACTTTTTCGCAAATGGAATCAAATTGAATAATGGTTCTCTATACCAAAGCGAGCTTTGCCCGGTTGCTCTTTTTAAGAAACTCTTATTTACGTAGCGAAAACTGACCGAGGCGAACCTTTCTGTTCGGAGAGGGCTGGCGCCGTTGCGCGGGTGTCGTTGAGGGCCGCTGGTCGCGCTGCGCAGGTGCGGTGCGTGCCGGCGCCGGCGGGCCAGGTGCTGCGCGGTGCGGTGCTGGTCGGCGCTCTGCGCGAGGTGGCGGAAGGCCGGGCCGACCTGTACGCGCTCTCCTTGCTGCAGGTGGCGCCTCTCAACATTTGCTTGGTTGTCCGGGTCCATGGCGAAGGTGCCGACGACAGGGGGTAATGCCTTACGCCCTGAGGAAGGTCGCAGAATGGCGACCAAAACGTCGGCACCTTCGCCATGGACAAGGGGTTACCCGGACTGCCAAGCAAATAATGACTCCGGCCGCGGAAGCCTACGCTCGCGCCTCTAACATGTCCAAGTTAACAATCCACACCCCGTAAGCTTATCCGTCCCTATATGTTGAGAATTCATCGGTCGAAACCATCGTACGCGTTAAGAATGCGTCGCTCCCAAACCGTCCGTGTTCATGTGTGTTGAGGCTGCGAAACATTGCTTAGATAAATTGGGAGAGCACTAGCACAAACTGCCACGAACATCGCCTTTTCTATCAAAGGTTCTCATCAGACGAGAGTGTTCTGGAAAATAAACGATACATAATTGACAAAGATTGTTACTTTGCCGAAATAATCAATGGGTATTGAAGAGATGGTCATGGTTACCTATGTCCAGACGAAATTAAACGTTTTAGTTACGAATTTCACGTTTTACTGCACGTTAGGCTGCAGAAAGAAGCTGGGAATTGCCTGGCAGCACCCCGAATCGAATTTTAATGCGCCCAAAACAATTCACTTAGCGTCTGTGCAGAAACTGCTCGGGGCTCCTCTGTTTTTCATGACAATGCGAGCTCTCTGCGTCTAACGTGGAAAGAGCTGGATTCAGACAAATCTGCAATGATTCATATGTCGTCGCGGCCACTCAGGAGCTGATGCGATCTTCTGGTGATCTCCGAACTAACAGGAAGCAGTTGACAATCGATGTCAAGGATCTTAGAACGAAAGAAATGAGTATTTGGTTAACTGGGAAGGAATTTGCGGGGCTTTATGAGCTAAATTGGCTTTGCGGCGGGAAGTTCGATATGTATGATCTTTTCTTCTATAATGCCTTCAAAGAGTAGCGAAACTAAGCTTATTCAATCGTGGCGCCAAATTTGAACGAATTTGGCGGTCAATTGCCAACAATGTAAGTTACGAATTGATGGCCCCGTAGCCGTTCTTAGTCATGTTAAGAATGCATCGCCCTGAATCCATGAGTGTTCATACACGTTAAGAGTGCATTTCCCAGAAACCATCGTTCAAGCCACCACCCATCGTCACAGCCATCTCCCGGGAGAAAACATTAATTACACTTAAGGCGAAAAGGACCACAACAATTGATGTTCCCGGAAACGTTCCAGCAGGGGGAGGGACATTGCAACGTTCGGGGAGACAACTTTCACTACACTAACGGAACTAATGACCATAACAGTTGTACACGTAAGCTTCCGCGGCTCGAGTTCATGACGTCTTGGCTGTCCGGATGACGCCGTGTTGTTGGCTGAGAGGCCGACGTTTCACCTGTCATATTGCAGGCTTCCTCAGGGTAGACAACTACCCGTGTGACGCGACGTCACCCGGACAACCAAGACGTCAAGACCAGAACAGTTGTGCCAGATTCAACAATCAATATCACGTGCCAGCGGGGGTGCAACACCCCCTTTCGGGATAAATTGTTCTCCACTCTAAGACGACAAACACCAAGCAGTTCACCTGAACGCGAACAAATCAGTTGCAGCCAAGGGGAACACTGCAACGCCCCGGTAAATAACATTCACTGCACTAAGGGGACTAATAACCAGTTGACGCGTCCAGAGACATCAATCTCACGTCCTAGCGGAGGAACCTCGCCATATCTTGGGTTAGAACTAGGGGGCTGATTGTAATGAAATGTAATGTTTTTCTTTTCACTTTAGAACAACGCCGTTTCGCACAGAAATTCGTTTTATGTTATGACGAAATGAAATGACCCATTTTTGTCATTTTTTGTTGCATTTTTCGTCTATTTCTACTAAGTCATTTTTTAACTTTTTACGTTATTTTTACTGATTTTTCGCATGTTAATCAATTTTACTATCATTTTAATGGTACTTGCTTCAAACAATATTTACGAAGTGCAACAAATATTCAGCACAGAAATCCTATTTCTTTGCTCATTTATTGTAATGTCAGCCGTTGTGAGTACTATGTAATCTCAGGTTCCTGTGACATTTATTGGCACCATTGTCAGTTCGGCCGATTTCGCGATAAATAATGGGAGAGTTTTTCTTTTAAAGAACAGACCAAACCTAAAGTTTGCAAGCAGAGTTCACTTGAACAACAGGAAGAAGCCTCGATTTCATCATTAAGGTATCCAACAGCTTGAGTTGTTCATCTGATGCAGTTTTGATCCATTTTTACGTCCATTTTCTTTGTTTTTAGGGAATTTTTAAAGCATTTTAAGAACATCTTATTGATTATTGTTGGCAATGTTTTACATCTTTAAAATCCGCCCCCCTAGTTATAACATACACTGCACTGAGGGGACTAACGACCATAGCAGTTCACGCATCCGAAAAAAATGAAGCATTCTCACGTTGCGACTGGGAAGGAACTTCGCCACTTTCCGGTGTGTAACGTTTCCTGCAGTATGAGCGATAATGCCCCTATTATACGCCATTCCCGCGAGCCTCAGTGTTTTTGAAAAATCGTCGGGGGCGCAGGACGCGCGTCTGTCGCCGGCGCTGGACTTCTCGGCGCTGCGCGGCGTGGACGTCCTGTGCGTGGCGGTGCGGCGCGCGCCCGCCCCAGCGCGTGGTGGCGCTGCCCGGCGCGTGTCGCGCGGCGCGTGGGCGACGACGGCGGCGGCGCTGGCGGCGTTCGCGGCGGCTGCGCGCGCCACCTACGCGGCCACGCCTCCCGGCTGCCTGCTGCTCGAGGTGCGCCGCGATGCGGTGTAGGCGCTGGCGCTGGCGGTGGCCACGGACGGACGGGCGGGCGGAAGGACGGGCGGACTGGCAGACGGACAAATGGGCCAACGGGCTGACAGACCGACAGACGGGCCAACGGGCAGTAAATCGGACGGACGGAGGGATGGTCGGACCGACGAACGGATAGACAGACAGACCAACAGACAGATCTACAGACTGACGGGCCAACGGGCAGACAATCAGACGGACGGAAGGATGGACGGACCGACGAACGAAGAGACGGACGGCCGGACGGGTCGATGGACGGACAGAGAGACGGAGGTATGCACAGTCCGACGAACAGACAGAGGGACGGACAGACGTACGAAACGATGGGAACACACACGTGTTCTAAACTACGATCTGTGTGTAGAATATCGAGGTGAAGAATGATGTGGGAAATGGCGTGGTGGATAACTTGGTGGAGGAGGGCGAGGGAAGGTATGGTGCGAAGAAGGACGTGGTGGAGGATGACGTATATGTGATGTAAGATGATGTATTAGGACAGGATACGTGATGGATGTTGTAGAAGAGGATGTCGTGGAGGATGTATAGGTAGGCGATATCGTGGAGTGTGTCATAGAGTACTATTTGGTGCCGGATTATATGGTGGAGAATGATGTGATGCAAGATATGATGAAGGAGAAAGATGACAGTGATGAATGACAACTTGGTGGAGGAGGATGTAATAGAAGATTTCGTGATAAAGAATGCGTTTGTAGAACATGTGATGGACAGTGACTTTCTGTAGGAAGATGTGTTGGAGAATGAAGTAGGAAAGGTGTCGTAAAAGGAGAAAAATCTGCAAAATTATCACTTTCGAGAGGTTAACTTCCACTATGGGAAATCCTCCTTTAGATGGCGTTGTCTGTTGCATGGTACAATTGAATGTTTGCTGGCTGAATATTTGCAAAAATGTCAAGGAGTTTCGAAGAAAGTATGCTAATACAATATTTTCTTGTCATTCTAAAAAAGCTGAATCCGCAAACTGTTCTACGAAACCCAAATCTGGAGCTTCTTATAAAAAACGTTTTTGGGATTTTTTTTACACAATTTGGGGCAGAAATGTATGTATTGCTATAGCGATTTAAAAGAGCAATCAATGACAGTGGAAATATAAATTTTGTTGTGCTATTATAGTATGCTAAAACTGCGTGAAATTTTAAGAGAAGATAGGCATGCTAACGTTAGTTAAACATTTTCATATCCTTTTAAATAATATCGTAGCAACGTGTAATTTAAAAAAATCCACTTTAAATGTGTCAACCGAAACAAAATTTGATATAAATTAAATCCTGAAATATTCGAGAGGATGCAATTCTATATCAACATGCCTTGAATTAATTGATTTAATAGTAATGCTAAAATCTAAACCCCAAAAAGTTGGCGGTGTTTCGATGTCCACGGGTACGGCTGCTAATTTCTTTGATTAGATCTTTAGGTGATAAGATCTAAAATGTAACATTGATAATTTCAATATTTGGATATGTCGTGTATTTTTTAACTTTTCACTCACCTTTTTTGTGAATTTGATTGCTGTACTCAAACTAATTCTAACGAAATATTTCTTAAATGAATTATTTCCACTTGAAATTGTTGTAATCTTTTTTAAATGCATTGTAATATTATTGTCTCTATATGTTTCAATCTACATAGACGTATTGTTTTCAGTGTATTTCGATTCAATTATTTTGCAGCATGTAAGACTTGGTGTGTAAAATATACATTTTGATTTGTTACTGATTAAGCAACAAACATAAAATGCATTCGATTCCCTGATGAAAATTATTTTCAATGAACGTCTGAAAGTTCCAGTGTTTCAGTATATCCGTGATACGAGTGATAAATGTTTAATCAACTAGTTTGTCTTGTGATATAATGTAAACCCTTCAATGCAGGGCCTAGGTTAGAGGTGCTAGTATTCCAAAGGGAATGAAGTGATAAAGGGTATATCCGTCAGCGAGGTAGGGGGTTCCGTTACACGACATCCTGCTCTGCTACACGATGTCATGTTTCCACACGACATCTCGCCGAACACGCAAACGTCTCCGACGTTTAGGTATAGCTCTCCCCAAATAGATGTGGAAAATATATTCTGCATCGAGGGGTTAAGTATCCACTAGTTTTAGAAGCTAATGTCAATTGATTTGTTCCCCTCCAAACTCATCAGTCAAAAACTCATCACTCAACTCAAATCAAACTCAACAGTCGCTTTAAGAATACAATCATGCAAGCCCCCACATCCCTTCTTGCCATTTCGGGTATTAATAGATAGGAATAGTGGCAAAATGTAATAATGTAAGTTCACGGCGAAACATCTTCAAACCAGAAGAGAGGAGACTGAATATTGTGTGTAAATAATAGAAAAACTGGAAAACAGCAACTACAACGCTTGGGGGCCCATTTCTAGAACAAGCCATTCTGGATGATCTCTTTCTAAGAAGTTACTTATTCGTAAGAAAGTCCTTATCCTTAAGGGATTAGAGGACTACTACTACTACTACTACGACGACGACGACGACTACGACGACGACTACGACGACGACTACGACGACGACTACGACGACGACTACGACTACGACGACGACTACGACGACGACTACGACGACTACGACGACTACTACGACTACTACATGAATACTACTACTACGACTACTACTACTACATGAATACTACTACTACGACTACTACTACTACATGAATACTACTACTACGACTACTACTACTACATGAATACTACTACTACGACTACTACTACTACATGAATACTACTACTACGACTACTACTACTACATGAATACTACTACTACTACTACTACATGAATACTACTACTACGACTACTACTACTACGACTACTACGACTACGACTACTACTACTACATGAATACTACTACTACGACTACTACTACTACATGAATACTACTACTACGACTACTACTACTACATGAATACTACTACTACGACTACTACTACTACTACATGAATACTACTACTACGACTACTACTACATGAATACTACTACTACGACTACTACTACATGAATACTACTACTACGACTACTACTACATGAATACTACTACTACGACTACTACTACTACATGAATACTACTACTACGACTACTACTACTACATGAATACTACTACTACTACTACATGAATACTACTACTACGACTACTACTACTACATGAATACTACTACTACGACTACTACTACTACATGAATACTACTACTACGACTACTACTACTACATGAATACTACTACTACTACTACTACATGAATACTACTACTACGACTACTACTACTACGACTACTACGACTACGACTACGACTACTACTACTACATGAATACTACTACTACGACTACTACTACTACATGAATACTACTACTACGACTACTACTACTACATGAATACTACTACTACGACTACTACTACTACTACATGAATACTACTACTACGACTACTACTACATGAATACTACTACTACGACTACTACTACATGAATACTACTACTACGACTACTACTACATGAATACTACTACTACGACTACTACTACTACATGAATACTACTACTACGACTACTACTACATGAATACTACTACTACTACTACATGAATACTACTACTACGACTACTACTACTACATGAATACTACTACTACGACTACTACTACTACATGAATACTACTACTACGACTACTACTACTACATGAATACTACTACTACGACTACTACTACTACATGAATACTACTACTACGACTACTACTACTACATGAATACTACTACGACTACTACTACTACTACATGAATACTACTACTACGACTACTACTACTACTACATGAATACTACTACTACGACGACTACTACTACATGAATACTACTACTACGACGACTACTACTACATGAATACTACTACTACGGCTACTACTACTACTACATGAATACTACTACTACGGCTACTACTACTACGACTACTACTACATGAATACTACTAGTACTACGACTACTACTACATGAATACTACTACTACGACTACTACAACATGAATACTACTACTACGACTACTACAACATGAATACTACTACTACGACTACTACTACTACATGAATACTACTACTACGACTACTACTACTACGACTACTACTACATGAATACTACTACTACTACGACTACTACTACTACATGAATACTACTACTACGACTACTACTACTACATGGATACTACTACTACGACTACTACTACATGGATACTACTACTACGACTACTACTACATGAATACTACTACTACGACTACTACTACTACTACATGAATACTACTACGACTACTACTACTACATGAATACTACTACTACGACTACTACTACTACATGAATACTACTACTACTACTACATGAATACTACTACTACGACTACTACTACTACATGAATACTACTACTACGACTACTACTACATGAATACTACTACTACGACTACTACTACTACATGAATACTACTACTACGACTACTACTACATGAATACTACTACTACGACTACTACTACTACATGAATACTACTACTACGACTACTACTACTACATGAATACTACTACTACTACGACTACTACTACTACTACATGAATACTACTACTACGACTACTACTACTACTACTACATGAATACTACTACTACGACGACTACTACTACATGAATACTACTACTACGACGACTACTACTACATGAATACTACTACTACTACGACTACTACTACATGAATACTACTACTACTACGACTACTACTACATGAATACTACTACTACTACGACTACTACTACATGAATACTACTACTACTACGACTACTACTACATGAATACTACTACTACGACTACTACTACTACTACGACTACTACTACTACATGAATACTACTACTACATGAATACTACTACTACTACTACATGAATACTACTACTACTACATGAATACTACTACTACTACTACTACATGAATACTACTACTACTACTACATGAATACTACTACTACATGAATACTACTACTACTACTACATGAATACTACTACTACTACAACTACTACATGAATACTACTACTACATGAATACTACTACTACTACATGAATACTACTACTACTACATGAATACTACTACTACATGAATACTACTACTACTACTACATGAATACTACTAAACATGAATTATAATTAGAACATCAATTTGTATTGCGGAGAAAAGTTAGTGTATTCCGTGTATAATTATTAGTTGAGTTTCTGATAAAGAGAATACCAGTTAATTTCGTGTATTATCAGTTAAGTTTCAAAGAATGAATACCGAATTGAGAATTACGAGTACCTCGCCTCCAAATTATTCCCAAGGGTTTGAAAATGAAAGGTGTACGTCGACCTTGGTGTGTCATGTTTGAGGTCGAGTACAGTCCTTTCCCTGCGGAGTTGCTTAGACACATTTACTGGAGGTCGACGGACATCATCTTATGTGGTGGGACCCAACGCTAGCATTCAAACAAAAGATGCGCAATGCGATTACCTGATACGATCGATCGAGTTGAATTTGTTAGGGCGACATACCGTACGTTTTTCCATTTCTTCACTCGCTCGTTCAGTGTGAAGGTAAAATAAGATCAGTATTTCCACGCAATCACTAATTCAAAAAAATCAAAGATCAGAAACTTTGTTAATAGATTTGTATTTATTAAATTATTTTTTATTTATTATTTGTTATTAAAGTTTTATTTTATTTAGAAGATTATTGACGCTTGTGAACGGTTAATTATACGTATATAGGGATCGGATATTTTTACAGTAAAAATTCAAAATGTGCGGTTAAAATGAGGGAAATTGTGGAAAAACTACCTAAAGCACTCTTCTAAAACAACTTAATAAATTACTTTGGAATTAATTACGTTGTAAGATGTTGCGAAAACCAGTATACTAAAACGTATATTTCGCGTAATAAATAATAACATAATAGCAATAAAAGTAACATAAATAAACAGTAGTAAGTAAAATAA